>JAKOGI010000073.1:295000-322500 GCA_029747015.1 Carnegiea gigantea
GTGAAATAAAGTGCCTCAAGCATACAACTTTTACTATAGTACTTGAGAGCGATCTCCTCAAATTTTTAAAATTAACATCACCTAAACCTAAGGAAATACTTGATTTAGAAAATTTCTACTAAGTAATAAAAAGGACCTCAACAAAGAGAAATAAATCAAGGGAAACTTGAAGAAATAACCATTTGGGGACCGAAAACATAAAACAAGGAAAACCACACTTTAAACTTGAAGAAATTACGATTAGAAACCTAAGTAATCAAACCAAGCTACTAAATGCATTCAACCAACGAATCAAACCAAACCATTCGAACCAACCAACGAACTATTTGATCACATCAACCAAACTACTAAGGCATAACCAACTAAATCAACTAAATCATCCAAGCTGCTAAAATCAACTAAATCAACTAAGTTAATGAAATCAACTAATCCAACTCAACCACTAAAGTCAACTAATTCAACTCAACCAAAATCAGAAAATTATCAAATCAAACAAACTGCTAAATCAACAAAAGGGAACTGAGCTATCAGGATGAAATTGAGAACTGAAACAGAGGAACAGAGCAACGATGCAAACCAGAACAGAGGAAGGGACTTCAAAACATCAACTAAGAACAACCATACATGAGCTTCCAAGCTTGCTCAATCACGGCAGAATCACCATCGCTGGTGCTCCAACGAAGAACAGGAAAGGGGGAATTTTGAAATTTCTCAATAAAACCCATGTCCAATTCTTGCAAAATCAAACTAAAATCGTGAATTACCACTAGGGAACTCAAAATTTTAGCATTATTACATAAAAATCAAAACCCAGAACCTAATCTAACATCAAATCCTAACCGAGTTTATCAAACACTAACTTTGAAAATCGAACAAAATGCATATGAAATTCAAGCTAAAATTTCAAAAATTAGAACTAACTCAACCCTAAAAATCTCCTAACCTCAAAACTTGAAAATGAAAACCCTATCTGAAATTCGAATTGAAACAAGAGCCCTAAAATTTCGAATAACTGAAGAACAAATTTAAACCTAAAATTAAACCTAAATCTTAAATTAAACCTAACGTAACCCTAGATTGTTACCTAATTTCACCGCTACCTCTGATTTATACCCAAGCCCAGCTTCATCTCGGCTCTTGAATTTGTAGATGGCGTGGACGGTCACGATGAAATGATGATGTTGCTGCGCTGGCGATGTGTGGAGCATTGATGGTGCTTGTGCTGGTGCTTGATGATGATGGTGACACTGATGGTGTCGAAGAGACAGAGAGGGAGATGAAATGGAGATGAGGAAGAGGTATGAAGAGGGATGTTGGGGTTTCAGGGTCTGGGTTTCATGGGAGAGAGGAGAGAGAAATGAGAGTTCAAAGAGGGGAGGGGGGTTTACAAGTCACGTGCCTAGCATGTGGGCTGAGGTGGGATTGTTTTATTTTCAACTTAATTTCTTTTTTTTGATAGGTTATAAAAGCAACGGGCCAAGGATTTTTAGGTCAGGTTTGAGTAATCTGGCCCACTGCTTTATTCCCGGCATTTTTCATTATTTTCTTATATTTTTGCAATAATTATTCAAAACCTACAAAACAAAATAAAATCAAATAAAAACCTAAAAATAACAATCATAACGAGCATAAATCGGGTATAAAAGTATCGTAAAAATAACACATTTTTGGCACGAACAAATACCCCCATACCAAGATTTTGCCCGTCCTCAAGTAAAACAAACTAAACTAACTAAAAGGAAATGAAAAATAAGAAAAAGAAAATCATAACTCACCGTCGTAGAAATCACGGTTGCATTTAGCATATGCAATAAGCCTTTTAAACCCCTCGATCCCCCAAGTGAATGAGTAAAGTCTCGTGAGGATTTTCAGGTGAAATACCCAAAAAATTATTTCAAAAAGAAAAAAATCTTTTTGGTTTTTTTTTTAAAGCTAATATGTACAAAATTAGGGGAAGATATGCACACATTCTAATCAATTAAATCACCCATGTAACCAAGTTATTGACCTGCATATATATAGAATGCACTTCAAAGCCCTCTATCCCATAAATGATATCAGAACACTAATTTTTTCATCCCATTGTACATCAAGATTCTGAATCCATCCCGGTGGTCGTGTGCAAGTGTATCATCATCCCAATACTTAGATTTACCAGAATTAGACTCAATCCCACTTAACCGACATAATTACATTATTAACATATCAACATTGAAAGTAAGCTTTTCCATTAGCGGTATTGCCTCAAAGGGTAACACCCAGTAGCACGTGCCTCAAAGGGTAACGCCCAGTAGTGCATGCCTCAAAGGAATACTTGTCATTCCAAATTTTATTTCATCTCTCTTTTTCTTTTCTTCTTCTTTATTCGTAATATTCATTCATTATTTTTCTCGAGTAATCATGTCACCCACAAGTGACAGATCATTCATGGAGGCCTAAGATCTGAAGATAATGATGAAGGGATAAACAAGGATTGGAATGAACAACTGGAGTTAGAATCAGAACTTAGAATGACACACTGAGGTCGGTAAGCTTTCATGTACATCCTACTTATATACAAGTTAATAACCAAAGTACAGGGGATTTAGGTCAATCAGACATAGTACAAATGTCCCCAAAAATTAAAAAAAATCGTTTTGCATTTTTCAAAAAAATGGGCACTCTCACCCCCACACCAAAACTTCACAATATCCTCATTATGGGAACTAAGGCGCTAAAAAGCAAGCACATAAGCTATACAACCATAAAACCACATTAAACCACAAATATATGCAAACTAGGACACCAATACAAATCATAAACACAACCAAACACAAACATAAAATCACCATAATCAAAATCTCAAAAGAAAAGCAAAATCAAAAGTAACTCTAAAATGAACCAAACCACTAAATGAGCAAAATCAAAACCAAAACAAAACAAAATAAAACTCAAACACAAAAATCAACAAGCAAGATAACTAAATAAAGAAAAATAAAAATCAAAACCTAAAAGAAAACAAAACCAATCAAGACTAAAAAAAAATAATCACCCAAAATAAAAACAAAACAAGATTAAGGGGCTATAAAATACCAAACTGGAAAACAATATCAAACTAAATAGACTAACCATAAACAAAACAAAACAAGACTCAAAAGAAAAGAAACAAAACACAAATCCAAAACACAACTACTAAAACACCAAAAAGGAAACGAAAAATAGAAGATTAAACAAAAACTAGCCCCAAAAAAAACAAAACAAATTGAAACATAAAAACAATCCTAGATATCCACAACTAATAAGTATTCACAAAATCATAATACAACCAAGGGTGATCATAGCCCACACAGCTCAACATATCCCTCCTCAAGTTTGATCACCCATATATTCACAGTCCTAAATATCCACAACTAAGTACAAAAAAGAAAGAAAAGAAATGAAAAAGAGAAGAAGGGAGGGTGAAACAATCATACCATGTTGGATACAGGTTGTACCCAAACTATGCCTCATGAAGATGACGCAACATAAGGCTTATGGAGCATCAGCCACTGCATATTAAGCTGAAAAATGTAACTCAAATTAAAACCCGTTAAAGCATGTAGCAGCTTATTAAACAAAAAAGCTCAACTCTAAATCACATAGAAACAATGAAAAGCAGTGAGTTGAAGCCAGAAAGAGTACACCCACCTAGTCAACAAAGCACAAGTAAGGGCCCGCTTCAACTTATCAAACAGTTGGCCCAATCAGAAGGGAAATAAACATGCTTAGAATGAGCTAGTATTGAGGTCATTGGCCTAGAAACAATATCAGTATGAACGAATAGTCTAGGCAAAAGAGTGGGTACAAGGTTCACAAGTCTGTTAAGTCCCATTTGCATATGAGTCTAGTCTAAAGTAAAATTCTTAGTGACAATGATCTCAAAGTTAATAAATTCAGACTTGTAATATTCAAAAAGGAAGCCAGTTTGGATGGGGTCAAAAGAGAAAGACTCATAATCAGTACATAAACCACCATCAGAACTTCCATGGATATCAAACTTACAAGAAAAAGATTCATATTCTACATACAGAATATTATCATCTAATTTAAATAGAAGATCAGGAATGATGGGATCAAACGATAATGATTCATATTCAACATGAAAACCCACATCAAGACCTTCAGTAACATCAAACCCACATGAAAAAGATTCATATTTTGCATAAAGAATATCATTATCAAAGTCCAAAATAGTGGGTTCAGTTACCTCATCGCATAACTCATGCGAAATAACTTCTTGTGACTCATCTAAATCATGAAGCTCAACGTCAAGTGTGATACTTATATCTAACTCACTAATAGTATGAGATTGTCACCTACCTCAAACTCACAAAAGTCGTTCGGAGTGGTGGGTGGATTGGCAGAAACTAGGACATCATCAGTGATGCCCTTAGGTGAGCTAGCTCGGGTGCAAGGTCATGTAATAGAGGTATAGGAAGGCCACTCTCTTTTTCTAGACTAGGCAAATACATATCTTCATTCAAGTCAGGCTTAGCAGAATAAGAGGGTTCAAAATCATTATAGAGACTAATGTCAGGTTTAGGAGATCCTAAACTAGCATCAAGCTCACTATAAGTCTCCCTATTTTGATTAAAACATTGAGAATATGCAACAATTCTCGCTTTCATTGTCTCTACCATTTGATCAGTCAATTCATTAATCTTCTTTTCAAAACTTGTACATGTAGCATCAACATAAGCACGATAAGGACAAGTATGAGCATTATGATCAGGAGATTCACATTAATCGTACAAAATAGGAGGCATAAAAGAATAAGATGGGTCATATGAATTCACAAAGTGGTCTGAAGGGTAAGAATTAGCTTGAAAATCATACTCTTCATGAGTTAGGTATCTAAAAGGCTCGTTAGCTTATCCAAACGCATAGGTTTCCCAAGCTAGTTTTTTAAGAAAATTCCAAACTTCATCTTGAGTTTTAAATAATAATTCTATTAAACCTCCAGGACAAATTGATTCAACATAGCACCTTGACTCAACATTTAGACCCACAACAATGACCTCACAAATTTTCTATTTTTCAAAATTGTGATTCAATTGAGCACGATAATCATTAAGCCTTAAAAGGTAACTCCAAAAATATTCATGCTCATAGTACAGGAAATGGAAAACTGGCATTTGAAGTTTTTAAGGTTTTTAAAGTTTTTCCAATTTTTAGGGGTTTTCAAGTTTTTCTAAATTTTTATGCGTTTTTGGATTTTTTTAAGAAATGAACTAAATATATCACAACTAACAATGCATAAACAATGTAAACCAAAGCATAAGCAACTAATAACAACAAAACTAAGAAAAAGAAAAGTGCTCAAACATAAACTTGCCGCTTTGTTTTTTTTGAGGTTTTAAAAAACAATTTTTCAATTTTTTTTGTAGTTTTCAAGTTTTTCTAATTTTTTTCAATTTTAGGCTTTTCTAATTTTTAGTGGTTTTTCAAGTTTTTTTTTTTTTTTTGGATTTTAGGCTTTTCTATTTATTTTTTTTTTGGATTTTGAGAATTTTCAAGAAATGCACTAAGTCAAGTCACAACTTAATAACAAACAAAGCAAAATCTATGCAACCTAATATTAAAACTTGTTAGGATATTTCGAGTGTAAACTAAAGTGCCGCAAGCGTACAGCTTTCGCTGTAATACTTGAGGGTCATCTCCACAGGGATGATGGAAGAGATTTAGCTCACTAAAATTTTTAAAATTAACATCACCTAAACCTAAGGAAATACTTGATTTAGAAAATTTCAACTACGTAATAAAAAGGACCTCAACAAAGAAAAATAAATCAAGGGAAACTTGAAGAAATAACCACTTGGGGACCTAAAATATAAAACAAGGAAAACCATACTCTAAAATGAAGAAATTACGATTAGGAAACCTAAGCAACCAAACCGAGCTACTAAACGCATTGAACCAACCAAATCAGACCAAACCATTCGAACCAACCAACGAACTATTTGATCACATCAACCAAACTAGTAAGGCATAACAAACTAAATCAACTAAATCATCCAAACTACTAAAATCAACTAAATCAACTAAACTACTGAAATCAACTAATCCAACTCAACCAATAAAATCAACTAATTCAACTCAACCAACATCAGAATATTATCAAATCAACCAAACTACTAAATCAACAAAAGGAAACTGAGCTATTAGGATGAAATTAAGAACTGAAACAGAGGAACAGAGGAACGATGCAAACTAGAACAGAGGAAGAGACTTCAAAACTTCAACCAAGAACAATCATAAATGAACTTCCAAGCTTGCTCAATCACGGCAGAATCACCATTGCTAGTGCTCCAACGAAGAGCAGCAGTGGGGGAATTTCGAAATTTCTCAATAAAACCAACATCCAATTCTTGCAAAATCAAACTAAAATCGTGAACTACCACTGGGAAACTGAAAATTGTAGCATTATTACATGAAATTCAAAACTCAGAACCCAATCTAACATCAAATTCTAACCAAGTCTATCAAGCCCTAACTCTAAAAATCGAACAAAATGCATATGAAATTCAAGCTAAAATTTCAAAAATTAAAACTAATTCAACCTAAAAATCTCCTAACCTCAAAACTCGAAAATCAAAACCCTATCAATTATCTAAAATTCAAATTGCAACTAACAAGAGCCCTAAAATTTGAATGAGTGAAGAACGAATTTAAACCGAAAATTAAACCTAACCTAACCCTAGATTGTTACCTAATTCCGCCACTACCTCTGATTTATACCCAAGCCCAGCTTCATCTCGGCCCTTGAATTTGTAGATGGCATGGATGGTCACAATGGGATGATGATGCTACTGCGCTGAGGATGTGAAGAGCATTGATGGTGCTTGTGGTGGTGGTTGATGATGATGGCGACGCTGATGGCGTCGAAGAGAGAGAGAGAGGGAGATGAGATGGAGATGATGAAGAGGGATGAAGATGGATGTCGGGGTTTCAGGGTCTGGGTTTCGTGGGAGAGGAGAGAGAAAAATGAGAGTTAAAAGATGGGAGGGGGTTTAACAAGTCACGTGCCTAGCACATGGGTCTGGGGTGGGATTGGTTTATTTTCAACTTAATTTCCTTGTTTTTTTTTGATGAATTATAAAAGCAACTGGCTAAGAATTTTTGGATCAGATTTTAAGAATCTGGCCCACTGCTTTATTCCCGGCATTTTTCATCATTTTCTCGCATTTTTGCCATAATTATTCAAAACCTACAAAACAAAATAAAATCAAATAAAAACCTAAAAATAACAATTATAACGAGTATAAATCGGATATAAAAGTATCGTAAAAATAACACATTTTTGGCACGAACAAACCACTATGTAATAGCTTTTTTTAAAGTTTTATTTTTATATTAGTGACACTTGAAAGATCTTAATTATACTTTCAAAGTAAAAAAAAAAGATTTTAATTTTAAGCTTGATTATGCAATAGTATGCCAAATTAGAATCATATATAATTAATGCTAATTAATTAAACCTCTTTCAATTATAAACTTTTAGTCACTAGATTAATGAACTATGTGTTTCGCGAATTGATCTATATTAATTTTTTAAAAATAATTACATACTATATACAGTGTTCACCATCTCTCAGAAAGTATCAATCACGTTCGGCACTGCTAATGATGATATCTGACATTGTTTTCAAAATAGAAGATCTCGTTGAAGACATATAGATTAGATGCAATGTAACGGTCATTTACTTTCAATTTTATAACTAATGTTAAATTTTATATTATGTTGATATTATTTCGACACTCCTTACTTAAAATCCTGACTTTGCCCTTGTATAATGCATAGTACTCGTGCAAGTATGATTTATTAATTTTTCATGTCTTCATCAGCTTGCACAAGTTATGACCAATCATGCTTTTAGAGGGTAATCAAGCGGCATACTCAATAGCTCATTGTGGTCAGTGCTCTACATTATCCACACTCTTCGCTTTCACAAATTGTAATATAGTATATAGATTCTTCGACAATTGAGACCATTGCAGTTGACCACTAGTAGGTGGAGTAGGGTAGTGAATAGTGATATATATTCACAAGAATATTTACTAATTTTTGACTCAACATAAAACTATGATAACAATTCGCAACGTCATAAGTATGATCTGAATTGAACTACATATAGGATGCAAACATCGAATGTACAACATGCATTGCCCAATTTACCTCGTTTGTGGTAACAATTTGAATAAGCAAACTCTTTTGTGCCCCAAAGTTTACTTTATTTCTGCCAATTTGTCACACAAGCATCTGTCAAAATACAGTTGTTGGACATTTATCCAAAAGACTAACTAAATACCACCACCAGTATGAACTCGGCATGCATAGGCCTTTATCTTACCCCTGCAACTGAAGATGCTGTTTATAATACCACAAGAAAAATTTACAGATACCTGCTAGAGATCGACATGAATAAATAATACGAGGTCAGCAACTTTAACATTAATTATGAGTCAAAATCAGGATGTATGTATTTATGTTGACTAGTATTAAGCTGCATGGAAAGTTTATTTTGCATAACCCAGAAACAGAGTTTGCATTATTGGTAGACCTATCAATTCGGACAAGCAGGTAAAATATGGGTCGGATGTATTTTGGGTTCGGCTAGAATACGGATAGAGTATATTTCGGATTCAGGCAGAATACGAGTTGGGTGTATTTCGATTTTGCAGGTTTTGGGTAAACCCAACTGGTCAAGAACGTCAAATTTCCTACTATTCCCTCTGGCAAATAAAATTGACTATATAGATGCTCAAATTATCCCAATGCATATTAAATTTGGCTTTCTATGCGATAAAGAGATTTGCTGTATATGTTTGTAGACTTAAACTAATTGAAAAATGAAAAATATAAATAAAAATTAGCTATTTATAAGTTCACAAGTCCACAAGATAGTGGCCATATTGTTGAAACTTACGGGCAGCGGAGTACAAATGCCTATTGTAAACTTTAAATAAAGTGCCAAACTTCCTAATCCCCCTTGGACGATCCCTAGCCATACATTAAATTGCCTTACCAACACCATAGTCAAATGACTCAAATCCCTACAACATACCATATAGTACAAAGTTTAGAGTCTTAAACAGTGAAAAACATTCAAAGCATACTACCATATCAAACTCCTAGCATTAATAAACTAATTAATAGTAGAATTGCTAAATTTTGTTTGATCTCATGATTCCAACTCTACCTCTTCTTCTCCTCTTCATCTTCTTCTACTTCTTCTAATTCTTCTTCATCAACATTCAATGTGACATTAGAAAATTGAGCACAAACACCACTGAGTTCTTGATCATCCTCATCTACTATGCCAAAAAGTTGCCAAAAAAAAATTAGTGTACTTATTAATTATTATTAAAAAAAAACATTTGTAAAACTTACCCCATCCATCTTAAATCCAAATACCCGACTACGAGTGGTAACAAATGCCTCCGCAATCTCGGGTTTAAGAGAAGCTTTCCATTTAGTTAGGATTCTATACACTAGAGGTCCCCCGTGTTTTCTTTGTTGGAGGATAATCACCATCTAATACAACTGTAAGTGGCGTACAAGGGGTAAAGCTCCCTACAAAAATTAAAAGATATAAGTTACTAAACTAAAAAGAAATTGTTACATGTGAATAGAGCCTATTAATAATTCGTCAAAATAAAATTAAAGAAAGATATAAGTTACTAAAATCAAAAGAAATGTTTTATGCAAAGTTTTTTATTGGTCTCTTGAAATTGACTCTCAATTTGTGAGGATAAAGTTTCTTGTGTGTGAATTCTTGTACAATTTGCTTAAATGAAGTCCACACTGAATTGTATATGGTGCTTTCTGTGTTGGGTCTTCAAATCAACATGAATAAAAACAAAAAATACAACGGAACAATTAAAACCACCATTCAAAACCAGTAAATAATATTGACTAACTACACACTTTAGTCCAATAAATATCGTAAAATTAAAATTTTAACCATTTGAAGACAGAACAAAATTGAAAACAAAATTTTCAACTAAACCAAGTAAAACCCGAGATGTTTCACTAATTTTAAAAAAAAATTAAAAAGATGAGCACAACTAATAAAAAACCACATTCAGAGTCAGTGCATCACATTGATGAACTAGACAAATTATTCAAAGACAACAGAAACCAAGTGAACTGACTCACATGGAAGGTTTGAGATGAGAACAGGAAGAATGAAGGAAGCGGTTTTGAACAAGATTCTGGAGCCGAGGGCTGACGCCATTACTAAAAGAATCAAACGATCATGCACAAGTCGACAACAATTAGTCCTTGTATTTGTAGATTAAGATTGGTAATGTGCTTTTTAATCTACTAGAATTAAGGACAAATTATTGTTATGAACATAAAGCCTTACACAAACAAAGCACAAAACTTACAGAAACAGAGCATGTAAGTAAAGGCAAATTCAACAGGGCATACAACTAAACCAAAATAGTGAGGAAATTAAGCTTTATATTCAAAGGGTACATGAAAAAAAAAAAATTACACAAACATAATTTAAACTCAATCAGTTTTGAATTTATACAAAGACAACTCATGCCACAATAGAGGATGCTAAACCAAATCAAAAAAAGCCAAGAGTGGACATAAACCTGATGGGTGAGTGGGAGCAGGGGCTTTACTATTTCGACCCAAAAGAGATGGAGATGGGAAAGCTGAAGTACCCGAACCAGAAGCTTTTCTTCCATGACCTCTTGACCCACTGACAGTGACACGACGTTGCGGCGCCATGGATGGAGATGGAGATGGAAATGGAAGAGCTGGGCGTTGTTGGAGGCCACAACAATGGTGTTGCTGTTGTGCGTATCAGGTGAAGAGATGGAGATGGAGAGGGAGGTGAAGGCGCTGGTATGCGATTCAGATCTAGGGTTTTTTTACTTTTCTACTTCTGTGTACTGCTGTGCGTGACTAGTATGAAGCACTGCTCCCCTTTTTATTTCATTTCTCACAAACCAGCCCCCAAAATCATGCTCACTTTACAGGTCCATCATAAAAACATGCCCACTTAATTTTTCATGCCGTTGACCTGTTGGGTCAACCCGGACCCGGCCCGTTCAGACCCGAATTTTTTCGGGTTTTTCGGGTTTGGTTAATTTCAGGTTTCAGGTCGAAAAACCGTGTTTAGAACCCTAAACTTTCGGGCAGGTTCGGGTTGGGTCAAAATCTGCCAGGTCTAATTATTGGTACAAGTACTATTGCAGAAAAAATAAGCTCGGTGATGCAAATCTTGTCACTACTTCAGCAAACACCTATGCCAGGAGGACCAGGCTAAAAAAAACCCCAAAGCACCAAGATGCTGCAATTTCCAAGGATGACTTGATCCAGGTAGAGTCACAAGGTGAATGAGACATCGCTCAAGTGCGTGTCAGTTCTCAGGTTGTGGACATTGCCCAATCCAAACATGAGAGAGGTGGTTGCAAGTAAGGAAATCAAGAGAGACCAAGGATCTTTTCCCAGCAAATCTGACATCTTTCAAGCCATCTTGAAGACACATTTGTTTAAACTTTAAAGAGGGCAAGAAGGCCTTTTCTAGGCAGAAGGAGAATATTCCTCGCTATTTTTGAAGGATTTGAACACACAAGGCTAGATAAGTAGAGTGACAAGCACCTGCAGTGAAGCGGCCAAATGGAGGACTTTGTGATTGACCCTCTGGAGCTTGTGACTGTTCAATTTCAGCTTCAATCTGTTGGAAAATTAAAGAATGAAGAGCAACAAAGATTATACCAAGTGGAAATCCCTACACTTTAATTGCTCAAGTGCACCACTGAAGGCCAAAAAAAATGCACACTTTTGACCTTGACAAATCAATATAAACTCACTAGCTTAACATTATGAATTGCAATTACCTATCATTTGCCCTCTACATCAGCGCCTTGTGCAATATGCTGCAATCACAAAAATTTGGCCAACCTTTGTCTGCATTAACTTGATTTCCATGGTCAAAAGGTCATCCAGCAAGTCCTCTTGCCTACGTCAAATATTCACCATGCCAAGAAGCCAAGAAGATCACATATCTGAAATTGACTGCGCAGTTCACAGGTTAATATTTCATTGGCTGCATGTTTGTTGACATCTTTTTCCTGGATTCATTGCTCTGAGAATTTATATAAAGTAACGTGTGCAAAAATTATATTTCCTGTTTTTCAACAGCAATAAAAGGGCACATTTGGCATTTAAGGACATATCTTTGAAATCCTCTTAAGTCTAACCCACGTTACAACCAAAACCACATATCAAAAAGGGAAGTTGTACTCAAGGAACGAGTATCTTCTTATTAAAATTTAGACTCATGAAGTACACTTTTTTTTAAAAAAAAAAAAAAAAGAAGATAGAACCCCAACATGAATCACGATGTCAGGTTTCCTGCACCTGGGCAGCATCATGAAAGCAAGAGCTGAAACCTAGAAACAATCAAACAAAACATCATCTTCAAGTGCAAATCAAGACATGAAACGTTGTAGATCTTATGAGGTTAATTTCTTTAACATCAGTGCACCAGATTTACACCATTATATATGAGAGTAAATGCTACATTCCATGCAGGTGAAGCAGTTACTTTTGGACAACTTCACAGAAACAAACTTGCTCACCTAATTTCCCTACTTTTTGTACAGTGATATGCAGTAGCAATTTTCCAAATACAAGGCCCAACAGAAACAACCTCTTTGCAAATAAAGGGTAAGGCTTCGTACACTAGAACAACCCCCCCCCCCAAAATTTAAAAAAAACCCTAAAGGGAAAAAGACACTCTAGGATATAATTAAATAAAACGAAACAAACATGCCTTGGCAGGACTCTGGGTCACTAGTTCAGTCTTTTGTCTGCCATGGCATACAAGACTTCCAAGAACCATCAGAGACATCCATGAAGTGCTTATACGGGAACATGGTTGAAGTAGGAGATAAACTTGACTTGCTGCGATTTGCTAGATGGTACACAGGTCCTAATTTCCCTACCAAGATTATCTGGGGCTGCCCCCCAACATCTGTCTATTAAGCTTGCATCAGCCGCTAAAGGTAAGATTTAAACAGAGCCTATGTTGAATTAGAACAGAAAGGAACAATCTCCTAACAGGACATGCAATCCCTTCAAATATTAATCGTTCAATACTAATTGGCAGAACCAGATCACCATGTGCTGCATTTGATTTGCTCTTCCGGGCAACATGATCTACACTGAAGGAAATGGACTGCCGGGTTTTGAGGGCAAAAAATCACAGTATTTACAATGTTAGCCTCAGTGTATCACAATCTAAATCAAAATCGCCCATTAAAGCTCTGATTTTATTTTTTATTTTATTATCTGGCAATCAATGTATTTCAAATAAAGGGTCCTGCGAAAACACACTCTCCAAGGAAGATGTAAATTTTGAACTCACCCAGCAGTCTTGCGCCTACAACACCCTAGTTGACAGCATTGTCAACACCCTAGTTGACAGCACTGTAGAATGCACTAGCATAAGAGTGTGACCTGAAACCTACTACATTATGTATAAAGGCACTCATACTTTCAAGGACCTGCGGATCGAAGCCAGCATAGCCCTCTGTTTTAAAAGTGTGACCTGCAATCTGCATTCTGTCAGCCTTTAGTTCCAACATTTATCAGTTAACATGCATCTAGATAAATTATATTTTCGTACACATAAACAAATTATGCAGTAATCTTGCAACTTCAGTTTAAAAAAGCCCGCCTAAGGCACGCATAGGCGCACCTCGGCGTGAGGCTACCAGGTCAGCGCCTCGGAGGAGATGAGGTGCGCCTCAAGGATGCAAGGATCTCTCTTCCCTCTTTTTCTTCTTTGTCTTAGCCTTGCATTTACCTTTTTTCCCCTTTCTATTCCTTGGGATCTGAAAGCTATGCTTGTATGTTGATGTCTAATCACCTTTTAATGCATTTGTCTAACGTGTTTCAGCAAAATATGCTTTGTGAAATGTGAAATACTTCTAAAATTCTTTGCATAGAAGTGTGCCTCGCATCCATGATGCGTGCGCCTTTGCCTCGCGCTTTGGGACCTTATGCGCCTCGCTCCTTTTAAAACTAAGCTTGCAACTACTATCTTTGGGACTTGTTATTCTGCTCCTATAGGTTACTTTACAACTTTGAATTTTCCATTACAAAAGGTTTTCATCCATTAGACACATTTTTTGCAGACAAATGTGTATGCCTCTCGAAATTGGTCTACAGACACATTTTTTGCAGACAAATGTGTGGGTTTCTCAAAATTGGTCTGTTTACTTGTAGGAAGGAGGCTATCTACATCTGGGTTCCTCAGACGCTGCTAAGGAGAGATCTATATTCGGGTTCTTGTCCTACAAACTACTAAAAAAAAGAATAGCCAGAAGAAAGATCCTTCTACAGAAGAAATAGAGTAGACAGTAGTATTAATAATGAAAGCTAGTGACTAACTTTTCTATTTTTCTCCTTCTGGTTCGAAACTGACACAGATTAGCTTAAAATAAAGAGACTTAACATTAATTACTGGCATTCACAATCTTGATTCATACTGGCATTGAAAAAATCTAGAACATTTGTAACGCCTCACTGGGGAATCCAACCATTCAATGATGATAAAGTTGGATTGGATCATGCAAATATCCAAAAGGGAATAGAATTCTGTGGCACATCCATCATTGCAAGGCAACCAAAAGGGAATAGAACTCGGGCATTTCCGTTAGACACCATATCGCAAGGCAACCCTCTACTCGCTAGCCCAGCAGACTCATTTGCGCATGATCATCTTTTACCACTATTACCTTCCTCAGATGACTACTACATGCTTTTATCGACCCGTTTTCAGGAGGGGAAAGGGTAAAAGGTCAAATAATAAACCAACCAACAATATAATATGAGAAGAGTCATATTTGCACAACATATTATATCACAACTGTTTCATGCAGTTTCAATATTCAAGAATCAGATATGACAAGGTTCATCCGAGAGCATTATGATAGAATACTAATATTCACCTAATCCCAGTGAAAACGAGTTGTTCTGTTTAACTTTCATCTTCTTAAGCCAGCCAAATTTTCAACATGGCAATGAAGTCCCTTTTCGCACCTTCAAAGATATTTGTTTTAACACTGTAACTGCCAACGCCATAACTCTTTGGAAAACAAAATCAAAAGTAGCTTTAGCTCTCAATATTCTTGTCGCAAATATCCTGTCAAAAGCCATCTCAAAGCCCAAAGTGAACAAGTCAACCTCTTGCATTCATAGTCCCATAATGAGATTCTTACTCTGAAATGTGGAATAATAATTTTTTTTTGATAGGAAAAGGTAATATATTATATAGAAATAAGAAGCTCAGTTGCACAGAGAGCAATGTGAGCATTGTACAAAAGGCTATTTACAACCTAAGTATAAACTATCCACACAATCTGCCAAATCAATAAAAGAAGAGCTAAACTTCCCATTCTTCCAAAAGTAGAGAATTTTGATGAAATTCTCTTTCAAATGTGGAATAATAATAATAATGCAGAGTCTTTCCCCACATAACCCAGATTATCTCATTGGCAGGCACAGCTTGGATGCTTTACATAAAACGTTCTGTCCAATATGGTTAGGCATATTATGCAAGAAGCAAAAAGTCATCCTTAGCTACCGCTACTCAACCACAAAAAGAAAAGCTTCCATGCAATTCTACTCCTCTGGACTGCCATAGTTCCATATGATTTTTATCTAATGTCTCCAAAGCCCGAAGACAAAGGGGCTGGATGCCTGGAAAGATATCCACAAATGCAACAGTTTATCATGAATAGCCTGGATTCTCTTTTTGATATTCAATCTGAAAGTCCTCCTCAACAGAAAACGAAAAGCCTACTTCAGCAAATTCAGAATGAAATTTGAGTCCAACCCGAGGCCCACACAATATGTCAGGATTGAAGAGCAGAACTGGCCACAAAATTGTCACCCACAGATATTCTTGAGAGAGCTACTTGCAGCATATGTGCCCCAGTTAATAACCTTTAACAGCTGACTGCCCAAGAAAAACAGGACAACATTCATGGTGTTGTGTGAATATCCCCAAATCCCCTTTTAAGTATCCTCGCTCAATCTCCCTCAGGAAGCAAAGTATAATTCCAATGTTCAGTCAAAAGGTGCTAAATGCCATAGCGCATCAGGTTCAAACAATAACAAAGGAGCACAAACATTAGCTAGAATTTATTAGAGAACACAACATTTATCCTGTGCAGAGGTTCTAAAACATGAGAGGTTGTGCTGCTAATAACAGCGGTAAGCATACAATTCACAAAGATTGTAAAGGGTTCATATGTGAGAAAAATGAAAAATGCTCCCTCCCAATTTACTTGTTCACAACTCTTTTGCCTCATTCATATGGATCTTATAGATTCTACTGAATCTGACCCTATGGTCATTTGATTTTCATCAAGTCACTCTTGTTACATCCACAATTTGCATAGCGGGGCCAGGCAAGCGGAACTCTCATAAGCTAACGACAAGACAAGCCCTAATCTTTGTTCCTACCAAAGCAATTCAGGGAACATTCCAATTAAAAGTGGTCCTAACAAACAATTTAGCCTTTCATTTTCACTCAACTGCTTAAGATAATCGAGGGAGAATATGAATTATAGCATAATTAATGAACCAGACCTATGAGATTTCAACATAGACACAATTGTTTAGCATGTCTACAGAAATGATCACTAAGCACTGCACTGCATCATTAGCTATTTCTCGCAAAGATCTTCTAGAGAGCCAGTTATATAGAAAGCACAACTCAAGGCTAAGAAGGGAGGAAGACAAGGACTAAGAGTGCATAGAGAGGACATACCTCATCAGCAATGAGGCTCAAGTAGCCAAAATTACTACTGCTCCATGCCGACGAGCTCAGGCATTCAATCGAAAAGCATAGCTACTTTATCTCTGAGGCTGCTTTTCTTCTTTGTCACAGGGGCCGCGTCTACTACAGTATCATTTCGACTTCTTCGGGTGAGCTCATGGTCAAGCCTTAGTTTCTCAGTCATAGTATTGGCCTCCCTTTCCACTTCTCCAGATGTCTTTAACAAGGGCCCTAGAAACAAATCAAGCATATCTCGAGCTGGATCTCCAGTACTGACAGGATTAGCGATGCTACCTCCACCAAGTGAAGGCTTCATCACAGACGAATCCGCAGACAGAAGCTTATCAGTGAAAGAGGGCGTATTTTCCACATTGGTGGTAAGATCCTTCTCTGACCAAATCTTAGAAGTGGCGGCAGGTAGAGGTTTAACATTTGATTCAAATGTCACATTTTGTAATTTTTGAAGCTCTCTTTCCTTTTCAGCATTTATGTACTGCAAATACATGAAGAAATGCGGATGAGTTAGACAAATTTATGTTTAGACATAAGTGCATGTATTGCAGACAGATAACAAAGTAAGGATAAGCTAAACAAATGCCCAATCTACATCCATACATCCAGAGCCAGAAGGCTTCCCCTTATGGCGCCTGTAAAGGCATTCTTACACATGGGGTTTCAGAGAGACCGTTTACATGACATTCCCAAATAAAGTTGCATCAACTGGCCAATTACTTCATGAGTCAAGACCCTTTTCTAAAAGCTAAAACTAAAAATATCACGGGAGTAAAAAGGAATTTATACGAACAAGAATCCTTCACACAGACAATACAAAAGACACTTCCAATCCCTCCGTAGATTCATTAAGCACACAATAAGAGCCCCTTCATGGAAAACACATTCAGAACTTTTCCCTGAGATATGAAAGTTGGTCTACGCACATAGCTAATAAGCTCCTCACTAGCGACCATTTTGGTTGAAATTGATAATAAAACAAGGGAAAACTACTCTGAAGAACTTTTTCCTCCAATTGCAAAAAATATTTTAATACAGAAGGCGACCGCATACATTTTATAACCCTTTGCTTTAAAAAAAAAAAAAATCAAAATATGTGTGTTCGACACCAAAATTGCAAACATTTACATTGTCCATGCATTTGCATGCCATATGGAAAAATGTTTGTGCTCTGGAATGCAAATGTTTTGAGAAAAAAGGATCTCCTATTAGTTTTCTCATAAAACAATAATAGCCCATGTGCTAGAAATAATATATCCCTACATGAATGTGAATTGTGAACGTACATGCATGTGTGCTACAGTGTTAATCAACATAAATTATGAAATTTAGGTGATTTGAGTGAACAAGCAAACTCACAAATGCAGAACGATAACTAAATGTAAATCAAACAACTAGCATTTAATGTATCAATGTGAAAACCTCAACAAAGTAATGCACCTCTTCTGCAATGCTTATCAGATCTTCCACGGTTACTTCATCATCACTTGCAATCGAATCTATTATTTCATCATGAGATCCCTCCATAAAATCTTTTTTCTTTCGCTTCTTCCTCCTGGAGGCATTACTCTGGCGTCCTTTCCTCGCTGCAATGTCAACTTTATCCTCCGATTCACCGTCACAGAAGTCATCGCTTTGATCATGCGGTCCCTTATTTGACATTCTTTTCCATCTGCTTTTTTCACATTTGTCAAGCAAATGTTCTCCATCCCGCTGTTGGGAACTCTTACCAGCCTTAATATTAACTTTCTTCTCTTGACCAATATCATCTATGTGGACAACTTGATCCTCATCCTGCTTTATCAACCTTCTGTTCCTCGTTGCTTCACATCTTTTAAGCAAATGACCTTTTTTCTTAAGCAACGTTACCCTTGTATCAGGTTCCTTCTGCTGAATTTTTCTCTGACTCTTGCAAGCTTTGTTATCAACTGCTTCTGTATCAACATCTTTATTTATTTCTTTGATTTCTGAACTGTTAGCCTGATCAGCGGCATTAGATTTGAGCATCCATAATGGTAACTGGCGGCCCCCAATCATGTTCCTAGAAGAATTAAATCCCAAATAAGCTTCAAAATACAAGAAAGTATATCAAAATCACAAGGCATGCATGAGGTGATACACTTAAAAGCAACCCGTAAACCATTCTGAACTTATCATAGTATTGTTTAGAAAGGAGAGAATAGCAAAACCAAAGCTAGTAAAACAATGACAGATAAGACTTAGATATGAACCTCCTATAGCAATCATACGACTGACGCAGTTTCCCTTTTCCTTTTCTTTACTTCTGAGGAAATTTGATCCCACGCATCTCTTACTCATGCTTCAGTCTCCTATGCCCCTCTCTCCCCACCCTCACCAAAAAAAGAACGCAGCACAGAGTGTGTTCAGAAAACAAAATTTTCATTCTTCTTTATGAACAATTAGAATAGTTCCTACTTATACAGTCTAGAATGTTTAATACCAGAATACAGATTAGAGGCCCTGATACCAACTAGATGGAGGTTGGTATGCTAACACGATATTGATAAAATTTAGGGGAAAGGGAAGAAAATGAGAGGGAAGCAGGGGATTAGGGGAACGGAAGATTAAGATACGAAGAAGAAGAAAATAGGAGTAGAATAGATAGCTCAATTCATCAATGGATTTATGCGAACTCTAAACACTTAGGAAGCAAATAGGAAACTACCTAAAACAAACTGACGTATATTGGAAACCAGATATAGCCAAAAGACTCCTAGATAACCTTACTTTTTTACTTTCCTAGAATGCCCTCTTTTCTATAGGAAAGAGCATTGACAAAATAGCATAAAAATAAGATCCCAGTTCTAGTTTTATTCTCTGTAATTAGATAGGAAAGAGCATTAAGTTGCTGAAAACACTAGATCAATATCAGAAAATGATATCTTAACTGGATTAGAAGTTCAAAGCACCACAGCAATCCCTGAATTTCCTGGTAGAAACAGGGAAATTCAGGTAGGTAAGGTCCAGACCTCCAGGGTATAATTCCACTGGTAAAAAACTCAGGGAACAAGCAGGAAGGCCTAATTGCAGTAGCGAAGACAACCACAAGCAGCAGCAAGGACACTTCAGGCAGGTTTTACAGCAGACTTTAAGATGAAGTCCCTGTGTATGGGACAACTGAATCCAAGGGCTAGCTGTACAAAGGTAAAGAGATCTTCCTGATAGACAACAATAAAGATTGTGCAAGAGTTAAATGCATTGCATGTAGAAGATAAGGCCTAACAATGAACCAAGCTTACAAGAAGAAGAAAAAGGAGGGGGGGGGGGAAGGTGGCCTAAATGGGATATGCTAAGGATATTGCATCCAGGGTTGGCTGGTTGGGTATCTTTATGATGATCCCATGGTTGAACTGAACCCCCAAAAAACAAAATGACTCTGTACACGAATATCATGACACTTCTGATGAAAATTTTAGTAGAACTGAAACTATCAAAAACTCAAATGCTTCAGCTGCTCCATATCCAGCTTAGATGAGGACACCTAGTTATATGCTAAGATATTCCCTCCAAGAATGCACAGCTTGTACTGTTTGCCAGAGGGACCTCAAAAATGAAAACCCCAGTTTCAGACCCATTATCCCTTAAACCCCTGTATCAAACCACATTATGACATAAAGAAAACCCATCACCAATACTCCACATCTAAACACCTCCAACACCCAAAATCTCAGAAAAATAACCCCACCATATAAGCTTAATCCATACCTAAGAACTGCCGAACTAGAGGAAAAGGAGGGGGGTAGCTTTGTTGCACTAATAAGTATGAAACTGGCCATAAGTGCAATTGAAAAGGCCTTCAGCTGTACTGCATCTTGATCGATGAGGAAGAAGAAGAGGACCAAACATCTTCCAGAACCAGATTGGCTACCACTAATTTGCCACACGTCAGCTGATGCAGGTATTTTGAATCTTTGGGCACTGTGTGGGAGAAGAAATTGTAACTGCTCCTCGACCAAAAGAGTGCATGTAACTTATCGATACCAGCTGCAAAATTCACAAGGTACTGGGAACCAGAGTTGCACTACCTGATGAGGGTGAAAAATCCAGCAGTCCATCCACTGTCATGAAAAAACAGTTTGGTTGGATGGATGCAATAGGTACAGTTCTCCGTTGATGTGCAACTACTGCCTGATGTGACCTAGCATACGAAATACAATGGCTATCTTCCTCAGCTCCATCTTATGGGACTTCCACCACCTTCCCATGGGGTTCCTATTAAAAGGGAAAAAAAATTAGTAATCCTCAAGGAGTCATGCAATCAGAAGCTATTGCAAATTTCCTCTTCAGAAACAAAGAAGCTCTCAGAACCGATTGAAGGGTTGAGCAATTATCTATGATCCAGGTATACACCGTAAGAGAAGGAGCTCACCATCTTCTTCCTTGACCATCCAATAGATACCACCTGATCATCTCGATGTCCAAACTGTATGCACTCAATACCAACTGGCTTTTCTCAAAACCAAAGGAATGATCCCACCAGAACTAATTTTGATCACCACACGCCCCAGAAAGAAGCTATCAACCCTATACCTTTATATTTTATACGTTTCATTCGCCAACAAAAGCTTTACTCAGAATCTTACATAAGAACAACTGAAGCAGCCATAAAAGATAGCAATTGCCTCTTTGCTGCACTTTTAGTGTTAGTTCAGAAGAAGGATAGGGCATGGAAGACAAATGAGGACCACAGAGCTTTTAACAAAGACAACAATCAAGGACAAACTCCCAATTCCTCCCATGACAATAGCCTGTTGGATGAAGATATAACCATTGCAGGAAATTAGACATGCCATGGACATCCAATTCTTTCTTTTTTTTTTTTTTCCAATTTCATCTTTTCAACATTTGAAACTACATAACCAACTAGATTCAAACAATGACTTGGACCAACAATGGGCAAAACAACTAGAAGGAGGGGGGGAGAATGGAGGGAAACCATATCATTACCTAAAAAACCAACATGTAGCATCTCATCAGACAATTGAATCCAGCTAAACAACTATTATACTTTAGAAATTTCCAAAGCTTCTCCTATGTTCTAGCCAGAAGCTGCCACTGACCTTTTTCTTTCTATCTAGTTCGCCACTAAGATTTTATTTTGTTCAAGTTTGCCACTTAGTTTATTCTTTTTGTTCATTTTGCCACTGCTACCCCACATCCACCGCCCAACCCGCCCACAGCAGGAATTGCTTGCTATTCAATTTTTTTTTTTTTTTAAAGGGTGCTTGTCAGATAGAACAAGCAGAAAAGGGGAAAATTAAAGACAATCATTTAATCAATTCCCCTTCCTCTCTGTTTTGTTCTCCTCCAAGTGGAGTTTCAACGCAAAATTAGGGTTTTTCCCAAAAAGCCTAAACGGTGAGCAAGATGATTGATTCAATCCTCAAAATCAAGTCGCAATCAGTAATGTACGCTTCTCCAGCACATTAACCCCACCCCCAAAAAAAAAAAAAAAAATACTACTACAAACAGGAAATCTCTGGTCAGTTGTAGAGATTGAGTATAAAAATGAAGGCCCACGGAAGGAGATTCATATGGATTCTGAATTTTGAATTAGCCAGTTGTACAAGATGAAATTAGTTGTCAGGAACAAGAAGAAAGACTCATATCTCAAAGTAATAAACTTTTTTCCCTTCAAGACGACAAAATTTTCAATTTTTTTGAATCTTTTTTAATTGAACTTCAAGCATACCTGATGATGCCTTCACTTCTTAGCTCTTAAAAAAATTTTCTCCTTCTCCTTGGCCCAATTTGATAATGCCCTTCAACCAAATTCAGCCCCTTTTATTAATGAAATTGCGAAGCTTTTCCATGGTTACCATTTACATAGAAAGCTTCGGAGTTAGAGAACATTGGGCCCTGTTCCGGACTAAGGCTGTCAAATAAATCAAGTCGGGTCGACTTCGCGTTCGAGTTGAAGTTAAACAGGTTGAAGACCCCCTCATCTGAATCTGACCTGTTTAATAAATGGATCCAAAAATCTTGACCTGAAACCGTTTAAATTTTAACGGGTTGACTTGATTCTGACCCACTTAACCTGTTTAACTTAAACATTCAGAATCAGATACCCAATAATTTGTTCAACCCATTTAACCTGTTTAACATTTAGGCATAAAATACATTTCAAAACTTCCAAGCTTTTTACTTCTGCCATAAATCCAACACATGCCATTCATAATTTGATTAAACAAATCACCAAAACCATTGCCAAAACTTAAAATATCAAGTTCAACAAACCATAACCACCAAGCAACTAAGTGCAAACACACAAGTTCAAGCTCAACAGCGATTAGCCTATTACACAACTAGATAAGAGCTACCAAAATAAGTATAGCAATTTGTTTGAGCAGTAGTAGGCCTCCGTGCTTGCCTGCTATCGACTTCAGCAATCTCCTCACCATTTGAATCAACATCAATTGGCACTAAATCATCATAATTTGATGTCATTTTTGTGCGTAAATTAGAACGATGAGCATATTGAAGTAACGGAGTGATATCTTCAAGGAAAAAGATCCAGCAATTCAAAGAAACAGTGTCTGGTTTTTGTAATTTCAAGTGTAATTTCAAGCGTAATTTGAAGAAACAGAGCCGGTTTTTGTTCACAGGGTCTGGTTTTTGTTCAAGTCGAAAGCAATTAGAGAGACTACTCAACCTAAAATAGATGTAGTCCTGACCGTGAGTTGGAAACGCACCTATAACTAGTGACCATGGATAGGGACAGTGGCTGAAACGAACGATTTTGTTCACAAACGAAGGTCAAAGAAAGAGCAAAAAGGGGGGGGGGAGAGAGAGAGAGAGAGACAATTCATTGATTCAGTAGCCGTAGTTGTGGCCGTGACTGGTGGCTGAATCCGGACAGTAGCCATGCCCAGGTGACTGTGAAGTTGAAGGAGACTCTGATGCCGAGAATGATGAGACTAAGGCCGCCAAGAAGGATGAAGGTGAGGCCGGTGAGCAAGAAGGATGAAGGTGAGGCTACTGAGGGAGCCGAGGGTGTGGCAGCTTATATAGGTAGGGCTTTAAGTGGGTTAGGTTAAAAAAAAAAGTCATCACAATACCTATTTCAGGCCTCCTATGGCGCCTAAAGAAAAAGCCAACCCCCCAAAATAAAATCTGAAATTTTGAAACTTCCCCCAACTATGAAATCTAAAAATTCAATCACTCTAAAAAATTCCAAAAAAATATACAATACATATATATATATATATATATATATATATATATATATATATATATATATATATATATATATATATATATATATATATATATATATATATATATATATATATATATATATATATATATATATATATATATATATATATATATATATATATATATATATATATATATTAAATGGGTTAAACAGGCTAAACAGTATATGGTAATTGGGTAATCGGATTGGCCTATTAACCCAATTAATTAAATGGATTAGATAGGTATTTTTTCGTGTCGAAAATCTCAACCTGAATCTTATCCGCTTAATTGAACGGTTTAACCATGTCAACCTGTTTAATTAAACAAGTTGAAAATCTTTATGTAAACCCGTCTAATTTCGTATTCGGTTTGGGTTGATAATCGTGTCGGGCCAACTTTTGACAACCCTATTCCAGACGATTCTTAACGTTTTGATATGGGGAAGAAGATTAAGGTCGTATTCCCTAACAGCGTTTTGAATAGTGTGCAGTGTTTTGATCAATTCAACACATTAATTATTTAATTTTTAATATTTAGTAATATAGTTTTTTGACTAATATTTCAAGTAGTATTTTAAACAACATTTTTGAAAAGATAACAGTACTAACTTTTGACATTCAGAAGTAGCATCTCATATTTTTTGGCCAAGAAATATCGTTTGCAAATTTTATATTTGGAAATTATCTGTATCCTTTTATGTCAATTTACATTAATCAGTCAATCCAACAGTTAAATTTACCGAACGCATTTATTTCAAGCGCTCACCTAAACAGCTATCCGCTAATAGCTAAATTAGAAATGCTATCAGTTACCTAAACATCTAGCCGCTACCTCAACCGATATCCGCTACTTAAACATCCAATTTTGCCGAACAAGGACCAGAAGATTTTGTTTTTGATTTCCTTTTCATTGCCTTCTATTTTACACACAGTTTCGATATTAGAGGGGACGGGGAGTCCAATAGAGGGGATGGGACATGAGGAAAGGGATGGGAGGAAATATATATTCATCTTGTTTAAATTTATCAATAAGTCATGTGTGAGATTATTTTACGATAACTTATATCGTAATACATTTCGCATATACATTAAATGCCGCTTAAATTTAAAAGAAAATGATTGTCATGCTGGCGGTCTCATAATAAATTATCACGAGACTGTCTCATGCAAGAACTTGTGTAAATTTAAAGTGAAGGAGAATGGAGGTTAGTTGATATCATTATGTTTGGATTAAAAAAGGGAGGGGAAAAAGAAGAAAGGGAAGTAGTTGTTCTTATTGTTACTAGTTAAGAAGTGCGCGTTGCCTTGAGATTAAATTTTTGGATAGCCAAGCAGTACTTTGAAAGTATCATTGAATAATTGCTAGCTTGAAATCAATATATAAAGATTACAATCCAACCCAAAAAGAATTGGTGCAAACAATGAAGACAGGATTGAAAGCATAAGATTTCTAGAAAATAATTATATAGCACAGAAAGAAAATAGCAATCCCACAAATACACACACTAATATATATATATATATATATATATATATATATATATATATATATATATATATATATATATATATATATATATATATATACATGGCTCGTGGCTTTGTAATCCACCTGTTCTTTGATCAAAATCAAACTTACAATTAACTCATATACTTCCTCTTTTGATATACTAAAATATTACTATTCTTAATAATATTTTGCAAATCTTTTCGACAAAAATAAACAAAAGTATTTTACTTAAATTTCTTTCCCTTCATTTCAAGAATATCTTTGTATGTTTACTTTAGTAAATATATGTATTTTGAACATTGATAAATACGTACCCTCTGCATTGTTATTGAAAAGAAACCTAGCACTATGTGTACTATGCATTTTTTTAAAGTCAAATTTAATTTCACTTCTTCATGGTTAGTTATAAATTCAACCATTAGCTGCCTGCCACTTTATGACTTCATAATAGTGGATAATACAGAAAATGTTTTACTTTAATTCATGATAATAGAAGCCGAAAAACTTACACAATTGCTAAAAGCGATGGATTCTAGTCCATTGACTTTTGTTACACCGTTCTATGGTACAAATAATGTGTATATGTCCAATTCCAAACCCCCTTCAATGTGTGGGAGACTTTAAAAAATTAATGAGAAATGTTTTACTTTAACCCAAAAGATTTTTTTTTTAAAAAAATGTAGCATCAAATCAAACAAAATAAAAAGAATTCACACCAAAACAAAAAGAGAAAATACTGTACGAAACGTATGATTTGGGCATGTGCCCCAAAAAAAAATAAAAAAAATTGAGCAACTAGATTCAGATAGTTTAATCATGTGAAGAGAAGGAGTGCGAATGATTTAGTGAGGAGATGTGAGAGGATTAGCATCCCTAAAAGTAGAAAAGGTAGGGGACGATCAAAGAAGAGCTTGAATGATGTGATTAGAGAGGTCTTGAAAGTTGTAGGGTTGACGGAGAACATGACTCAGAATAGGAGATTATGGTAAGATCGAATCAAGGTCTTAGATCACAGAGAGACGGCTTCGTAGGTGTCATTCAATTGCAGTAGGGTAGGTTTGGTAGTGGTGTGTTTCTAGGTTTTTTTTCATACATTGTGTTTATATGCAGATAATACATGTATATAGGAAGAGATATTGTTTGCGTACCTCTGTTTGTTAAGATTATCCTTAGTTTCCTGTGCTATGTTGTACTTATATTTTACATAGTTATTATCACCTGCTTTATTAGTATTTCTTAGTTCATCCCCCACTACTTATCCTTAGTTTTTTCTACTAAATATTTTCACAAAATCCGTTTTCTATGAAATATTTTCATAAATTTTTCTATGGGTCTCTTGAAATTTGCCTCTCTGCGGGCAAAAATGCCTATAAAATAAGGCTCGCTATATCTAGATGTCCTCAGACCCCATGAAAATGAGACCCATAATGGGAGATGTTGTTGTTATTGAAAAATATCCAATTATAAAAGCATAAAAACATGTAGGTACAATACAGAGAATAAACAGCTTCCTCCCTAAGGAAGTAACTAAGAGCCTAAGATTGAAGGTATAATGGTGACATTGAATGTCTTCGAAGGCTAATATAAATAAAAACCTTGTCTAAAAGGAGTGGCCTGCAACCTCATCATGTCAAAATAATTTTCAATATTACCAAAAAAAACTTAGGGGGAAGGCCTATGTACTCACAAATAGACAACCATATGTTTGTGTAAAAGTATTTAGACTCATCAAATACATGAATGTCAAATTTTGGATCGAATGGTAACATCATTTTACTCTCCTTTTTATCTCCTAGAAAGTATCAAAAATACAGTTCAAGTGACTGAGAGGCAAAGGGTGATGAAGCTTAAGATATATGAAGATTACCGGTATACTATAACTTTTGGTTTAGTTATTGCATCAAATTTTTTTAATACAACTAC
>JAKOGI010000073.1:327500-520000 GCA_029747015.1 Carnegiea gigantea
GAATAATAAGCATAATGTAGCTTATGAAAGGCTGCTTGACCTACTTTTGTTTTGGCCATGACTTGTTTATATAGGATTTTAGGATGGTTCTTCGAGAGGCATTTAACTAAGAATCTGTATCTTAGATATAAATTATCTCCTAATTCTATTCAGACTCAAAGATCTTTACCCTTTCTTTATATGTTTGAGAGATCTTGCTAGATCTTTGACCCCTTTAACAAGCCATGCGCATGAAAATTTTCTTCCAGGATTCAATGGACGTAGGTCATATTAAACTTTTGTTTAGGCCCCGACTACTCAATCCTAGCAGTTTATTTGATCCAATCAAATTTCTTTTTTTGAGCTTTTATTGGGGTATGGCGCAATACCTTTTAGAGCTTTTATGCACTCAAATCATTTGCCTTTGAGTGATGTTTAGATTTTGTTGCAACGTCTCTTAAATTGTAGTCTAGCTTAGCCTCTTTATCTCTGTAGAATTCTTCACCTCGAACTGTGAGTTATCCAAACCTTAAGGGCTTTCTCAAGGTTGGTGATGTGTGCATTCCACTGATCTATTCTCCTTCCTAAATAGACTGAGTTGAAAATTTTCCAATGGAATTTTATCCAATTTTTTAGAACATTCTCCTTTAAACGTATTTCAAATCTCTTACCTTAGAATTCCAAATCTTTAGCTAATTTAGTTTTCCATTCCCCAAGAAATTTTATCGGCATCCACCCAAGGGAGATTAAACTTGCCTTAATTGAGTGTCTTTTTGCATTTTCTTTGTCTCCCTATGCCAGTAATGATGGTTGGTATGATTTTTGAAGGTTTCTTGATTAGAGTTTATGTTTGTTGGGATCTTTCCTTCCAATGTAATGATGCATTTTGCCCTAATCTGAACTATAAATTTAGCTTTTCTAGGTCTAATTTTCTTCAAGAAATCTCTTAACCATTTTTGAGTTTCTGAAAGAGTGTATGTCTTCTTTTAAGCTTTTAAGGCCTTTTAAAAACTATTCCTACCCTTAAAACATTTCTATAATAGAGGTCCACCTGGACCTGGTAGGGCATGCTTCCTATCGCTCCTAACCCTTACAGAACAATGTTAACCAATTCTACTCTTTTGGCCGACATGAGGAGTTCATAGCGAAAAAGGAAGAACATAAAACTTGGGACCTCACTTCTGGATTGATGCCCTTAATATCTCTTTGGCTTCACCAGAGCCACTTGAGGACCATTATTATGGGTGACTAATCCTACTTCAAGACTTCATATGCCCAAACAATGTAGGCCATTTTTCTCTCTATCTTTCCCACTTTCAAAAGGAAAATCTTTGATGGCCCTGTGGGACATTTTTGCCAGCATCCAATCATTATTGCTGAAGAAAAGGCTAAGGGTCATGTTGAGATAGATTGCCATTGCATGTACTAGGGCCTCTGGGATCTTTAGGGGTTTAGTTCTTGTTACATCTCCTCTTCCTAGTATCCTCTTGCCTATGGGCGTCCCTTTATAATTGTCTCTAAGGGGCTGCTCCTAATTAAAATGAGTCAGAAACCTATGTGGTGCTTGTTGGGAAAGGCTAGTAGGATGGTGGTGGATACGTCAGATAGGGGTTTCACCTTCATCAGTCATTTAGAGAGGGAACCAATAAAGATGTTGTTTGCTGGCAATGAAGACAATGAGGATGGCAGCTCTCACCCTCTCTCTGATATGAGCCTCTCTCTAGGCTCTTTGCTGAATGAAGACGTACACTCTTTCTCCAGCTCCATCTCCTCCTTCCTTGTCCTTGAGGGAGTTACCCGCACTAGGGTAGAGGAACTAGTAGGGTTGGAGGGACGCTCCGATTGGAGGTGGGAGATAGGATAAGAAGATAAGAAGAAGAGAGGAGAACTAATGAGAGAATCTCAGCCCGAATCCAGAGAGAAAGAGATTGGAGGCTTCTCTGATCATAGTTGGTGTCTAATCAAGACGATCTTCCTTTTAACAGTGTCATTCCTTGCACATGCATCTCTTAGTTAGATCAAGTTCTCTTAGGGCCTTGAAAGACTGAATTTTAGAGGCTCTTTGGCCATTGGGGGTCTTGATCTTCTTTTTTCTTCTCTTCCTTTTTCTCTCATTCTCATGTGTTTAATTTTGCTTTCTACGCAATGTAAATCTTCATAATTTCTTATACATGTAATGAAATTCGAGCAATTAATGAAGAATCCACTTCTTTTTACTTTAATGTGCATGTCTTATGTTGGTACTTACTATATTAGTTTTCGCATATGTTTCCCCTTTCCCCCAGTCACTAGTACAACAATAGTAAACTTATTAGGGTTTTCCTCTATAAATAGAGGATTTAAAGGATTTTCCATTCAAAAGCCAATGCACATCATAATTCGACGTGAAAATTTTTAGGGTTTGTTCTTTTTGCTGTAATTTTCTATGAGAAATGACTTCAACTCAAGTCCTCAACCACATATTTTTGGAGTTTAACATTGCTTCTGTCCTTTGCTCTAGTGAGAATATTATTCATCTTTGTTGCTAATTTTGGTTGGATTGAAAATTTTCTTTCAGCCAATAGTGGCTATAAGATTAGAACCCTGGCAGTTTGTTTTTGGGTTCTCCCTATTGAGAACTTTAAATTTGGTGTTCTGGATCAATAAGTGGCAAATAATTTTTTTTCTAGGATTAGAGCCAATAATTGGAACTGTTTCAAAGGTTCACGGTGGAAGTTTTCTTTGAGAATTTCTCTTCTCATGTTCCTTCACCATCGCATGAAGTACTAGACTTCTTAGGCTGCCTACACGGGGTATGCCCCCTTGTCAATATCATGATGAAATAATTTGGTGTCCAAGGACTCTTAGTGGAAGATTCCTTCATGAGTGGGCTCCTATGCCCCTATGCATGGGATCTAAAGTGTTGTTTTATAAGAGAATGTTTCTCATATTCATCAAGCCCATGGGTCAACTGTATGTTTAGCCTTGTCTGTGTGACTCCATAGATGTCTACGCCCTTGACTTCCTTCATCTGGATGGTTGGTACCCCTAGCTAGGTCGCATTCCTTCAACTTTCACTAAGAAGACGATTATGGTGGGATTTATATGTCTTTTTTAAGAGAAAATTGAGGCATTTCAGGGGTGTAATCCAGTCCTAACACTATCCAACTCTCTGCCTTATCTCTCCTAGAAACCCTTTACTCGAGGAGCTAAAATCTTAAAGAAGGGGTAAAAAGAAGTTCATAGAATATCTATGAAGGCCGCAAAGATTTATGCCTCATTTGTCCTAAGGTACTACTGAGATTGTGATTCATGAACCAACTGATGATGATATTAAAGCCCTGGATGTTGACAAGTACAAGATTACCCTTTCTTAGATGGGGGAGATTATGAGAGAGTCAAAATTTTCTAATCATCCTATTTCAAATTATCTTTCGCCATAGGTGTAGTTCTATATCTCGACTTTGTGTAAGCTCATAGTGTAATCCCTTTGTGATTAGTGATACTTTTATATTTTGTACTCCTTTCTGCTACATGATGAAATTTATTTTCTAGGAATTTAATATGAATTTCAAGTGAAAATTTTACAATCAATGTTGTGTTTGGTTTTCCTTTAGGGTTTTGCCCTGTGTTTTCCACAATTTTATTTTTCTAGGCCATTCGGAAACGAGTTAGGATAATAAAGTCATTTTAAGCGGATAATTAGGATTTTTGCCCATTTTGGCCTTTTTGACTTCTCTTATTCTCTTTAAACGGATTTTTTTTTTTTTTTTGGGTGTGAGTAGCTCTCGAGCTTTAAACGCACTTATTTCCATCTTGTGTATTCCATCAAGCCTTGTCACCAATCTCTCAAATCTTCTTCCCAATTTAAAAAATGATTGCTAATTTCTTTAAGAAACACATAGAAGATTGTCCTAAATTGTATGTGGGTGTTCCAGAGATTTCCTATAGTGAGGAAAGGCCTTTTGTTAGCTTTGGACATGAGTTTGAGGAACTTTGATCTATGTGCATTAATGATGGTCAATGACGTTAGGTTAAACATTTCAAAAACAAAACAAATGTCTTGAAAAACTTGGATCTAGATGCTCGACAATTTGATGCCACCTTCTAAAGCCCAACAGCTCTATACTAGAACCCCTTGAGGGGTTTTATGCCATCTTTAGGGAGCATTTTAAGTTTAACTTAGGGCTTCTCCTTTCTTCCTTCATTGAACAACTATTGGAACTCCACAAGGTTGGCCTTACGAAGTTATCCCCAATAGCATCTCTAGCATTATTGCGTACAAGCTTTTTTGTCTTGTATATAATAGAAAATCCACTATGGCTGAGTTCATTCAACTTCACTAGCTTCAAGGATCTCCCAATGGTTACATCTTTCAGGCTATAAGCAACGCGAGTATACTTCCTAACAAGCCCTCTGAGATCAAATATTACAATGTGGCTTGGGTGTATGTCAAGTATTTCTACAAAGAGTGGACGTTTTCCATTGATGGAACAGTGAACCCGGACCATGTCACTTTGTAAACTCTCGAGAATTTAGATGTTTATTAATTGAGTTGTTTTTGGAGTTTTAAGAACAAAAATTCTTTTAAAGGGGGTAGAATGCAAAACCTTAATTTATATTTATAATCATCGAAGAACGGTTAAGATGATCCTTAATCACTTGAGCTCGTAGGTAGTATTTTAGCATAGGCCTTCAATTAGTTAGAATTTTGGACCGAGCCCAAATCAGTTTCCATTCCAACTCAAATTCAAAGCTTTTAATGATTCAAATTTAGATTATTAATATTAGTGGATTATTTTTTTTTTTTTGTGTTATTGGTAAAAATTCAGATTTTTTCTAATTAAGTTTTCCCTCTTCGAATTTCAAATATTTAAAATTTAAATTGGAAAAACTTTTGAATTTTGGAGAAGGGATAATAAAATCCTAGACTCCTCTATCTCTCTTTTTCCCCTCGGCAGTCGTGGCATAGAAGGGGGGAAAAAATTCTGTATTTTTATTTGCTTTGAACATGAACCCCTGCTCTCACTAACTTCTCTCTCACATAATTAATCTCACGCATCTCTCTCCGCACAATCCTAACCCTCACACCTTCTCTTCCCTCTGTCGCCACTGCCATCGTTGGCAGCCACACTGCCGTCGCCATACCATCCAAGCCACCACTCTCCCTGTTTTTAGTTTAGAGTAAGAAGTTAGAGTTTTAGTTGTATGAATTGAATAATCTTTTTATGCTCATCAAGAACTAATCATGACATCAATTTTATTTATTTTCTAGATTCTAAATACCTCTTTTTTATGTTTTCATATTGATTCTCAGATTTTGGGGTCGTTGAAAACACTCATTCAAGCCTTATTCCTCCATTCTTTCCTTAAAGGTAAATTTGAAGTTTTTCTGTCTAAAAATGCCTCTTGGAAGGTAAATTCTTGCCTTAAAGGTTGGAAGAGAAAACATCAAACTGTAGTAGCTTGAGGCAAATTAGCTATTATATAACTTGCTTGGACCTTGAACTATGCTTGGGCCCTACACTTGATAGTTGATTTTTCCTAGCTATCAGCATATGCGTTACTAATACAAAACATTTGTAACATAAATAAAAAAGGTTCTTAATACTTTTAGATTACTATAAAACTATAAGTAATTTAGGCCAATTCATAAGTTTAGCTAACATAACCATCTTCTTCCCAGTCGATTTTCATGTAGCAGACATTATCTAAAATTTAAAAAAAAAATTAGTATTAATATAACAATCTTAAACATATTAACAATAATCTCAACATAGCACATGAAGAAGCAAAATTAATAGAAAATATAAGAAAATGATTCCAAATACCAAATTTATTCTAAACAATTGGTGAGGCAATTACAAATGTCTTATCAAAAACAATTAAGCAGATTATTCATTTGCATGAAAAACTAGTTAGAATCAAAATCATATAATGTCCAATGATCTTCATCACTTTCAAAGCTACTATCATTTGAGTTTGTCTCTATACCATTTTTTCTTTCAATGGCTTCAACAAAAGGTTCATTCAATGTAACTTCCACGATATCTTCTCTAACATCAATGAATTCCTCCCCATTGATCAAAGCTAAATTGTCTACTTGCAAAACTTTCACTTCTAGTATGACACCATCTTCCAGTCCAAACAGATCTCTTGGCTTAGCAACAATGAGTACATGCTAGTTTTTCTCCTTGAATTCTGCCATTTTGGTACATAAAAGACTTGTATTGCTTGAGATGTTAGGACAAAAGGTTCACTTGTTCTCCAACGTGATCTAAGGTTAATAAGAGTAAATCCATGCCCATCTCGTTTCACAAATCTAATTGGATGCACCTAATCACATCGAAATAAGATAAGACTTCTTCCTTAAGGATAACTTCATTCAATTATTTTAGTAAGAATCACATAATAGGGTATATCCTTTGCATTTGTACTAGAATTCACAAGAACACCAAAAGTTTGTGTCTCGCTCCTCTAATAATTTCTTTTAATACGCCACCTGTACCCATTACCTGTTATCCTAGTCATTGTAGTTATCTAATAACTTGGAAATTCACTTAAGTATTTAAATCATCATCCATGCGACAATCGCTGGGAAAATGCCTAGAAACTTGAGAATTCAAACATTTCGTGAGACTTAAACCACGTAAAGTTACATATATAAACATTGTACGTATACTAAAATAATTAAAATTTTCAAACCACTTTGGAAATCTCTTTTTATGAATCTCCCCAGTGTTTTCATTTGAAGTTCAATATTTTTACTAACAATCTCATAATGCTCTCTGAAACTATAGTAACAAATCTTACAGTATGCACGTTAAATTTATGTGATATTTTCATACATATAATCTAAATGTTAAACTTAAATAGAGATATGTGAGTTGAAGGTTGTGATACATGTTCCTGCCAATGTAGGATTAGTTTAAAACAATAGTCCTTTTTCTATTTTAATTTTTCACAAACAAAAAACCAAGCTAACTATTTTTCAACTAAAAGAACCATAAGCTATGTGTCAACTCAGTCACCGTGTACTCTATTTTTAAAAAAAACAGCATTGTGAACTCTTCACCTAATTAGTGTTATATATCATTCCAATGTGTCTAGCGCCCAAAACTATTTAGGATCATGACACAACACGTAAAGTAAAGAATATTCTAATTCATAAATTTAGGGTCACAACATATTTTGACAACATGTTGCACAAAGTAAAGTATAACAATAAAGTCCATCAAATTTAATAGAAACTATCTAATCCAGGTCTTTTTCATCACACAAACAAGAAATGTACAGAAGCTATGGTTTAAACAAGAAATGTGTAAAAATTTATAGTGAAGTCAAAGGTTGCTAAAAGTATTTCTGAATACACCAACAAGACTAAATTATAAATATAGAGACCTTAAGACCAGCCTCTGATCCAGGCCTTTTTCCTCCCTCAAAGTTCCTAAATTGTTTAAGAGTTCAAATTATCTAAGTTCTCAAATTGAAAAGATAATTACTATCTAATCAATCTATAAAGATGGAAAAACAAGGTGGATTGATATTAAAAGACAAATATATAATACTAATTAAGAGCCACTATATGAGCATGTAATAAATTGAACACAACATGAAGTAAAAAAATAAGTTAATGTGTAATACCAAAGGCCACCACCATGCCCATGATGCGTTAAATAGACTAATGATTAACTCAATGACAATGATATGAGATATACTAATGGTTAACACAATGACAATCATTATTAAATAAACTACTTAAAAACTGTTTTTCTTTCTACTAATCTTTGAGTTAGTCAATTATCATTTGGAAAAAAAATGAGACAAAGACAGCAAGTCAAGTTTTGAAATTTTAGGAGTCAATAAATTTTGAATCGGGCAATTAATCAATACTTATAAAATTACTATAAAATCCATGATCTTTTTGTCCTTACAAAATTAGATAAGGACACAGCAAAGCTCTTTATCATTTTTTAATAAAGCAAAACAAGACAAAAGAAGCTAATATTCAAGAATAAAACATTTGGTAATTACAATATTATACTCATCTTAGTCCTATTCATACAAAGTAAATTATATGACATTCTCGAAAAATCCTCTATATTCTACCAAACCCTTATGTTCCCTTTACAAGTTTCTTGTTTTCTAACCTTTTTTTCTCTTTCACTTTCTTTGTCTCTCTCTCCCTCAGTGCCTTCTTTAACATGCATTTCCTCTCATTCAATAATTCTTTTTCTTCTTTATTCATCATCTTAGCACATAGACATATAGGGGAGATAGAGAAAAAGAGTATAGAGCACACAAGCAACACAAATGCCTTGTAATTATATGTTAAATTATTTCTCCTTGTATAAACTTATCCTTCTTGATTTTAGTTCATACAAATAAACATGTATAATCCCTTGCTAAACCATGACAATATCAACTTTCATTTAGTAAGTGATGCACAACATCATGACACTTCATATAGATTTTCATTCACGATTAGGGGTGGTAATCGGTCCAGGACCGGACCGGACCGGACCGGACCGGCCTGGACCGAAGACCGAATAAGACCTAGGTGGGGACCGAGGACCGGACCGTTTCAGATTCGGTCCGGACCGGACCAGACCGGCCAGAACCCGGACCGGACCGAGATCGGATCGAATCTGGACCGGTCCTATCCTGGATACTTTTGAAACTGTTTGGGTCATGACTCATGAACCCATACATTACAAACCCTTTAGCCTAAATTTGACATCATCCCAAATCTAACTTCAGCCCAAAAAAAAGAGAGAGAAAAACACAACCACAAAACCAAAAACCTTGAATTCAGGCATCTTCTCCATTACTCGCGCCTCTTCTCCTTCACGAAGGTCCAAACAGAAGGTTTTTGGTTTTTGGTTTTGCTCTCTACTCTAGGTTGAAAAGTGCCCAAACAGAAGGTCCTTCGCACAAAACCAAAAACCTTGAAAAGTGCCCAAATATAAGGTCCAAACCTAAACCCCCCCCAAAAAAAAGCTTAATTCTCAAATCGGTCCGGTCCGGTCCAATTGTCGGTCCAACCGGTCCAATTGTCGGTCCAACCGGTCCGAGACCGGACCGGACCGAAGACCGAAAGTCGGAAAAGAGAGGACCGAGGACCGGACCGAAAGGCATCGGTCCGGTCCGGTTCGGTCCGGTCCGACTCGGTCTTCAGTTCGGTCCGGTCCTGGACCGTTTAATGAACACCCCTATTCACGATAGCAAATTTAATTTTGGGCAACATTAAGATATTACAATACAGTATTTCATTTCCAAAAATCACGCGTAACATTATCTATAGGCATTTACACCTAACAGAAACTTATATAAATAGATCCAAACATAAACAAAATTTTATTCAATAGGAGGAATATTAAGAGTGTTGAAAATCATTACCTTAGGGAGATCCACAATTAGAGAGGACTAATTGAGACCCTACTTTGATTCTACCCTAGTGTAAGTGACCGTCTGGGCGATTGTCAAGTGGAGGTCACTGGACATAGCGATGGTGGCGACGGCTAGTTCTCGCATCGATCAAGTGACTCTCATCAAACAAAGAGTTACATTGTCAATTAGAGTCTAAACAACAGCAAAAGAAGATCACAAGGTGGCTCACTAGGACAATAGTAAGAGGTGAACGGTTAAGTAGATAGCAAATTGTCTAGTGTTTCAAACGATCTAATGGGAGGATATGGGAGAATTAAAAAGAGAGAGAGGAAGTGGGAGGGTAGGACTAGGGTTTTATTTGATATGCCTTAGAAATCATAACTTTTTTAAAAAATTTTATTCTTTTTTTTCCCTTTTCCCTCCTAATATTTCTTTTTTTTTTTGGTGGGCAGCAAGCTATTCTCTAAAATTTGGTGAGCTTCAAATTTTTACTTGAAATATTTTATTTTTTTTTAGTGAGAGTTTTAATCTTGAATGCATAAAAAATAAAAGAGTGATTAACAACTAATGCTATGTATCAAAGCAAAAGTATTAAAAAATATATAGTTTAAAATATAGGCTTAAATTTTCTATGTAAAGACACAAATCTACATCTCCCAATTGTATGTAATACCAACGTAATTTTTCCTATAATATAGGTATTAGTATTGTACTAATTGCACTGACAATAATTTATGTTAGGATAAAATTATTGGTATAACATTAATATTACTAACAAATATTATCATTTTAAAAAATATTGGTTTGCAGTAACAATACCAACAAAGTAACCAATGTTTGTTGTAAAAACGGGACTCATTTCTCGTATATGAGTTCAACATCTCCATACCAACCAAAAGTTATATCTGTAGAAAATACTAATTTTTAACAACAAATTTTTTTTTTGGTTGTCGAGTTTCTATCGCAAAAGTCACATTTTTTTGTAGTACCTATTCTTAAGGTACTTGTCCAACCCTTATGCGTTAGCCAAATCATTGAATACTCTGTCCAAGTCTTAGTAGTACTATGTGTCAAGCCCATGGTCCTTGTGAAACATGCACCACTTATCCTTGTTCTTGTTCTTGGGTCTTTGCTTAAGAGGCTTGGGATCATCCATATATACACGTCCCTTCATCTCCATTAGGATCCCACTCGTTGCAGTATTAAAAAGAGGTTCTGTCTTAAAGACACCCTTTTTTTCCCCTTTCTTTTTGATTTTGCTTGACCGAAATTTTTTAATACTAGGCACCTCTTTTGGAGTCCTGGTCTCTTTTATGATTGCCTTCAATTGTATGTACCTTTTCCCATTTTCAGGGCCTTCCAAAGTGACCGCCATTCCACAATAAATTTTTCACATAGACCTTTGTGTCTAACCCCATTAGTGAAGGAAGTTAAGGCCATGATTGGCTTAAGGTATTACATAGAGAATTTCTTATGGGTAATTCTTTCCACATACTCAGCTCGCAATTTCTGATCTCTTTACCAACTTCATTAGTTTTGGAATTGACTTTTGAGTCCTTTTGCTCCTAATGAAGTAGCTTCTAAAATTGATGGGAAGATAATTGCAAGATTTGATAGATTTTAGAGGATTCCAATTGAACTAGGCATGTGCTACTCCTTTTAGGGTTACAAGGAAGGATCTGCACATCATAACTTCTCAAGGAGATAGTTGCTGACAGATTTGAGTTAATAAGCATCAATGTACTCTTGAGGGTCATTAGTTACATCAAACTATCCAATATTAGGAACCTTGATCTTCTTTAAAGTCCAGCCTCCCATTTCTCAGTACCAAAGGCTGTCTTCACCGGGAGGCCTGATAATGGAGCACCTTGATTCCTTATGTTTTTTAAAACATTATTGAGATGACGTAACTTTGACAGAGCCTAAACTATGACGCTATAAATGTTTTTCACATACTTTCATGGTGGAACCCATCTTAGTCATGCTTCTTCTGTAAGGATTTCTCATGCTCAGTCCTTTTATGGTTCAAGGTCTCTCTCAAGTTTTCATTTGTATTTCATCCAATGTCTAGGAGGTCTATTCTCTAGGTCCTTTTCCTCTTAATCATTAGGGAAAAACGCCTTTGAAGTCTTGGAAGTTTCTATCATGTCATTCACATATAGCCCCTTGGGGGCAACTTTCCTTGACTTTCTTTGAGAAGCAAAGAAATCATCAATTGTTTTCAGCATGGGGAGCATAGCTCCATTGAATTTAACATGATCAAGTCCTCTACCATCTGTGAAGCATTGCTTACTTGTTTCGGTGCACGAGTGCGCTTGGGAGACAGATGTCCTCCTTAAGGAATTGTGTCCTCCTAATTTGAAGCATCCTCCATGATGAACTCTTTTTTCCAGATGTTTAAGTATTGGGATCCTAACACTTAGGATCCCAGTTCTTGGGGTGAGAAGTACTCTTTCTCTTATCACTATGTCATCTTGCTTAATTCTAGGTTCCCCACAAGCGGCGCTAAATCGCTTAGCACAGACTACGATTTTCAAACTTTGTTAGGACCCTTAAGGGATTTGCACCACCTTCCAAGGGTTATTAGCAAAATAACTCTTAAAAAAGGAGGGTTTCTTCTCTTTAAGACTCTTTGATGCCCAATTTAAAGAGAATTAAAGGTAGGGAATAATAAATGCAATGTAGTGTATGGAAGTCTCTTTGGCATACCTTTGTTCTTGGTTATGACTTCTTTACACGGAGGTTTAGAGTAGTGCTCGTAAAGGAATTTAACCAGAATTTTATATCTTTTAGATATAAATTATCTCCCAATTGTATTCAAATCTCAGAAAACTTTACCGTTTCCTCGTAGGTTTAGGAGATCTTGATAATTAACCCCTTTAATAAGCCATGCACATGAAAATTTCAATATTTCAGTAAAGTTCAGTTCTATTGAGCTTCTATTTGGGCCCCAATTACTCAATCCCAGTGGCTTATTTGAGCCAATCAATGTCTGTTTAGCCCAATGCCTTTTGAAACTTTTAACTATCTAAATCAGTATTACTTAATATTTGATGTTTAAGTAGTCACAATTTTATGTTGTAATGGTTTACAAGTAATCCTGATGCATAAGTACTATAGATTTGTAATAATAATATTCCAGTTTGTATAAATTGAATGTTGAAAATTGATAATCAGATTGTTAAATGTTAGTAAATATGTGCTTAACATTGGCAAACAAAATGCTCAAGTAGCCTTAAGCATAAGGCTCAATTCTTTATTTCTCATTATATGATTCAAATTTTACTATTTTAATTGTGGTTACTAATAATTTGTTACAAAAGATTCATGGGGTGCACATGATGGAACGTAATGGATAAGGATAAATGCAGCTCCCAAGGATGATCAAATCTAGGTGATGGGGACCATCTTTAGAGCCTTCTGAAGCTCAGCCATTAAGTGCACAGGAACCAGCAAACACCAAGGAGATAAAAGAAGCTTATTCCTTAGTTAGAAAAACCCTAAATCAGCTTAACAGTTCTTTATCTAGTTCATCCGAAAAATAGCCTGGTTTTCTCTATCTCTTGGGGCAAGCTACTGAAAGCATAACAAACTGCCTTGACCACTGGCCTTAAATTTTTAGCTACCAAATATTTGCAAAGCTTTTGGACATTAATTGGACAGTCAAGTAGCAAGATCTTTCCAGTGGTGCAGTTATAGCAGCAATCCAGCGCAGGCCAGAATAAGAGGAAATTAAGTTAACTAAATAAAGTCCAACTTTTTCAAAACTTTAGGGCATGAAAGAAGACATAAAATTTTATCAAATGACATACCAAAGTTTCACCAAAGCACCCCTTGTGCTGCCTTGACCCAGCCAAAAATGCAGAAAAATACCCTTTTACCCAGTTATTAACTAGCCGTAAGAAAAGGTCTTGTTTCTTGGGTTTCCACCTATACAACTTGCTAATTTTGAATTACATTGATGTAATAGGCTTCTTTGTAAGCTTGACACCTTATTTAGTTGAATCATTAGTCCTAATGAGGTGACCAAGCTAGATTGGAATAGCTAGTTGTACTTAAGGAGGCTTATTTGATCTCCCCTCTTCCCTAAGTGTACTCTTGCCCTTTGGCTGACTTTTGGAGGTTTGAATGGATGGTAGGACTCCTATAAATCCATCCCCTATCCCTCTTGTAAATTAGATTTGCATGAATGAACATTGAGTTTGCATACCTCTTTCTCTCTCAACATCCTCGTGTTATATCTTGAGCTTAGCAACTCAAGTGGATCTCTAGGTCTCTTTATCTCATTTAGGGGTGATATTACATAACCTAAATGATCTAAGGAGATTGTCCAAGTGTAAACGAGGGTGGCTCTTTAGATTATCTCTTGTTTTCTCACTTCCTTACCCTTATTTGTGCTAGTTTGATCACATTTTGTCGGGACAGAGCTTTCTGTCTAGAATTATTCCCTTTGTTTTCCTAGCTATTTGAGTATTTATGAGGCAAGAATCCATCAAGTGGTATCAGACCTTGGCTACCCTTTTGTGGCCATAGCTTTATAGCCAAAACATAACACTAGCCAAATAAAAAAACTAGTCCATAAAGAACCCTTTACAATCATATCTTCTAGCTTCAATTAGAGCAAGTGGCTGAACAAGCTTTGAAAAAAAAGGTCAGGCTTGAGGCAAGAGTCAAATATTTGCAATCTCAACTAGGCCAACTTATGCAAGAAAGGAGGAGGAATTTGAGGAGTTTAAGAAGCTCAAGTAAACAACAAGGCTCAGATGAATCCAATGGTGGAGAAAGCAAACCGATTGAAGACTCTAGTGAAGATGAATATGGAAGGAGATCAAGGAGGTACCATAGGACCAAAGAAATGACCTACCATGATTTCAAGGTTGACATCCAGAATTTGAAGGCCAACTAGACCTAAACCTCTTCCTAGATTGGCTTCAAACTGTTGAAAGAGTCTTTGAGTTCAAAGACATCTCAGATGAAAAGAAGGTAAAGCTTATTACTTTAAAGCTTAGAAAGTATGCTTCTATTTGGTGGTCAAATGTGGTTTCTAAGAGATTTAGGTAGGGAAAAGGAAAAATTAAGACTTGGGAGAAAATAAAAGTCAAACTTAAGTCCAAATTCCTTCCTCCCCATTATCTTCAAGATAACTTCCTTAAACTCTACCACCTTAAACAAGGCTCTAAGAGTATAAAAGAGTACAATAGAGACTTTGAACAACTTCTTTTGAAGTGTGACTTGAAAGAGGATGAATCACAAACTTTGATAAGGTATTTGAGTGGATTAGATAAGCAAATTGCTCATGTTATGGAGTTGCACCTGTATGCTTCATTAGACGAGCTTAGCATTTTAGCTTTTAAAGTGGAGCGACAAAAGAAACTCAAGGGCAAAGGGACAGATGCAAAGCCTAACCCTAGGCCTTATGCCTTTCAAAACCTCCCTACATCACCCGAAAAACCATCTCAAACACAAACACAAGAATCCCACAACCTATTGCCCCTTAAACTCCATCTAAACCTCCACTAGAACCCATAGATAAGAAAAGGTGTTTTAGATGTCAAGGCCTCGATCACATTGCATCTGAGTGTCCTAACAAGAGAGTGGTGTCTTTGGTCAAATATCAAGCTTTTTTTGAGGAGCTAGAAGAGGAAGAAGAAGAGGGAGAAAAGGAGCTTTTCTTGAATAAAGCCCTAGAAGAAGTTGAGGAGGGTCTAAATGAAGGGCAAATACTGGTGATTAAGAGAGCGTTGAGTAGGACTACTTCTCAAGAAGACTTGGAGCAAAGGGAGAACATCTTCCACACTAGGGACACCGTGAATGGGAAGGTGTGTTCTCTCAATATTGATGGGAAAAGTTGCGCTAATGTGGCCTCCAAGGCCATGGTGGAGAAGCTTAGGCTTACAATTTCACTTCATCCTAGCCCATACACTATCTAAGGGCTCAATCAAGGTAAGGGCATGCATACCTCCTCTCGTTACTTGCTTACTTTATCTACTGGAAAGAATTATAAGGATGAGTTATCATATGGTATTGTGTCCATGGATGCTTATCAGGTCCTCTTGGGATGACCTTGGCTCTTTGATAGAAGAGTTATGCATGATGGCCGCTTAAACACCTACACCTACACCAAAGATCACAAGAAAATCACTCTTACCCCTTCCAAGCTTGCCTCGTAAAACAAACCGTAAGACACTCCAAGAATGGATATTTTCCTTACTACCTTATCTTAATCCTAACTTGATGAATTTGAAGCTTTCAAAGAGTAGATTCTACTTGGCTAGGATTCGGCTGAAGCTAAGGAACATTCCCACGCTTTGCTTACTCCCCTCCTATAAACCTTTGAGCAAGTGTTTCCTAAGAAAATACCCCACAGCCTACCTTCCAAAAGATCCATCCAACATAAGATTAACCTCATTCTCGGTTCTACACTTTCAAATAAACCGATCTACCGAATGAATCCTGAAGAAACACAAGAAGTCCAACAGCAAGTTGATGATCTTTTAGCTAAGAGCTTTATCTGAGAGAGCCTTAGCCCTTGTGCCATTCCGGCCTTACCAGTGCCCGAGAAAGATGGTAGTGTGAGGATATGTGTCGATAGTGGGGTAATCAACAAGATTACTATCAAATACTGCTATCCCATCCTAAGGTTGAAAGATCTTCTTGATGAGTTACACGGAGTCACCATCTTTTCTAAGATTGATCTTAGAAGTGGCTGCTACCAAATTCGGATCTATGAGGGAGATGAATGAAAGACGACTTTTAAAACCAAAGGAGGCCTTTATGAGTGCTTGTAATACCCTGTGGTCTGACTAAGGCACCAAGCAGTTTCATGAGGCTTATGAATCATGTTTCTAAGCCCCTCATCGGCAAGTGTGTGGTGGTGTACTTTGATGACATCTTGGTATATAGTAAGAGTTAAGAAAGCATGCCAAGCACTTGTATCAAGTTTTGAGTATGCTAGATCAAGAGATGTTCTATAGGAACTTGGAGAAGAGTAATTTCTTCTCCCCATAAGTCATCCTCCTAGGGTATGTGATCTCAACTCAAGCGATTCATGTTGATGATAGCAAAATCAAGGCCATTCGTGAGTGGCCTTCACCCACTTCCATCCAATAAGTTTGAAGTTTTCATGGTCTAGCTTCTTTTTATACGAGGTTTGTCAAGAATTTCAGTACCATTATGGCACCCATGACTGAAGTACTCCAGGCCAAAAGGTTTGAGTGGACCGAGCAAGCTCAAACGGCTTTTGAAAAGATCAAACTCAAGCTCACTAGTGGAATGCGATACCTTCAGAGTGAGGATAGGGGTTGTTTTGTCACACGAGAAGAAGCTTATAGCTTTCTTTAGTGAAAAGCTCACTGATACTAGGAGAAAGTACTCCACTTACAACAAAAAAGTTATATGCCATAGTGAGAGCTTTGGAGCATTGGCGATTTTACTTGGTGGGGAGAGAGTTCATACTACATCCGGACCATGAGGCCCTTAAGTTCCTAAAAGGCCAACACAAGCTCAATCCGAGGCATGCCAAATGGGTAGAGTATCTCCAATCCTTTCACTTCATGATCCACCACAAGGCCAGCATGATGAATGAGGGAGCGGATGCGTTGTCAAGGAGGTATCTTCTTCTCTCTGCTTTGGAAACTAAAGTACTTGGTTTTGAGTGTGTGAAGGAGTTGTATACCAAGGATGAAGATTTCAAGGAAATCCTTGAAAAGTGCCCCAAACATGCTTACGGCTTCTTCCACCTAGAGAATGGCTTTCTATTCAAAGACACTCATCTTTACATTCCAAGAAGTGGTTTCCAGGAGCTTTTGATTCAAGAACTCCCTGGAGGAGCCTTGGCTGGACACTTTGGTTTGGAGAAGTCTTGTTCTATGCTCAAGGATCATTATTATTAGTCGAGAATGTCCAAGGATGTAAAGCACTTTATCAAAAGATGCTCCACTTGCCAATTTGCCAAGAGTCACCTATGACCCCAAGGCCTCTATTCTCCACTTCCCGTATCTTAAGCCCCTTAGAAGGATGTGAGCCTTGACTTCATCACCGGCTTGCCAATAACACAAAGGGACAATTATTCTATTATGGTGGTAGTGGATAGATCCTAAAAAATGGCTCATTTTGTAGCATGCCAAACCACTAATGATTCATCCCAAATTGCAAACCTCTATTTCAAGGAAATTATGCGCCTTTACGGCATTTCAAGAAGCATGGTGTCGGATAAGGATAGCCAATTTTTGAGCCACTTTTGACTTATTTTGTTGAGAAAGCTAGGTACCTATCTGAAGTTTAGCCCAACTTGCCACCTATAAATGAACGGCCAAACTGAAGTGACTAATAGAACCTTAGGTACCTTGCTTTGGGTTCTAGTCAAAAAAAGCACCAAGGGGTGGGATGAGTTGCTTTCTCATGCCGAATTTGCCTTCAACCGAGCACCTAGCAAGGTGACTAACCTTTCTTCTTTCGAAGTGGTGTATGGATGCAACCATCGGACTCCATTGGACCTTATTCTAATCCCTAACCCAACTAAGTTTAGTTGGGAGGCGGAGAAGAGAGCCAAGGAGATCTAAGAATTTCATGCCAAGATTAGGGAAAGAATTGAGAAATATAATGATCAAGCCAAGTACCATACCAAGAAGCATAGGAAAGAGGCTTATTTTAGCCTATAAACTTGGTGTGGATCCACTTAAGAAAGGAAAGGTTTCCAAGCAAGCACAACTCCAAGCTCATACCAAAGTCGGATGGGCCATTTGAGATCCTTGAGAAGATTGGTCCAAATGCATACAAAGTGGACCTTCCTGGCGAGTATGGGGTGTCTTCCATACTTTAATGTGGCTGACCTTGGCCCTTACTATGATGAAAATGAAGAACTTCTGAGTTTGAGGTCAAACTCTAACTAATTCGGGGGGAATGATGGGGACCATCCTTTGGAGCCTTCTGAAGCTCATCCATTAAGCCCACAGGAGCCAAAAAAACACCAAGGAGATAAAGTAAGTTTATGCCTTGGTCAGAAACATCCAGAATCAATTTAATAGTTCTCTGCCTAATTCATCTAGAAAATAACCCGATTTGTCTATCTCTTGGGGTTAGCTATTGAAAGCATAACAAGCTGCCCTAAGCACTTTCTTTAAGTTTAAGGAGTTATATTTCAAATAAAATAAGTTTCAAAACCTTTGGACATCAACTGGATAGTCAACCAGCAAGATCTTTCCAGCAGTGCAGTTCTGGCAACAATCCAGCGCAGGCCAGAATAAGGGGAAATCAAGTTAACCAAATAAAGTCCAACTTTTTCAAAAATTTATGGCATGAAAGAAGACATAAGAATTTATCAAATGACATGCGCAAAGTTCCACCAAAGCACCTCCTTGTGCTGCTTTTACCCAGCCAAAAGTACAAAGAAATACCCTTTTAACCGGTTATGAACTAGCCATGGGAAAGGGTCTTGTTTCTTAGGTTTCCACTTGTATAACTTGCTAATTTTGAATTATATTGATGTAATAGGCTGCTTTGTAAGCTTGACACCTTATTTAGTTGAATCATGAGTCCTAATGAGTTGACCAAGCTAGATTAGAATAATTAGTTGCACTTAAGGAGGCTAATTTGATCTTCCCTCTTATTAAGTGTACTCTTGACCTTTGGCTGACTTTTGGAGGTTTGAATGGCTGGTAGGACTCTTATAAAGCCAGCCCCAAACCCCTTTATAAATCATATTTGCATCAATGAACATTGAGTTTGTATAACTCTTTTCTCTCTCAAATCCTAGTGTTGTGTCTTGAGATTGCAACTCAAATAGGTATCTAGGTTTCTTCATCTCATTTAGGGGGTGATATTCTATAGCCTAAATTATCTGAGGAGTTTTCCAAGTATGAACAAGGATGGCTCTTCGGATTATCTCCTGATTTTGCACTTGCTTATCCTCATTTGTGCTAATTTGATCAAATTCTACCTAGGTAGAATCTACTATCCAGATTTGTTCCCTTTGATTCTGTAGTTATTTGAGTGTTTGTAAGATAAGAATACATCACTAAGGAACATTTGTTTATGATTTTAGTAAGAAGTTTCGGAAAGTTGAACACTTAAATAGGACTTTGAACATGCACTATGTAACAAACGCCTTGTTGATTCCCTTAAAACTCTTGCTTAAATTTTGAACGAAAGATAAAATTTTAATCTGATTAAATCATGTTCATCACTATTAAATCTTGCCTTATTATATGCACAATATTTTGGTCAATTTAGGGTTGCTAATAATATATGATTTTCTATATGCCAATATCTTTGAAATAATTAAGATTTCCCTGAATGTGTTAATATCTTTTAAAATCATTTGGTGTGCTTAAAATTAGCTAATGGATAACTTTATCAACAAGATCTTTAGCCTTAAAATTAGCAAGTAGCTGTTAGAAATCAGGATTGTAGCCATTGAAGCAAATTACAGAAACTCAAGGGCTTGACAGAGGCATCTTAGGGCCTTGAAATTATATTGAAGATCATCCTATCTTTTTAAATGCAACAGCCAACTTCCTAAAGATCTGCCAACCTCTCCAACATCATTGGCCTATAAATTGAGAGGCATTTGCTGTTAAAGAAGACACACAAGAGAGTGTACAAGCAACAATACTTACTTACATACCTTAAACTTTGATTTGCTTTTCATTCAATTGAGTTGTATTGTTTAAAGTTGTAATTGGATGGGATCATCAAGTTGAAGAATCAATTCTGCCAAGCCTTGTTGAGGGTATCAACTTGTAACTTAGAATTTAGAGTAAGTGTACTCTAGAGTTGTAGCTATCTGTCCTAATAAAATTGGGTTAATCCAAGAGTTAGGGAACTCTAGGCGGGACTAAGCCTTTTGAGGCCCAACCTCATTAACAAATACTTGTGTTTTCTCTACTTTCACCTTTCCGCTTCTTATTTCGATTAATGTTTGACATTGATCATCACCCTATTCACCCCCTCTAGGTGATTCAATAGTCTCTAAGTTTTCAATTGGTATCAGAGCTAGACCCACTGTATTTTGACTTTACCGTTAACTAGGCAATGATCATGACCACCATTGGTGAAGGCTATTATGATTAAGGTCGCTCTACTACTAGATCTCCTTTGTTCAGAGGCACTAACTTTTATTATTGGAAAATTTTGACGCAGATGTTTATCAAGACCGAAGATTATGAGTTATAGAACATCGTAGTGAAAGGTCCATACATTCCAAAGACTACTGTTGGTGGAAAACTTGTCGAGAAAACCGAAGATTAATACACTCAACAGGATTTTGCGAGACTTTCAAAAAATTATAAGGCTATGCATATCCTGTATTGTGGATTAGATGCTAACGATTACAATCGTATTTGTGCATGTGAAACAGCTAAAGAAATATGGGACAAGCTGGTATTAACGTATGAAGGGACGAGTCCAGCAAGAGAAACAAAGATCAATATGTTTCTCCATCAATACGAGTTTCGTAAAATGCAACCCAACGAGACTATCAAGGAGATGTTTATAAGATTAATCGACATAACCAATGACCTCAAATTGCTTAGTAAGACCTCTGGCAATGAGAAAATGATTAGCAAAATCCTTCTATGTCTTCCCAAAAACAAATGGGGTCCCAAAGTCACCACAATTGAAGAAGCCCAAAAATCTCAAGACACTAGCCTTGGATGATCTACTTGGGATACTTCTCACACATGAAATTCATCTTAAAGAAGATGAAGAAGAAAAACAAATAAGGGATTAGCTTTTAAAACTACTAGTGAAGAACAGTACTACTCGAAAGATGAATATAGTGAAGAAGATGAAGATTCAATGGCAATGATCACAAGAGGACTAAAGATTTCAAGTCAAAGAGATTCGATCCCTGAAGCTCTACAAAAAGGGATCTTCTTTAAGAAGAATGAGAAATCTTCAAAAGGTAACAAACCTTTAAACAATATAAATGAATCTAATCTTGGTCCTTGTTTTGATTGTGGTTTGTCAGGGCACGTGGTGAAAGATTGCCCTATTTTACCAAAAAAAAGCTGAAAAACCCAAGCAAAAGGCCAAGAAAAAATTCAAGAAAGCAGTGATAGCTGCATGGAGTGATAGTGACTCAAGCGATAGTGACTCAAGTGATAGTGACAGTGAAGAAGAACAAGCAACAAACCTCTGTTTCATGGTAAATGAAGACCAAGTCCATGAGGATGAAACCAAGTATGAAAGCTCAGATGAGGTAGATTGCTATGACCTTTTTGAATATTCTAAAAATAAATTAACCCAAACTTTAATTACAAGCATATGATGTGAGCAAGAGTACTTGTTCAAGATAAAGTCCTTGAAAAAAACAATTCTTAATTTATCCTTTAAAAAAGAAGTTTTTCAAAAATCAAACAACGATTTCCACACAAGGATTGAAACTCTTGAAAAAGAAAAGAAAGAGCTTCAATCCAAAAGGTGGTGTTGAAATTTTTCAAAGGACAAGATAACTTTTGATAAATTATTAGGATCTCAAATGATGTCCCTCAATAAAGAAGGTATTGGGTATAACCCTTTAACAAGAAGAATACATACAAAAATTTCTTTGCTTGAGAGACATCCAAAAACAAATCTCACACCACATGCAATTATTGTCTAAGGAAGGGTTATATCTCTTATTCATGTTCTCTTAGAAAGCCAAATACCAATATTCAAGTTTGGGTACCAAAATGGACAAGACCATAAAATATGGTCACAACCAACATTAGACCTAAATGCGATGTCAAGGCTATAAATGTTTGATCTATTGTCTTGTAGATATGCTTGAAAGTTGGTGAAAAAATTTGGTATCTTGATAGCGGATGCTCAAGGAACATGACTAGAAATAAATATCTCTTTACTGAAATCAAGAAAAGAAATATGGAAATGTCACCTTTGGTGACAATAGAGTTAGTAAGATAATAGGAATTGGCAAGATCTAGAGGTGATAGTGGGGCGGGTACGACGTGGGTTTAGTCGTCCCCTCACCCCTACCTATTTTTGAAATTAATACTCATACCCATACACATACCTATACCCATACCCATACCCATCAGGTATTATACAGTTATACCTATATCCATATCCACTGGGTATAGTAGGTATGCGGGTTTTATTCGGGTACATATAAACAAAAGAAGAGTTAAACCCGTTTTGTGCCCGTATTCAATATCAAATAGCTAATATGTTGCATTAACACCACACTTCCAATAACATATCATATTACATCAAATAGAACTAAATGTTTGCTAATCAAAGTAATAAATTAGCACTTGACAATTACAATTTTTAACAAAATGTTATCATACAACTCAAAGCAATAGCAAAATATTCAAGTACAAGTAAGAAATTAGAACTTTAAACAAACAGGTATGAATTTTATATGGGACAGGTATGAGACCGGTACAGGGTGGTTATTGATATAACGAGTATGGGACAGGTAGGACCTATATCTATACCTATACTCATACCCATTTTAGTAATACCTGTCCTGTACCCATTTTTTTCATTTTCACTACCCATACCCATACCCATTGGGGTGGGTTTTGCAGGCTTTAGGTGGGTATGGTTTTTTTTCCCACCCTAGTAATATTGGTAAAGATCCCTCTAAATCCTTAGAAAATGTATATCTTGTTGAAGGATTAAAATTTGATCTCTAGCATATCCCAACTTTGTGACAAAGGTAATAATGTTATCTTTAATTCTTCTCTTTGTATTGTCAAAAATGTGCATGATAACAACACTATTCTATACGGTCCTAAAATAGATAACGTCTATGTTGTTAACTTGAATAGCATCTCATCCAATAAACTATCATGCTTTAAAGCCTCTCTTGATGATACTTGGTTATGGCATCGTAAACTAGGCCATGCTAACATGCACACTATGGAAAAGTTATCCAAGCTTGACTTAGTACGTGGTTTACCCTCATATAGGTTTGAAAAAGATTGTATTTGTGAAGCATGTGTAAAAGGAAAGCATTTTCATAGTTCCTTTAAGTCCAAAAAATGCATTAATACATCTCGTCCACTAGAATTGCTTTGCACGGATTTATGCGATCTAATACTTGTTCATAGCCTCAGAGGTGGCTCATATCCTTGTTTTTGTATATGATTATTCAAGTTTCGATTGGGTTTCCTTTCTGAAAGAGAAAAATGAAGCATTTCATGAGTTCTTAAAACTTTGTAAACCATTACAAATTTACAAACATTTACCTATTGTTTCTATTCGAAGTGATCATGGTAGGGACTTTGATTTAAAAAAAATTATTAATCTTCGCAATGAGTTTGGTATTTCTTTTAGCACCTAGAACACCTCAACAAAATGATGTGTTTGAAAGAAAAAATTGTACCTTAGAGGATATGGCTAGGACTATGCTTTGTGAAAGTAGTCTGCTAACATACTTTTGGCATAAGCAGTTAACACTGCTAACTATGTTTTAAGTCATTTAATTCACTGTATTTTGAAAAAGACTCCCTACAAACTTTCAAAGGTCGAAAAATAAATATTTCTTCTTTTGTACATTTGGTTGAAAATGTTTCATTCGCAACAATCGAAAAGAGAGGTTAGGTAAATTTGATGCTAGAAGCGATGAAGGTATTCTTGTTGGTTATTCCATGCATAGTAAAGCTATCGTGTTTTCTAGAATAATTGGAGAGAGCATTCGCATTGTTTTTGATGAGTATAATGATGGTAGGCTAAGTTCTTCCTCATTCTAAGAGTTGAAGCTAAGCAGATATGAGGATGATGAGGAGGAAGAAGAAGCAAGAGCTAAGACAAATATGGAGCATAAAGAACCATCTCAAGATTCAAATCTTGAAAACAATATGCCTCCTATAAGTGAAGAGCCAGATGCCCTGAATGAAGAAGAACCATCTCCTAGTGCATCGAATGAAGAAACTATACATGAACTAAGACAAGCAAAAATACAAATCATATCATACACCAGACAACTTACTTACCGGTATATCCACTGGTGTAAGAACTAGATCCTTTCTTTGTAATATTTGTCCATTTTCATCTTTTGTGTCGCTCATTGAACCTAAGAATCATTTAGAGGCCTTAGACGATCCAAATTGGCTGATTGCTATGCAAGAAGAGCTTGGCTAATTTAAAAGAAATCAAGTATGGTTTCTTACTTCCCGACCTAAGGACCACCTGGTGATTGGGACAAAATGGGTGTTTCGTAATAAGTTAGACGAAAGTGGAAATGTGGTAAGAAATAAGGCAAGACTAGTGGCAAAAGGGTCTAACCAAGGAGAGGGTATAGACTTTAACAGACCCCCGTAGCTCGCTTAGAAGCTATTTGTATTCTCTTAACATTTGCATTATACATGGGCATTGAAATTTTTCAAATCGATATTAAATGTGCTTTCTTGAATGAGTTCTTGCAAGAAGAAGTTTACGTTGAACAACCCCCAGGTTTAGAAAATCCTGATCTTCCCAATCATGTGTTTAAACTTCAAAAAATCCTTTATGGTTTGAAACAAGCTCTCAGAGCTTGGTATGAGCGATTGAGCAAATTCTTGAAAATGGTTTTAGAAATGGTTAAATTGACAAAACACTTTTTATAAAAAACAAGGGGGAGGATTTCATTATACATAAGTTCATGTTAATGATATAATTTTTGGAGCCACTAACGACTATCTATGCAAGGAATTTTCTAATCTCACGAGTAGGGAATTTGAGATGAGCATGGTAGGAGAGCTCGTGTTCTTCCTTGGTCTACAAATCAAACAACTCAAAGAAGGTATTTTTGCAAGTCAAGGTAAGTATTTAAGTGAGTTGTTAAAGAAGTACAAAATGGACAATTCTAAACATGCTAGCACTCCCATGGCATCAAGTGCAAAACTTGATCAAGATCATAATGGTAAGCCGGTAAACAAAAAAACATATCAAGGTTTGATTGGTTCCTTATTGTATTTAACTGCCAGTTTCCCGGATATTATATTTAGTGTGTGTTTGTGTGCTCGCTTTCAATCATCTCCCAAAGAATTACATCTTACTGCTGTAAAACATATCTTTAGATATTTAGCGTGCGCAAAAAATTTTGGACTTTAGTATCCTAAAGAGGGAGATTTCTTTCTTGTTGGATATTTTGATGCCGATTATACAGGTTCTAAGGTAGATAGAAAGAGCACATGCGGTAGTTGTCAATTCCTTAGTCAGTCACTTGTTTCATGGCACTCCAAGAAGCAAAATTCAGTGGCATTATCAAAGGTGGAAGTTGAATACATTGTCGCAGGAGTATGTTGAACACAACTCCTGTGGATTATGCAACAATTACGCGAGTTAGGAATTCACCGTAAACATATTTGTCGTGACAACATGAGTGCCATTAATATCACAAAAAATCTGGTTCAACACTCTTAGACAAAGCACATTGAGGTTTGTCATCACTTCATTCGAGATCACATTGAAAAAGGTGATGTGTCCTTGAAATTTTTTCCAACAAATTCTCAACTTGCTAATATTTTCACTAAATCCCTAAGTGATGAACAATTCAATTGTATCCGTCAAGAACTTGGGAAGATTAATATCGATGCATAAATTGAGGAGGAGTCCTCTCTAGGTACTAATTATGTTTTTGAGCTCTTGTGGGCTAAAATAATGTGCTGTCTATTCACTGTTGAAAAACTCAAGGCCTAAAAGCACAGTTCAAGGCCTTGAATTGTAGGTAGAAACTGGAGATTTTTGATGTGACTGAAAACTTTCGATTTCAAGGCCTTAAGTTATGAATAAAAACAACTAAAATGGTTCACCCCAAAGGCAGTTAATTCAAATCTGATTTAATTCCTTCATCTTTGGGCACGTGAAAATTTTCTTTTCAAAATCTCTTATTATTTTTGGATTTAAATTGTAATACCAAATTCTCCAAATTTTTAGGATCTTCAAAATTGGAAATTATATTTATCATTTCCTTTCTTATAACAGTCTTCCAAATTCACTGATTGGTCATATTTAAACTTGGTAACTACGAGTGAGATTTTGTAAGATTAGAAATTAATTGCCTCTCATTTAATTCTCTAAAGTCCCAAAATTGTTAGAATTCTAAAGTCTTCCCTCTTTCTCCTCCGTTGTTCGAGCCCTTCTTCTTTAACTTCCTATCCTCCTCCTTCCTCATGCGCTCAATCGTCATTGCTGAGCACGCTTGTGAGCTTATCTCTCTCCTACATCTCTCTTTTTCGCTCTCTCCTTTCTTAATTTCCCTTCACACCTCTCCAATCTCAGCTCTCTATGCCACAATTCGCTCTAATTAGGATTAAAATCCCAACCCACAAATCGCCACTCTTGAACCCAAACTTTCCACTCCCTCTCCTTTAAATCGCCATCTATGGCTGCAACTTGAGGTGGGAAAACCTCTAATCACAGTAATCGAGCCTCAAAAGCTTGGACCCAGCCCAAGTGCCGATCCATTAGTCTCATATTTGATCACGCAAAGCGTGCATTCACCCCTCGTTTCAAGACCACAGTGAGAATCTTCGACACTACCTCTACCTCTGGCCATAGCTCTGCCACCCAGTGATCCCTTGCATCTTCCCACCATGAGCATGGCCAAGCCTCCACAACACCGCCTTCTCTGCCCAACACGCAACTGCTCGACTCCATTCTAGGTGACTGGCTTCCCACTCTTGCTAGTCAACAATGCCTTCAAAGTTTTCGCGATAAACCCATATCAGTATGTGAGAAATTTGATGTCCCATTTTTCACTTTTGAAAAACTTGGGTTCCTTGAGAAATTGATTAGGGATAAATGTTTGGAATTGCTTGATTTGGGTGATGTTATGTACCCGAGACTTATTTGGTTGTTTTATGCAAATTTGGAGACACAATCCGGTGCCAATGGGGTTTATTTTGTGAGCACAGTGAAAGTTATCAAGCTCACCCTTAGTCGGTCTACTCTTGAAACCTTCTTTGAACTAAAATTTGTTAACATAGCTTGTTCTAATCTAACCCACAAACAAGCTAAGGACCTCTGTCTCACCCAATTTGCTTGCCCTTAAAAGCTTACCAACTATAAACAACAACACAAAGCACCCCCATATCGTGTTTTGCTCTCAGAACCATGTTTGCTATCCTATATGTTTGTCCATATATTTTACCCCAAAGATGACTCCAAAGAAGCTTATAACGAACTTGTCCTTGAAGCCATATACCGACTCATGAATGGTTATTCGGTTGACTATGCCTTAATCATTCTTCATCACATTTATCGAGTGGCTAATATGAGTCGCACCCCATCTCTTCCGTATGGAAATCTTCTCACCTGCATCTTCAATCACTTTAAGGTGCCATTAAACTCTTATGGAAATCTTCTCACTTGCATCTTCAATAACATTAAGGTGCCATTAGACTCTGAGGAATACAATACTCAACCAATGCCCGTCATTTCTACCCACTCCCTTAAAACCCTTTAATTCTACAAAACAGAATCTCGAGGGTGATAGGATCTCATTGATTTGACTCCTGAAGAAGCCATTGCCCTTAAAGTTTCCCTTCCCAGTCATCTCTCTTCCTCTAACATTGTTTCAGCTCTTACTGGATTGAAAGAGGACCATGCTGATCTCAGAAATTAGCTTGACTATGTTCACTTGGAAATGGTTTTGATAAACAAGAAAAATGATGCGTTGATTAACTAGCTTCATTCATCATGGTGCCAAGCTCATTGCCCCACTTCAGCCCACAGACTTGTAGACAATCACTAAATTTGTAGATCAGTTCATCCAATCGACCTCCTCTCTGCCACACTTTCGCTAGTGTCTTATTTGCTTTTAGTTTTCCATTTTCTGTTTTTTTATGCCACTTTAAGAACTTCCACATGTGTAATCGACATTCTAATTTGGTCATCCCCCTTATTTTGATGAAAGTCAAAGGGGGAAAACAGTCTTAAGACTTTGTAAGTGATGGAAAGCTTGTCTAGTTTTGACATGCTTAGTTATGGTGCATCGTTTGGTAAGCTTGGAAGCACTGATAAGATTACAAATTTTGCAAAGTTAAAATGTATAGTACGGTAAGCTTGTGGACAAGGTTGAGAGCGCTGATAAGATTGCAAACTTTACAAAGTTAAATTATAATGCAAGATAAGTTTCTAAAATCCATTATTTTAGCAAGAATGATCTCATTACTTTAGTTCTAATTATTCATGATTAATCAAGTAAAATAGTGTCTTCCATCAACAAGGGAGAGATTGTTAACTCCCTTAAAATCCTTGGTTGAATTTTGAATGAAAGATAAAATTTTAATTTGATTAAATCATGTTAGTTACTATTAAATCTTGCCTTATTATATGTGCAATATTTTGGTCTATTTAGAGTTGCTAATAATATATGATTCTCTATATGACAATATCTTTGAGATAATCAAGATTTGCCTAAATGTGTTAATATCTTTTGAAATTATGTTGCTTACTTTATCAGTAAGATCTTTAGCCTCAAAATAAGCAACTAGCCATTGGAAATCAAAATTGTAGTCGTTGAAGCAAACTACAGAAACTCAAGGGCTTGACAGAGGCATCTGAAGGCCTTGAAATTATATTGAAGATCATCCTTCCTTTTTAAATGCAATGGTCACTTGCCTAATGACCTTGCCTATAAATTGAGAGGCATTTGCAGCAGAAGCAACAATACTTACTTGCATACCTTGAGCTTTGATGTGTATTATTCATAGTTGTAATAAGGTGGGATCCTAAAGCTGAAGGGTTAACTCTATCAAGTCTTGTTAAGGTGTCAACTTGTGACTTGGAATTTAGAGTAGGTGTACTCTAGAGTTGTAACTATCTCTCATAATAAAATTGGATTAACCCTAGAGTTAGGGAACTCTATGCGGTGGTTAAGCCTTTGAGGCATAGCCTTGTTAACAAATACTTGTGTTTCGTCTACTTTCATCTTTCCGCTTTTTATTTTGATTAATTTGTGATGTTGATTATTAGCCTATTCATCCTCCCTCTAGGGTGATTCAATAGTCTTCAAGTTTTCGCGCCTGACCGAGCTTTTTTGCACATGGGTTGGATTACCTCTTTTTCCTTTCTTGCAACAGGAGTATGTAGCTATGCAGCCCTGGGCTCATGATCTAAGTGCTACAGCCTAGAAAATATCCCATTATTCTTCAGTGTATATTACTGATGGCAAAATTTTTTAAAAGGCAAAAGAAGCATCCTATAGTCTAATCAATAGCTTTTAAAAAAAAAATAAAGTAGCATTTTTTAACAGAAGTAAAAAAAACGAGGTGAAAATTTATACTGACAATTGACTGAGCGGTAAATTAGATAAAAATTAAAAGGTAGGTGGTAGGTGGACCTCTTGACTGAAATGAAGAAAGAGTTGTAATTTAAGGTTTCAGCTCATTCACTTAGATCTAGTATGTTAAGAAAATGAGAAAACAAGATAAAGACAAAACAAAGTAAAGAGGGTATGAATATGTGCACCTAAATCTATGAATTTCACTTACTATATTGTTGCTTTCATCTTCTTGCAATAGCCTCTCATAATACTATTTACCGACTTGTGTTTCTTTGTATTGATTACTATTAGTTTACTTAGGGAATGTTTGGTTGCAAGAGCTTTTTGGGGAGTTTTAGCTATTTTCACTAGTCAAAATAACTAAACTAAGTGTTTGGTTGAAGAGCTATTTAGATCCAAACAACTCTTCCTCAAAAGGCTATTTCCATTAACTTTTTGAGAATAGCTGTTTGTAAAAATTATATAATTACCCAAGAGTTTGAAAAAATTACAATATATGTCATTAGCCTTTTGTAGTGATATTTGATGTTATGTATTATTTAAATTCAGTCTATTTATATAAATTTCAATTCATAATAATAAAATATGTAGGAAATAATAAAATAATATTTTAAGACATGATTATCATGTAGATAGATATATACAAGTTTAAAAGAAAAAAAAGATTAATAAGAATATAAATTATGTACAATTAGTAAAAAATTAAGGTTTTATTAATAAAGTGAATTTATACATATGACATCAATTTAATTCTTTTTGAAAAGAAAATAAGATAACTAGTAAATGAAAAAAATATTTTTAATTGCAAAGCAATTTAGAGATAAGAACACAAATGAAATTTTACTGAATAACCTTTTTAAAAATAGCTAACTTTACCAAATACTTCTTTTATAAATAGCTAATTCAAATAGTTAATACAAACAGCTAACTTAAACAGCTAATAACTAACAGCTAATACAAATAGCTAACAATTGTTTACCAAACAGGGCCTTAGTTTCAAATTGATGTATAACATAATATCCAAGAAAATGGCGGCTAACATCTACATGCCTTAGATTCTGTGCCTAATTTTTATTATGTATTACAAGTGTCCCATTGCTTACAAGCTAATGAACAATTCTATTTAATCAAATTCAATGCTCCCTTGCTTCCTTTTGATGTGATGCATATACGAATAGGGGTGGCAATATGGCGGATACGGAACGGGTTTAACTGTACCCTCACCCATACTCATTTCAAAATTAATATCAATACTCATACCTATACGCATACCCATCGGGTGTTGTAAAGTTATACCCATACTCATACTCATTGGGTATAACCGATATGTAGTTTTATTCGGGTACATATAGACAAAAAAGAATCAAACCCATTTTATACCCATATTTGACATCAAATAGCCAATATGTCACATTAACACCAAGCTTCCAATAACATATCATACCACGTCGAATATAACTAAAAGTTTGCTAATCAAAGCAATAAATTAGTAGTTGACAATTACAGTTTCTAATAAAATGTCGCACCGAAGTCTTGAATACCATACAACTCAAAGCAACTAGTAAAATATCTAAGTACAAGTAACAAATCAAAACTTTAAACAAATGGGGTCGGGTTTTATATGGGCGGATGCGGGGCAGGTACAGGGTGGATATTGATAAAAGGGGTATGGGGCGGGTACGACCTATACCCATACCCATACCCATACCCATTCCCATTTTAGCAATATCCACCCCATGCCCATTTTTTTTTTTTTTTCATTTTCATCACCATACCCATACCCATTGGGGCGGATTTTGCGCATTTTAAGTGAGCTCGACTTTTTGCCGACCCTAATATGAACATTTATAAGACATCTATTTCTATTGTTAACTTATTGTTTTTAAAAGTTTCTTAGACATCATGTGCCATGGAGAAATAGTGAATTAGTCGAATCATTTCATTCCGCGTTCAATTCGTGTACTATTTAGTTCAATATGATCCATATATAGGTACATTTTTGTCATGTCCCGATCCGCACTTGTAAAATTTCTCGGGGTTTAGTGCGGCTCAGTCCAGTGCAGTCCGGGACAAGATGAATACACCCCCTGGTTCACTATACAAATATGCCTTATTTGAACAATGTTTATTATTTTAATGAACATATGCCTTTGATTTAGTATACATTAGAGATGTACGTAGTGAAGACTAGATAAATGATAAATGTGTAGTAATTCATTACCCAAACATAACTTGCTTGAGCACTGATGTTAAATATATACACTAGAGACCAAAAAAAATGTAGTTGTGGACAAAAATACTTTTGTCGATGGTACGACACTACCGCAAGTGCACGGGTATTCGTAGTATAAATAAAGGATATCGTTCCTTAGGGAAAAAAGTAATCTATCGAGCCTAGTATTGTCATAGTATGCTAAGCAAAACTCAATTTCAAGTGGATTCGATTAACTACTGCAAATAAACTTATCTAAATCAATAAGAGAAAAACATCTAGGAATTTTCGCAGTTATGGAAGAGAATTAGATCAAAATGATAAATATGTGTTGTTCTCTAATTGGTTAATTCCGAGGAATTGTAATCTTATCAAGAAACTTGATCTATTCTTTCGAAATCAATCAAATTTGCCTTAACTAAACAAACGTCGCTCTTTCAAACTAATTTGATATAATCCAAGTTTAATATATTCGATTACTTAGTAGCCCTCCTAACATATAAATCTCTCTTTCGAAATGAACTTATGCTATATCTATTCAAGTAGTCCAACCACCAAATGTCGTCTTTTGAATTCACTCGATTATTTCAAGTGTGCAAGTAAATTTTGGCCAAAAATCAACTCACAACATATCAAACACTTGATAGAACGGAATCAAACCAATTATGAAAATAAGCATAATTCCTTAAAAATCAAAACATGATCCAATAACAATTCCAAAAACTACTAAATTTCTAGACTAAGAAAAACTACTCAGACATGATAAAAGATAAACTAATCAAAAACATCGGCTAAATCTTGAGCAGAAGGGACTTTACTGAGATGGCCTTCACCAAGGGCTTCACAATCGCCTCAAGATCAAAACTCTCACACTTAAAACTCACTCAAAACTAAACAATGAACAAAATTTGAGAGAAAACAAACTAAACTAAACTAAACTTCTCTAGTCCTACTTGCTTGCTTTGGATGCTCTTCTAGGTGATTTTGGAGGTACTCTTCCTTCACTATAGAATGTCCCCATTTATAGAAAACTTCGATTGATTTCAGCCACACAGCCGAGGGAAGATGAAGAGGCAACAATTACACGTATACTACGATCCATGGGGTTCACCACGGTCTGACCGTGGTCTGCACTGGATCCCATTTTTTTTTGCTCTTTCTTTGCGTTACGGTTGTGGCATAACATGGATAACCGTGCGGGAGGTCAAAACACACCCATTGAACGGCAAATGCTGGGTAAAAAGGCTAAAAATTCTATAAAACACATAAAACAACTACACCCAAGTATAAATTGAAAATAGGAGAGTAAATAACATCACTAAATACAAAATTCTCCCAAAAACGAGGCAAAATAACCCTAAAAAGGTGTACATGTTAAGCACTTGTCAAACTCCCCCATGCTTAAACTGTTACTTGTCCTCAAGTAATGCAAGGATTAAAGATATACATAGCTTCCTCAGGATAGACATAGGTAACTTTCAAATGGCAAGGATGATCCAAAGGTAGCCCAAAAAGATACAAAAATATCATTAAAAAATAGAATAGGGAATAAAATTTCAAAAACTTTTAATAGACCATGATGTAAAACTTGAACCAATTGTCCCCCAAATTGCCAAATACAATCATTCTAGCATATGAAACGAGTAAGACTAGTAAGGCCGGTAGAGCCTCACTATAGTTATATGTCACTCAGCACTCACGTGTTTAACAATGTATATATATATAAAGGTTCTCTCAATTCTCATTCCTTGGACACAAATCTACCATAAGTTTGACAAGATTCTCAAATTCGCCACCACTCAAATGCAAATACACTAAACAATCATGAGGACTTTTATAGGGATGTAACGAGGCTTAGGGTAAAGGTGAGAGGGGAACAAATATTTTTAGAAATGAGAAGCTAAAAGCCATAGACTGAGAGTTTAAACAATTCCAATGCATCATACTACATCCTTCTCGAACCTTATCAACTACTCAACAAAATAAATCCCAAATGAAAAGAGGTAGAGTCAAAAATTATAAATATCTTACATTCCCACAAGGGCTAATCACTTTCTTCAAATTTTTTTTTTCTCTTTCTTTCTTTTTTTCATTTTTTGTCATTTCTCTTATTTTCAAAGAGGAATAGCCAAGGGAATTCCATAATGAACTTTAAAATCGGACTCTTCTGTAAATTTTGCACAACAAAATAAGGGATTAATCAAATGTTTGTATCCCTCCACCAAAGAGCCAAATTCACTAAAGAGAACAACAATCCACCTTACTAATGCCCTATCAAACTTGATGCAAAAGAATGTAACGCTCCTCTATCCTTGACTTAAGGGTAAGATAAGTATTTGGCCATGGGCTAAAAGTAGGAGGTTCAGATCAAGAAAAACGGTTATAGGTTCAAAGGGACTAACAAGGGATACAGAACACAACAAGGGTGGCTATTTAGCCGTGGGTTTCAAATAAATCAAAGAAAGAAAAATGTCTCAATCATATTGCCTAAATGCATATGTGAAATGTGGTCTTGAATTAAGATCAAGGCAAGTTCTAGAGAAATGACGTCAAGGAAGAGTCACACATGAAAAGAAAATATGAGAGTAATAATGATAAACAGTCACTAAAGGCTCAAAATCTCACGGGACATCTACCACAATCAAAACTAGCTCACTAGCACACATGCCAAAATTTCATGTAAAGACTCATGGGGAAAAATCAATTCGCATTCAACATTTAGTCAAAACATGAAATTAGTTTGAAAATTCGTTCGCAAACTTTTATGCACAATCTGGGCGAATCAAATGATCAAACTAACCAAAAAAAAATTACCAAATTTATAAAGATCATCATCGGAGGATTTTTTTGTTGTTTTGTTTTGGTTTTTTTTTTGTGCTGCTACAAACAATGCAAGCTAAAATGCAAAAGAAACTAATATGGAGGTTTTAGAGAGAGAGAAGGGAGGAAGAGAGAGAAAGTGTCGAGTAAAGAAGATGAAGTGAGGGGAAAGGGAAACGGCATCGCAGTCAAAAACCTAGATCACGGCCCATAGCAGCCCACCACGGACCGTGGGGCTCACCATAGACAGTCCATAGTGTCTGCTGCTACTTGGTTTTTTTCCTATTTTTTTTATTGTTGGATCTCACACGGTCGTATTTTTGGTTTTCATGACTGTGGTGCCAACATTTTATTCATATATGAATATATTTTTTCTCTCTTTTTTTAACTTGTTTTTTCTTTTTTATAACAACTAAAATTAATAAAAAATCAAAACTATGAAAAGGAAAGAGAAAGAAAGCTTGGGTTGCCTCCCAAGAAGCACTTTTTTAAGGTCAAAAGCTTGACCCTTGTTCTAGGCTTGATCCGGATCAGCCTTATTATGAACCACAAAGTCGAACTTCTTTAATTGAAGGTACCATCTTAACAATTCTGGCTGTAGGTCCTTCGTCTTCATAACCTTGTCCCATAACGCACTGTCTGCATACAAGACAAATTGCTCTCTTGGCCCATCAGACGGGCTATCATCTACTTGCTCAACCCCTAAATCAATATCGGCATTGAAACCTTCCGAAGGGGGCATAGAGTGAACAACTGCAAACTTACAATACGCACTTATCGAATAATCATTAGAAAAAGGGGCCTCAACCTCGGGCTTGTTAGGTGGCATAGAAGCAGAAAACTCCACTCTAACATACTCTTGGCCAGGTTCCTCATATGAAATCCATTCAGAATCAGGAGGATCTTCATCATACAAGACATCCTCTATATCATACTCAGGGGAAAGGGGTAATGCATCTAATATAGAAGAATGATGAGAAATCGCATCCTCCTTCCTATGATTAAACACAGTAAACCTCCCCTCTATCTCAAAAGAAATATGACCCTCTCTCATCAATATGACGACCAGCTGTCGCCAAAATGGGCCTAGTTAGGATAATTTGGGCATCATCAGTTTCAGGCATATCGACTACAATGAAGTCTTCTAACATGTAAATGTCTCCTATATTAACTGGCACATCTTCCAACCTGCATATGGACTGTGTTGTAGAACCATCAGCCAACTGTAGTGAAAAGGGGGCTGCTAGTAACGGTCCTAGGTGCAACTTATGAAATAAAGAGTAAGACATTATGTTGACACTTGCACCTAAATCACATAGCCCTCTCTCAATTTCTACCTTACCTACAACCCATGGGATAGAAAAACTACCTCGGTCAAGAAGCTTAGGGGAAAAAATGGTGGGGATCTGAATAGAGTCATTCTCTACAAATGTGGCAGTCTTGCCACCATAGTTGCTCTCCTTACTACCAGCCATAGTTATCTCTCTACCCCCTTCTTTTGATACTTCCTCATATTCAGTTAAGTCCTCTTCATCTCTTTCATGGTGACACAGTTACAATGCTTACAAGAGTTGGGTTTGGGCTTACTGGAAAGTCTATCTAGGGGCACAGATGAAAGAGCAGCTTTCTGGGCAATTTAGGCCTCTAACATCCTATTATGAGTTGTAAGCACATCAACCTTTGAGGCTAATTGCTTAATGTACTCGTCTCATTTCTATTGTGTCATAGGCATGTTTTCCATCATTAGCTCTAAGTTTGACGTTTAGGGCATTCGAGAAGGGAATGGGGGTCTTTGAAGACTAGGGGGTACTCTAGCATTCATAGGGGGCATATTCGCAGTGTTTGGATTCGATCTATAAGAGAGATTCGGGTGATTCTTTCAACCTGGATTATAAGTATTAGAGTAAGGATCATTGGTCGGTTTCGGGTTGAAATGTTGAACATAATTAACTTCATTAGGGTCCTGGGGAAAAGGAATCCCAACTGACAGTTCAAAGATATATGCTCAATTGAACCACAAATCTCACAAGGGGAAGAGGCACTAAAGTTTATAGCATTAACATTCAGTTGGTCCAGTCTTTTAGTCATGACATCTACTTTAGCAGAAAGTAAAGTAAAAGCACCAACTTCAAGCTTACCTCCAACCCCCCTGGGTTAGGCTCGTTCAGTCAACCATTGAAAGTTATTAGGCGTCATCTCTTTAATAAGGTTATAGGCTTCATCGTTGGTCTTGCTCATTAAAGTTCCTCCTGCCGCCGCATCAATAGTGGACCTCACAACTTGGGTCACACCATTATAAAAGGCCTAGATAATCATCTAACACTGAAGACCATGATGGGGGCACAAATGCAGTAAATATTTAAAACGCTCACAGGCTTCATAGAGCGTCTCATCCTCTTTTTGCATAAAGCTGGTGATTTAATTTCTTAGCTTGCTGTCTTACTTGGAGGGAATAATTTGGCGAGGAAAGCTCTTGTCAACTCATCCCAAATAGTTATGCAACCAGACAGCGAAGAGTGCAACCAAGCCCTCACTTTATCCCTCAATGAGAAAGAGAATAAACACAGGCGAATCACATCACTGGAGACTTTGTTTAACTTTAGCATATCGCACACCTCTAAGAAAACCGAGAGGTGTAGATTCAGGTCTTCCAAAGTAGTTCCACCGAACTAAGACTGTTGCACCATGGAAATAAGTGATGGCTTGAGTTCGAAGTTATTAGCATTTACAGCAGGCTGAGCTGTGCTTGAGGCAATCCCTTAGACCCTGGGAGTTATCACGAAGGGTCCTTCTTTCTTCACCCGCCATGTTTGAATTCCTTCTTGCCTCGCGCCTTTGTTTTTCGATCCTTTGCTTTTTTCCTCCTTACGTAAAAAGTCCTCTCAATCTCTGGATCGGGCTCGTACAAAATTAGATTTCACATAAACTAGGAAAAATTCCTGCAAACACTTTCACCAACACTACCAACGCAATTAAACAGGAAAAAGAAAAATAACAAGGAAACAAAACAAAATAAAATAATAAAAATGCTTAGTCTCATTCGTAAGACAATACTCAATAGTTAGCAATTTAGTCTCCGGCAACGGCGTCAAAAATTTGGCACGACACTACGCAAGCATACGGGTGTTCGTAGTATAGATAAAAGATATCATTCCTCAAGGACTAAAGTAATTTATCAAGCCTAGTCTTGTCAGAATATGCTAAGCAAAACTCAATTTCAATTGGATTCGATTAACTACTGCAAATAAACTTGTCTAAATCAATAAGAGAAAAACGTATAGGAATTTTCACAGTTATGGAAGAGAATTGGATCAAAATGAATAAACATGTGTTGTTCTCTAATTGGATAGTTCCGAGAAATTGTAATCTTGTCAAGAAACTTGATCTATTCCTTTGAAATCAATCAAATTTGTCTAAACTAAGCAAATCTCATTCTTTTGAACTAATTGGACTTAATCCAAATTTAATATATTTGATTACTTCCTACCCCTCCTAACATATAAATCTATCTTTCGAGATGAAGTTATGCTATGTCTATTCAAGCAGTCCAACGACTAAATGTCGTCTTTCGAATGTTCACTTGATTGTGTTCAAGTGTGCAAGTAAAATTTTGGCCAAAAATCAACTCATAACATATCAAACACTTGATAGAACAGAATCAAACCAATCATAAAAATAATCACAATTCCTTAAAAATTAAAACATGATCCAATAACAATTCCAAAAACTAGTAAATTTCTACACTAAGAAAAACTACTCAGACATGATAAATGATAAACTAACCAAAAACATCAGCGAAATCTTGAGCAGAAGGGACTCGACTGAGATGACCTTCACCAAGGGCTTCAGAACCACCTCAGGATCAAAACTCTCACACTCAAAACTCACTCAAAACTAAACAAAGAACAAAATTTGAGAGAAAACAAAACAAACTAAACTAAACTAAAACTAAACTAAACTTCTCTAATCCTACTTGCTTGCTTTGGATGCTCTTCTAGGTGCTTTTAGAGGTACTCTTCCTTCGCTGCAGGATGTCCCTATTTATAGAAAATTTCGATTGATCTCAGCCACACAAGCGAGGGAAAATGAAGAGGCAACAGTTACATGCATACCACGCTCCGTGACGTTCACCATGGGCTAACCATGGTCTACGCTGGATCCGGATTTTTTTGCTCTTTCTTTGCCTCACGGTCCTGGCATAACATGGATGACCGTGGGGGAGGTCGAAACACAGCCATTGAGGGGCGAATGTTGCGTAAAAAGATTAAAAATCCTGCAAAACACATAAAACAACTACACCCAAGCACAAATCGAGAATATGAGAATAAATAACATCATTAAGCACAAAATTTTCTTAAAAATGAGTCAAAATAACCCTAAAAAGATGTACATATTAAGCACTTATCAGTTGACGGTATGTAATTTTTTTTTCTTGTAATTTCTGGTAAGAATTGAAATAAACACAAAATGGCTCTACGTCAAACACTTTTTTTTTTTTTGGTTGCATGTGGTACAACACCAAAGTTCAGGATATTGCTCAACCTTGTCACCTGTAACTCTACTTTTAACATGGGTAGAGGGAAAAGAGAAAATATTTTAAGGTGTACTATGTATACACTAATGTCGCTGAGATAGTACATTCATGTAAGTAAAGATATCTGTTATGGAATCGAGCCAACTCCGCGTGATCTCAGTCTCAGCTTGGTGAAAGCTCAAGCCACACCGAACCCGAGTAGGCTTATTGACCATGTCGACCTTAAGCCTACCACAACTTTGTTTATTTTCTTTATATATTTAGGCCATGTTCTTTTCAGTGGGAAATGATGGGTGGGAGATGAGTGAGTGTGGGAAAGGGAGGAAGGAGTAGGTGAGAGTTAGTAAGTGTGGTATTTTTTTTAAGTGTGGGAATGGAGGGGAAGGAGTGGGTGAGAGTAGGCAGGAGTTGAAAGGAGTTGAATGAAGTTGGGGAGTTAGTTTAAGTTATATATTTTTGTATTTTAATGTAGTTTTTTTATTTATGCTAGTAAGTAACGATTTTAAAATTAAATTTTGAATAGAAAAAAAATTCTTTATGGGTTTAGCTGATTACAAAATATTGTTTGATGGTAGTTGTTGCCGCCAAAAAAATATAAATTTTCGTAAATGAGTTGAATCAGTTGTGGATATTAATTTTTGTTGTATATTTATGGAATTTGTTAATTTTCACCGAAATTTAAAGTTAAATATCATACTATACGTTGCGTAAATATGGTTTACTTTGATTGTTGAACAGAAAATTACATAGACAATTTTCATTTTTTGTGTGCAAATTAATTATTCACATTTTACGACATTTTTGCACTGTCTGACTGAAATTGGACATTACTATTTCTCAATTCTTAATTACGTTAACGATACCGATGAAATTAGTTTGAAATTCGAAATCAGATATCACCAAAAATATTATCCGAATACAATCTTATTATATCCAACTGTTATCCACAAATCCAATAAGAACATGACATGTGTCATGTATCTGTACGCTCAACTCTCCTCTTTCTACACTCTCAGCTCTCCTCTCTCTCTAAAATCTCAGATTCTCAGCTCTCCTCTCTCTCTACACTCTCAGCTCTCAGCTCTCAGCTCTCAGCTCTCCGCTCTCATCTCTCCTCTCTCTCTCTAAACTCTCAACTCTCCTCACATCTCTCGCACACCTCTCTCTGCCGTTTAAAGTCTCCGGTGTGCGCAGCACCAGCCGGCCGGTCGCCGGTCGTTCCTCATCAGTAGCAGCACGCCGGCAGCCACCTCCGAACAGCCCAACCAGCCTGCAAACGCCCCAGCCCAGCCCCCTTGATCTACTCAACCTAGAACCGTGCGAACTCCCCCGACCACCTGCGAAAACCCGGCCGCCTCCGACCTCGCTGGCCACCTTCCCAGCTCGCCGGCGACAGTTAACGAAAAACCATTTCTAACCATTTGTTCCATATAAAAATTAAACTGAAAACATCTACCACTCACGAGTAACTAACATTTGCTTATCAACGCAAAAATTATAAAAATACAAAAATTACCATTTCTTTAATACGTACAACATAAATAATTTCATGTACAATTTATGGCATAACTTACAAATATTCCAATAACATCTGAAAAATAAATAAAACTCTTCATAATTGATATTAGACTACTCGAACGTACAATTATATCAACTATAAGAGTTTTCAAGCTATGCCAAATCGTAATTATAGGTAGAAGTGGGTGAAAGTGGATGAGAGTTGGTGAGAGTAGGTAGGAGTGGTATTTTTGTTTAAGTGTGGGAAAGAGTGGGAAGGGGGGAAGGAGTGGGTGGATATGGGAAGGAGTGGGTTGGGTTCATTAAACCACGAAAAGAATGGGGCCTTATTTGTAAAAGTCAATTCATTGTTATACTCATATAGGTTCCATGATTATATTTAAATTTTGAATGCAGATCACTGGATTTTTGTTTGCACTCTTTTTGTTTTCTTTCTCTTATTTCTTGAATAGATGTCAAAATTTTAATTCCAGTGATTTTAGTATTCATTTAAATTTTTTTCTGAGGCAAAAAGAAGGGGGGGGAGAAAATCAAGCCAAGTGTGAGCCGAGATTTGATCTAGCAGTGTAAAATTAAGGCTCATATTAGCCAATGCTTTATTATAACTTCAACCCTAACTGAGCTTAAATCGTTTGGACTCCATGACCTTTGAGCAAGACTGGACTTGGCTTACTTGAGCTTTGCCAACCAGTTACCCCCAAGATAATTCCAAACCAAGGTTGTTAGAATTGCGATCCTAGTTAAAATCGATGGTGCCCTTAGAATCGAAATCGTAGAATCGGATCGAGGATTGTATGATTCTAATATTTGTTTGGAATAGTGAAAATTATTTTAGTAAAAACAAAGATCTTAATAAATATTCACACAGATTGTAGAAATTCAACTTAGAAATGTTTTGTGGGCAATTTTGATACATTTTTGTATATTATTACAATAGTTTCTCGATTACAATTGAGTAGGACCACTTGATGCAATTTATTTAGAATCATGGATCCGATCGCAGGACCATAGAATTGTAAGATCCTCCCATACATTTTTTGTACTAAACTAGGATCGTAAAATCCTAATTACTTTAAGATTTTAATGAAAGTTGGATATGTGGAGAGTTTTTGAATCGTAGAATCATTATGTAAGATCCAGATGAGAGTTTAATAGCTACGTTCCAAACATTAACGTATCATGACATGATAAAAAGGAAAAGGAAGTAGTTGTTATATACTGCGTCCAACAGTACATGAATATTGTAGATATCATTATCATACATTAAACACAATTCTATTTTACGGTAAATATTATTATATTCTAAATTGACTTCTTAACTTTTTTAAAAAAAAATTTTTGAAACATTTTATTAGTTTTTGGCTTTTTGCTCCAAGAAAATATATTCCAGTGTACACCTTCCTACTTTTTTATTTTTAAAAAAAAAATTTGCAAAAGGACAGAGGCACAATAGCGCAACCGCGAAAACCATAAGAGTATCAACTATCAAGAGCACAAGAGGGAACGGAGCGCGAAGAATTGAAAAATGATGCGCTGGGTAGCCAGAAAATGATGAAATCTCTTCTTCGCGTGACACCAGCGCCAACATCAGTAATCGCTTTCCATTTCCATCAATCCCCGTTTTCTCTGTCCTCTTGCCGCCATAATTTCTCTCTCCTCTGGTCTAATCACAAGATTAAGATTATGCCTTCTTCCTCGAAAACCCTAATGGATTTCTTCCCTCAATCCAATCCCGATCGCAAATCCAAGCGCCTCAAAACTACATCCACCGATAATGGCAGCTTACATTCAATCACTCCACTTTCTCTCTCTTCCGGACATGGTGGGTGCAGTGCAAGCGCTAGCTTGCCGAATGAGCCCTCTTCGGATGCGCCTTGCCTAACCGCTGAGCAGAAGTCGAGAATGGAGTTCAGCAAATCCCTAGCTAAGGCTAAAAGGAATCTAAGGATGTGCTCTGAGAAGGTCCAGAATTCTAAAGGTTGGTAGGTTTGTTTCCTTTTCACTATATGTTCGTGTATTTTGCGATGAGTTCGAATTTTAGAAGTAAGGCTGGAATTTTAGGGATTTTCGGAATGCTATGACCATGTGGAGTATTATCCTTGCTTTTTGGCATTTAAAATTGCAGGAAGAACAACCGTTTTGTTTGCTGTGTTTGGCCTTGTCTCTCTTGCTCAGTTCTTCAGTTGGAAGTGGTAGTTTGTTCTTCAGTGTGAAGTACTGAAGTGGATTGACTTGAATGAACTTATAGAAAAGACTCAGGAAAGGAAGACGTGAGAGTTTATTTGGTGACTAGTAATTTGAATACTTAACTAGGAATCCCATCCTTTTGTCCTTTTTTTTGGGGGGGGGGGGTTTGTGGAGTACAAGGTCTAATCAGACGCTGATAGATTTTATTTATATTGCCGCTAACTCTACATTATCGAGTTTAATAAGTGCCGCTACTCGTAATCTGCATCAGGTAGCTTGCAGTTTTGACATTCAGTTAATGAATCTGTACAAAGGTTCAGCAATATACACTGCATGAATCGTGTCTTATTGAGTTTGAAAGGAAGGTGGGGAATTAGAACCTGGATAGTCCTGAATTGATCAAACTAGAAAAGAGTGCTTTTTTTTTTGTGTTGGTTTTAAAAGACATGTTCCTGAGGATGTTCAAGTTCATTGAAACTGTGTTCTTGTGAGTGTATTAGTTAAAGGGGGCAATGGCTATGTGAAGCTGGAGGAGCTCCTGGTGGAGAACTCATGGTTGGCAGCACTGCAAGGGGAGTTTGAGAAACCTTATGCTAAGAATCTGTGCAAATTTGTTGAGACTGAAATGTGTTGTGGCGATTTACCTATATATCCTCCTCAACACTTGATCTTCAATGCTCTCAACTCAACGCCTTTTGATAAAGTCAAGGCTGTCATCCTTGGGCAGGTATGCACCACTATTTATCACAGTTTTTGCTCCTACTATGAGCTATTATAACTACAATTCTGTGATTCCATTATTTATTACTATTCTTGTGTATGTAAGTATCTTCTTTTGCTAGTTCCAAACGAATTTTGTGGGTTAGGCAATTTCAATTTCATCATTGGATTGATAGCTCTATTTCCATCTTAGATTTCTCTCATGGTTTTGAGCTTATATTATTTACCAGGACTATAGCTTTAGATGAATTATCTGGCTTGTACGTCAGATATAGCATGCCTTTTGTTTTGAAGCGAATGACTGGCTCTATAGAACAAAAACTTCTGCTGTAAATTGCCAATGTCCATCTATACTTCATATTGTGGTGTTTGTGGTGACCGTCTTTACTGATACTCAAACAGGACATATTAAGGCATCCAAGGAAGTAATCTCATATCCGATACTTGAGCATGCTGATGCCTACAACCCCCCCCCCCAAAAAAAAGGAGTAAAACTCTGTCGTCCCCCCCCCCCCAAACAAAAAGGAAGTTCAAGGTTGGTCATTGCTATGATCTTCGATTGTCTTTAGCAGGATATCTCAGTAAGGGAAAACTTTGCTCTTTTATGCATGAGTAGTTCTTGAAGTTTCCATAACTTGAATGACTTGTCCTAAACAGAGAATACCTACAATCTGATGCAGAGATGAACCATTGCAGGTCATGCTCCCTAATATTCATGCCCTTGCATTTCTAGAATTGGGAGGCTAATGAACATTTATTCTGCACATGCCTCTTCATGGAATGGACAGTTAATATTGTTCTGTCTGGTTGGAGGAATGTTGTATTTCCAGTGTTGATTGTTAAGGGTTTTGTAGTGAAGCAGGCTTAGACCTCTGGGAATGCATAGCTTTTGTTATCATATGTTGTATTGGACAAAGTAAAAGATACAATCTTCAAAAACCGAGCTCTTTCAGAGGTATTGGATTGGGGCCGAGTGATTTTCTTTTCCTCTCTTTGGGTGTCGCTCAAAAAGCTTTCTGTAATTGTCTTTGTCTGACATACGAAGGGAATTGGTGGCACTTTTGTTTTTATCATTTTGCTTTCTCTATTGGACTTGTACATTGTCTTGATTTTGATTAGCACAATTATTTCTTATCTGCCTTCTGGTTTTTTTTTTTTTTTCGGGGAGGGGGGTGTGATCTGATTGATTGTACTTCACTAGCTTTTAACAAGTAGGCTTACTTAACAAATCAAGCTGTGATTAATCCTGAGCAAGATCCGTACTAACAATATTGATCATTAACAGTGATGCAGCCTCTGTGAACTTTAATTTCGAAAATGTAAACTCTCCCTGTTTTGCTGGTACTATGTAACTATAGCTATTACCAGAGACTTGAAGGAAAGGAGTCATTTGAATGTTCCGTCACATGTAATAATCATGCTTATCCTTTAGCTAAATCGAGATTTCCAAAATATGATACTCGAATAAGAAGCCTTTGCCGTCCGTTATATTTTCCTTATTCATTTGGGATGTTTGTTCACAAGTTCTCATTCAGTATATACCTGATTCTTCAACTGCTATCTCATCCACATTCTCCCTTGTGGAAGATGGCATTAAGAGATTGAATGTTAAGATTCAAAATTATTTTGTTTTATATTAGGATCCTTATCATGGACCAGGACAAGCAATGGGCCTTTCTTTCTCGGTACCAGAGGGTATCAAAATTCCTTCCAGTCTTGTGAATATATTCAAGGAACTGAAGCAAGACCTGGGATGTTCAATTCCATCTCATGGGAACTTGGAGAGATGGGCTGTACAGGTGACAACTGTAGCCAATATATTGGTTTCTTCAATTTGCATAGTGATTTCTCTTTTTGTACATCTACACTTGTTGCTTCTCATGTTCGATCTAAATGTATATTTTATTATGGGTTACCTCTTGCCAAGTTCTTGAATCTTGATTTTTCACTTGTCAACTTGTCTTTCAAGGGTTCCTATGGACTAACTTTTATTTCAATCTATTTATTTATTCGCAAAACAAAACTTTCCTACTTTTGTTAAGATTCACTGATTTCAGTCTAGATAATTTATTTAAAATGTAAACAAATCTTATCATAGCAACAAGATATTAAGTGACTATTGATTTGCTGCAGGGTGTTTTGCTGCTCAACACAGTTCTAACTGGTATGCTTCTTTTTCTTACCTAACCATTATGTCTGTATCTGTGCTATTAGTTGTTTCTCCTGCCATATTTAGATTCTTAGCACTCATATTCACTGATTTCTGAGGTTTTCCTTTTGGCTTGCTGATATGAAATAAGTATTATCTTCCTTGCCGGTAATTTGGTTACTTTTCCTCTTCATGACATATCAGGGTGCCACATCATTTGTGTGTCAAGCTTGTTCGCTACCCAATAAATCTTTTTGATAGGTTCCCAAACTATCTGAATCCTGCAAATTGATGTCTATGTGGTCAAGTGAATGTATTTCATTCTCTGCAAACCCATATAATGCTTTTGTCACTCTCTTTAGACATGCTCTGCTTCACTATTCTATAACCCTAAGATTATGGTGGTAGATATCAGGTCAAGGTGTGACTTTTTCCCTTGACAAACTATTTAGTAGTCTGTCTTTGCTAACTTGGGGCCAAATCCTAAGTTGTTGCCTTCCCTTGAAACACACAAAGTAGCCGTTCCAGATGTGCACAAACAGGACAGAAAAAGGTATTCATATATTTATGACAGTTCCATCTGTGAAACACCTTGATAAATTCTCAAGCTGAATACCTAAGTATGAAGATAATAGTTCATATGATGGATAGACGTTTGCTTGACCACTTCACAGTTTCCTTATCGAAGCGGTTTTTACTCATCAAATTGTTTTCCCCAAACTTTTTGTGGGTTGTTTGGACACATTCTCGCTGCTTGCTGGGGCAACGCTGAAGGCTTCCTATATCTTGGTCTTCTCATATCCTGCTTGGCGGGATCCACAGTCGGAGTTGTTGTCATTATTGCACGTTAGCTAGTTGTGTTGACACTTGGCACTTCATTGCAATAGTCTTGGACATCTAAAAAGCTTGTGGTAAATAATCATATTGGCTACCACCTTACATTTTCTGCTAGGAACCTAACTGGCATAATACATGTGGAGGTGAGGGTTAGGGTTTCTGATTTGTACTTCCTACCTCTTTCTTGTGTGCATACTCAGCTTAACTAGCTAACAAGGATGGAGTTGAGAATCAGCAATCAATGCCTGATTTGATATTTCCTTTTTATATTTCTTAGTTCCTTGTTAACATGCTTTCCTCTCTGATCAGTAAGGCATCACCAGGCAAACTCCCATGCTAAGAAAGGCTGGGAGCAATTTACTGATGCTGTTATCCGAACCATTTCTGAAAAGAAAAGAGGAGTTGTGTTTCTTCTGTGGGGAAATTCTGCTCAAGAAAAGTCCAGGTTTCATCTTACTTTCTGCTATCTAAATGGAGTATATGTTTTTTTAACAGACCATTGTCTAAACTCCTTGGTGGTTAGTGTTTACATGTTCTGAACTGTTGATTTTCATATTGACCATCTAGGTATCAACTGTTTGTGAATGCTTTGCTGTGATTAAGCAGGAAATGCTATCTTTCACTAAGATCAAACTCTAGTTCTTTTCTCTGTTGGGGCTTGTAGAATATTTAGCTTGATGAGTGCTTTTCAAATTGAAAATTTCCTCTATTTGTTTCCTTTATATTGGCTATTGCGCTTGTCCCTTTCTTGGGGGGTTTCCCCCTGAATTGATTTTTTATCCTATGATAATACACCCTGAATTGATGTTTTCAGCTTGTTAGAGGTATCGTAGAACCCTAAATAATTAAAAAAAAAGAAAAAGAAACTCCTGCAGTCTTGGACTATATTGATGCAGTGATTATATTATACAGGTTGATTGATGGGAATAAGCACCATATTCTCAAATCAGCTCATCCGTCTGGGTTGTCTGCAAACAGAGGCTTCTTTGGATGCAGGTTGGTGCTTTCTGCTTTAACAATGCTTGACATTACTATTACAGAACAGCTACTGTTTACTTGTAACTTTCAAGAGCTTTTGGTTGGCAAAGAAGATAAATGTATAAATGAGGTATATGTGTTCTTCAATGGTCTCTTCAAAGGAAACTAGTTGCTGAAAATAGTTGCCAACATCAGCTTTTGCTTGAACACTGTAGCTAGCTGCCTTGTTGACTTCATTTCATTGATATGAAACGAAATTATGGGTTTGAAATCTAGGGCGATTTTTAAAATTTTAGCAGATTACTAAAGTTTAGGATTGGCTTCTCAACTTTTAAGGAGAATATGAAATATGTATGGTTGGTACTTAGTAGAAGGTGAAATGAACAAAATCAATACAACACCACCACCTCCCAGTATAGGTCCCGCTTTCGCGGGGCCTGGGGAGATCCAGATGTAGACAACCTTACCTCTACCGGCATCCCTGCCCGTAGAGAGGCTGATTTCAAGTGATGAAATGAACAAAATTAATACATTTCATTAAAAAATCTTATGACCAAAGAAAGATAACTATGGACTAATGGCTTTTGCTGTGAACTTTGGGCAGGCACTTTTCTCGCACTAACCAAATCCTTGAGCAGATTGGGGAATCACCCCTCGACTGGCAACTGTGATATGGATGATGAATATCACCTTCCAATAGCTTTTGTTTTGCCCTAATCTTTTTTGTTTCAATATTAAACACCATTTTTAGTGAAATCTCCTCCGGGCGTTTTGGCCTGTAAATCTTAGTATTGGTGGCATGTTGGGGAACATTCCATAGGGGTATCGATGGTGACTTTTTTTATGCCAGAAGGAATCCTTGATAGTCCTTGATCTAATCACAGTGCAACAAGCTCAACTTTGTTGTTCCTGTTCTCATGATTGTCACAGCAAGAACTTGCAAGCTAAGGTATATGCAAGAGTTTTGGTGCCTAGTGTGTAATTGCACTACATTACCCAGGATCTTTTTCAGCTTTATGTGGCTTTGGAGCCGCCACTGTAAATCTAGCTTTCCCTATTGCAAATGAAATTATTACGTTTGAGGCTTCCTTCAATATCATTTAGTCTCATCTAACATTGAACCAAGCTTCCTCCAACTTGTAAATTGGAGAGAGTGCTTTAACTACTATTGCTTTTGCATGATTTTGTGGGAGATATCATGTTCTAGACATGAATAATGATATTGAATATTTGGCTGTTGCAAAATTGTTGTTTTTAATAGATAAGGGAAAATATCTAGATTTAGACCGCTTTTTCAAGGGTGTCAATAAAAGCATTTTTGTAACCGTTTCGGATGAATTCTGTAATCTTTTTCTTTTTGGGAAGGGAATGATTTATGTTTACTCTTCCTCTTGCTTTGAACTGCTCTTATGTGAATGAGCTGAATGATCATCCTACTAATACTCTTGAGGGTGTTGCTTTTGTGCATGAAGCCACCTATTGCTTCTTTTAGTCCTTATGCAATATACAGTAACAGCTACTACAGCTTTGCCAATGTACTTGACATGTGCACAACCATCTCTTCGGTCACAAAGCAATTCTGCCGATTATTCCTTTCCCTTGGAACACAGAACTTACAGTCAATAACACAAATCCTCCCAAATCTTGGCAGCAAAAACAAGACTAATAGACATTTGTGCTCTTCATTTTTGGTCTAACACAGTAGGCCGCATATACAGGGATGGGTATAGGGCAGGTTCAAGGTGGGTTGAGCTGTATCAACATCCACATGTATTTTCTCATTAGGTCATGGAAACTAATGCTCACACCCATACCTATTAAGTTTTTCAGATACATATATGGAGTGCAGAGTGTCGCCCATATTCATCCCATATTTCGGTGCATGCAATGTTTGATGACCAATTTCAAGTGAGATTAATAAAAATATGCCCAACTCATAAAAGTTAAAATCCTAGGCTAAAAAAATTCAACTTTTCATCTCTAAATGAATGAAAATTGATACTCAAGGCCAATTTTATCATAGGTTAAATATCATAATACCAAATGCGATGAACGAATAGAGAATCCGATAAAAAAATCTAGCATACAGAAAAGGTTACAATGATATGACCAATAGAGATTTTGCCTACAATTTGAACTGGGTTTTACCATTTTTTTCATCCTTTCCTAGTAATTTGGATATGTATATAAGGTCCGAGTTTTAAGAGTTCATACCCATATCTACTCCCATTTTCAAATGCAATATTCATGCCCATGCTCATACTATTTAAAAGCCATTTTCTCCGGCCATTCAGTTGCTAAATAAAATGGATTTTAATAAGATTTATCAAAATTCCAGTAATACTCTCATCCTTAAATAGTAAACATATATGCTGGGTAATATTTACCCTGAAGAGCGTATCACCGATGGACAATCTTCCATGTAAAACTAACCTGAACAAAATTATGCCTGGGTAATGCGGAAGATGACTAAGCCAATTTTGGTTTTCTCCACTTGTCACCCCTTCTAAGCAATATGTAAGTGCCGTAACCTCCATCTCGTTGACTGCGAACACATTTTTTCACTTCATTTCTAGAATCAAAAAGTGACAATTCGTCACCACCGAAGATGCTTGTCTTGGGACTTCAACGTCGTAAAAATCTTTCTTCTTTTACACAATATGCGTATATCATACGATCCATAAATTTTATTTTATTTTATGATTACCCACAACTGAAACCATTTTATCTAGCCAAAAATGCAAGATTTCATATACGCATATCAAAAGCACCTAAGTGACCTTATGCTTTTTGCCTACAAACTCTCTCTCAAACAATCAAAACTCTTCTCCTAGTGCTGTGTCATGAGTTCTTTGTTCAACATGCCACTGATCTTTTTAATTTTGTGTACTATGCTACTGACTTTATTAACTGGTCTCATATGCCACCATGAAAACTTTTGCTATCTAATGTGCCGTTCGTGGGGCCCTCTTAACCGGATATTACAGGTACTCGGGAAAAAGAGGAAAAACGTAATAAAAGATTAAAAAACAAAATAGAAGCCCTCTAAATTCCCTCCCTTGTTCATCTTCTCCTCAAGAACTTGTCCCTCTCGGAATAACCCTAGAAATCCATCTGCTATTTCAGTGGAAAGAACTCGCTAAATTAAACTCAATCTTGCAATCCACTCCTCATTTCGAAACCCAGCGACCAAAAAATGTCTGGTTCAGCCGCGAGAAACCCAACTCATGCATGCAGATCATGCCCGTGTCTTTCTGATTGTGAGAGGGCATGCAATTCTGGGTTCAGATGCATCATTATAACTAGCATGACTACGAAGAATCTGATTCAAAGGTATGCTAGATGCAAACATTTTGATAAGCCTGGGGGATGCGATTTTTTCAGCGAGTGGACGATTCACTCTGTGACAGAGTGAGAGAAAATGTGGTGGGTTTAATGGTGAAGGACGAAACTCTACTTGTAGAAAACTAGCAGATGATGAAGCTTCTGAGGGATTGGGAAGATGACAAACAAAATTCGGTAAGGATGAAGCAAAAGAACATGTCATTGAAGATGCATGTCAAAGCATGCTATAATAGAGAGAGGTTGGTAACTTGGGCAATGTTGCTGTTTGTTGTGATTGTGGCAACTAGCTATGCTGTTGGTGGTGAGAAAAGGATGTAGAGGATTGTTGTTAGGGTAGGAAAGTTGGGAATTTTTTGGTGTAAAATTTTTTTGGGCATTGCTTTGATTTGGGTTTGTTGATTTTGGGGGTTGAATGACTATTGGTGCTGGGCTTGAAGGTTAGATGCAAACCTGTTATGTAGTTAGTTAAGGTAGCAAGTTGTAAATGTAATTGTCTAAAAGCCAATCTGTTATGTTCTGTTTTAGTTGGAATTGCATCGTATTTTGCTAAGAGATGTATTTTGCTAAGAAATGAATGAAAGTTTTGTTCTGTTTTAGTTACATCTACACGTGCTTATAGTTGATATAATTTGATATGTTGGTGAATCTCAATGGGCTGAAAACTGATATCTTGTGAATGTCATTGATATGCAAGCTTGTATTGAGGTCAGTGTTGTGGAGCAACAGGCTTGAGTTCAACTATGGTGGTTACATCTGCATATGTAAATCACCATATGCATAAGAAATGTATCAGAAATGCAGATGCTGAGAATATAAATCAATGCATAAATCTAATGAACTCTGTATGTTGAGAATGCAATTCAATGCATAAAAACTGATGAACTGTGCAATTGTTTTTTTTTTTTTTTTGGGAGAATGCAGAGGATGAGAATATATAAGAAGTGAGTTTTAGCTAAACTGAGAAGCATACTCACTTCAAAAACTGATCAAAAACTAATAAAAAACACAGGCTTGCTTGCTCTAATCAAATGTGACCAAAAACTGAGCAATGTAGACCAAAAATTGAGAAATGCACCCAAAAAATGAGAAAAAAGCTCAGGAAATGAAATGAGCAAAAACCTAAGCTAAGAACTGAGTAGAAATTGAGCACAAACTGAGCAAAATAACTGAGCAAAAAAGGAGCACAAACTGAGCCAGAAAAATGAGCTAAAAGCTGAGCAAAAAACTGAGGAAAAACCTAAGGAAAAAATTGACAACATATAATTTTTAGACTCAAAGGCATATTGACTTCAAAAACTTATCAAAATTAGAGGCTTACCCTGATCAGATGTAAGCAGAGAGTCAAACACTGAGCAAAATCCGAGCAAAACCGGAGCACGCAGAGAGCAAAATTTTGATCAAAAAAAGAGCTAAAACCTAAGCCAAAAAAAGGGCAGCCCAAACTGAGGAAAAACTGAGCATAAAAAATGAACAAAGAATATAGGTCAAACGGATGCACAAAAACCTGATATTGGTCAAACTGAGTAAAAAACTAATTTTGGTCAACCTACGGAAGAAACTAATTTTGGTCAATGATGTGCATAACCTCAGTGAGGATGCACAAACAAGTTCAAAAGATATATATTGTAATGCCCACCAGCCCCTTCCCGGGCTACAGACAGTTACTAGGAGGATTGTTGACTGTCCCCATAAATCATCACAAGTCTTTCCAGCATGCTTTGCCCTTGTTCACACGTGGTCCGAAAAACATCCTAGGAGGTCATCCATTCTAAGATTTCTCTACAGCAAGCATGCTTAGCTATAAAGTTCTTAAAAATCAACTTCTCAAAAAAGGAAGATGCACCTTTAGTGATATATAGTCACTTTAAATCCTATAAGCCACACTCGGGTCTTATATTTATCCCCACTTGAAGCGCTCAACGTCCTCGTTATGTCTCACAGCGCAACCGAATTATGCATCCTCGAATTACATATCCTCTTGACTGGCGGTCCATACCCAGTGTCTTTGCCCCACCAAGTGACTGCCCAGGGCTCCCCGCCCACTAGCACAACTTACAATCCCAGGTCGACTTTAATACTATCTGTAATACCCTGAACCCTTTTCGGGTCACAGACAGTTTCAAGGGCTGACTTCAAGGATCATAGACTAGCCCCACAAATCACCACAAACCTTTTCGGCATGTTTCGTCCTCGCTCACACACTGTCTGGAAAACTTCCTAGGAGGTCATCCATCCTCAGATGTCTCCACATCAAGCACGCTTGAGTATGGAATTCTTAAGAGTGGACTTCCCAAAAAGAAAGGTGCACCTTTGCTGATGTGAGTGGTCACTTCAACCCTCTTTAAGTCATACTCGGGGTGTTACATTCACCCTCACTTGAAGAGCACAATAGGTTCAAAAGATATATGTACTCAGTTCATGATGTGCACAATCTTTTCACAAGCTTTGAATTCCCTAAATGAATGCGTATCAGTATACAAGTTGCTCAAATCATGTTCAAACAACTCAAAAAATAGTTGACAATGTTCTGTCCAAAAAGAATCATGTGCATTTCTAAGAGACACTCTGATTTGGAAATTCATACATCCCAAATTGTAAATATCTGACTCTCTTACATTGGAATGACCTCCTCACTTTGATAGCTCCTCATTGGTGCTCTCTTGCCTGGAGTTTCCCCACTTAATGGTGAACATAAGCATTACCAATCAAATACTCTTGGGCGCTAACTTTAGTTATGTCACCAACAGAAGCATCAACAGTAGCAGATTTAGATACCAGTAGAGCAGCAGTAGGTACAAATTGAGGTGAAGCAGTAGGTTTAGTTGCGATTGCAGCATGAACAATAGTACTTAAGGAAGCTGAACCTAGTTGCTGCCCAAAAAAAAAAAAAAAAAAAAAAAAAAAAAACAGAGAGAAATATAAGCATTAGCATAGGAACATCTTTGTCATTTGAATAAAGCCAATATGAGACTAATGTGAAGGATAAAGACATTTATGATGAGTAGCACCTTATGCTTGCACATCTTCTTGTTATGGCCATAGCTGCCATAAGTAGAACACTTCATTGTCCCTCCAAGTCTTGGTACAGTTCCATATGGCCTATGAGATCTTATTTCCCCTTCCTCTTACCCCATTTTGAAACTGTAGTAGCCTATCTTTTTTCTTTTTGAATTTGGGGACAATAATGGGATCATGTTCAGATGGAAGCCACATGTTTGAACCATAGGTTCCAATTTATGTGTGTAGGTGTTTCTTAGCTTCTCGACACTATAACAATTATGCACAAATTGACTTGGATTTAATTTCTCCTCTCACATCATTGCCAAGGCACGATAAATGGGATACCACTCAACAACATGGTCCGTATATGCAAGTCTTATCTAATATTTCTACCATAAATTCTTCACTACCATGCTTGTCATCGTATATACCATTGCCTCCTGGGCTTGCTTGCTACCACTGTGATTGATTCTTTCCCTTTTCTAACTTCTTCAAAATCATATTGGTAGATCTAAACAATAGGCAATCTTCTTCTTCGAAGCAACCCTAGTCATGGTTGAGCAGAAGATGTCTTTAAGCATGGTAACAATAAGCTTAAACCTATGTCCTATTATGAATGCATTAAAGATCTCAGCCATGTTGTTGTCAACAGAATCATATTTGACATATTCTTTGAAGAATACCCTACAAAAATGCCTGGGATCCTTATTTTTTAGTAATCTCCAGGCGCTAATATTAAGATCTTGTATCTCGTGTACACGTTTGTTGTAGTGCACTTCATTGGATAACTTTGCAAGTTTTCAAAACACATCTCTATATTGCAACCCTTTGTATTTCTTCCTCAAATTTGCATATACATGTCGTGTACATAATCTATGTTTCGCTTGAGGTAAGAAATGTACAATTGCATTGACAAGACTCTAAACCCAAAAAAAATAAAAATAAAATGTCATTAATTGTGAACATAAAATAAGAATATGTAGGTTTAAATCTGTATATTACATTTAGCTAACAAATTTTATCTTTTATTGGTATGAAATTATTATCCATCCTAGTCCATCTCCCATATCCAAGTCATCATGCAAGAATTGTACAAACCCCAACCATGTCTCCTTCCTCTCCACGTGTATCACACCCCAAGCAACCGGGTACCTTTGGTTGTTGGCATCATGACCAACAACACATAGCACCTGGCCATTCCAAGGGCCCTTTAAGAAACATTCATCTAAAGAGAGCACTCTTCTACATCAATATAGGAATCCTCTCTTCAAAGCACTATGACAAATGTAAATGCTCTTGAAAATATGTGTTTTTTTGTTTGTAAGTAATCTTGAAAGTTAAACCTTTGTTCTCCTGGAGGATCTCATAAGCATAAGCTCTCATGCCAAATTGTTCACTATAATCTCTTAGGATGGATGCTAAAGCCTTCGCACGAGTCCTTGCACTTGCACATGTAAACATCGATGGCTTATAGTTTCGTTTCTTCTCCATAATGTCTCGTAGCTCTCTCAATCTCAAACTTGATTGCAATTTAAACTTTTCCTTATATTTTCGGGTCAATCAATCACTAGAAATCCTCCTCATTCCCCTCTCAAAACTATAGGGTACATAAGTACGAGGATAAGACATGCTCTTAATTTGAAACGATTTCTCCCTTTGTGGTCTTGAAGCAAAGAAAGTCCAATTGCACCCTCCGCTTTGCAAACGAAATATAGTCTGCCTGTGTTACTGTTAACTGTCTCCAAACCATATCCATTATACATTTGATAATCTTCAATGACTTCCTTAAGTTGCTTTTCATCAATGACCATCATGCCCCATTCTAGATGTACGCATCTTTTGTCACCCTTTTCTTGCACCTAGGGTAGCGGTTGTCCTTTTCTTGTTTTCCTTTCTTCTTTCACCATTGCCATCTTCATCCATTTCACTGCTGGGAGGGTTGTTTACATCATTTAAATCTTGGTACTTTGAATCAAAAGCATCTATATCATCAAAGACATTACCCCCACTAATGAACTCAACTCCATCCCTAAGTGCTTCTAAATTAACAAGATGATCCTTGTCCATTTTCTATTTTCTTCTTTATTATTCTAGTAGCTTCTTCATCATCAACATCCAATCCATACTCATTAAAATCATCATCAACTATTCCATCACTGTCATCACTTTCTGACTCTGTGTCATCATTATGCTCAACATACAAACAAACATACTCCAAAATTGAGCTTAAAGGACGTAGCTCATTCGCCTCTGTGTCACTGTTGATTGCCACTAAGTTCTCATCAAAGGCCAAATTAGGTTTGCTAAAATAAATAGCTTTAATATTTCTCTATGAGTAGCCCAATGCAATAATATTATTGTCAACACTTAGCATTTTTGCATCACATTTATACTCACTAATATTTCCCTCACAATACACCAAATAGGGCATCCTTTCAAAACCATCGCCATGATAAACATGCAATACTACCTTCTTTGACGTTCTGCAAGGAAAAATAAGAATCAAGACAAATCGCCACAATTTATCCATACTCTATTTTTTCATTAAAAAATTAACTATTCTTAGCCTTTTCATTGCATGCAAAGCTTCAATGATTAAACGGTTTACAAATCACACATAAGTAATTTAACAAAAATTCATTAAATAGTTTACAAATCACACATAAGTCCTTTAACAAAAAAAACTTAGAACAGTTTCAAGCACTAGGTTTGGGTGTTGTCTCCTTTTGATCATACTTCAACATCAACCACATAATTAACTTTCACATCAAGCATCAAACAGCTACAATGCGAATCAAAATTTACCATCCACATATCATACTTTCACATCAAACAAAAAACTGTTGTATTTAAACACATAACTGATCAATAGGTTTGGGGGAGTTCTTTGTGATCAAAGAACACAATTTCAGACAGTAGAGCATGGAACGAACAAATTGACTTTGATTGTAATCATCTACATAATAGTATGCATGTCTTAGGGTTTACAAACTAAGACGTAAGTTTACAATTTCTCTGGAATGAACGACTTGTTGTTTAATTTAGGGCATAAGCACGCTCGTGGAGCGAGGAGGAACGGAGGGAAGCTAAAACAACGCTTAATCAAAATTTTGAACTTTTTTTTTTCGATTTCTGCGTTTGTTTGCATTTGGTTTACCTGTAGTATACAGTTTACCTATAGTATCCAATTAAACGGGCCCCCCGAGTGGTATATCAGGCATCAAAAAGTTTCCTTGTTGGTATATTAGATTAGTTGATAAAGTCAGTGGCATAATAGACAAAATAAAAAAAGGTCAATGACATGTTGACCAAAGAAGCTTAGAGGAATCTTCTACAAATGCTGTCTATTCTCTTAATAAAAGCCTTGAGAATAGTGAACTATACCTAATAATTGTGGATGACAAAAGTGGCTGCAATGATAAGTTAAAGTCTCTTGGCATAAGACAAGAATCTTGTAGTCCAACATTCATGCTAGCAAACTCAATCAGCTAAAGTTGTTCATTGCTGCACCCATGTTTTTTTCTAGTCAAAAGAATGCCTAAATATCTTACAGACAATTGACCCTTCGTCATCCTAGTTGTTTGAAGTATCTCCTTTTGCATATTGCAATCCACATCACCTCATATTTTCCACAAATCAGCAGAAAGTCTTCATGCAATAGAGAGATCTCGGATTGCTTATACAAGTTTGGCCACATAAACTACTTCCCATAAGCAAAAAGCAATAAATCATCAGCAATGATGAGGTGTGTAAGATTGAACCTCTCACGGCAAGGATGAAAATTGAAATCAGGGTTCTCACAAAGCTCATTCATGCTCGTCCTTGGATATTCCATGACTAAACTAAAGAGATATGGAGGCAACGACTTCCTTGTCTCAAATCTCTTTTGGCAGGAAAGTGCTCCAATTAAGAGCCATTAAAGCTTATGCAGTGGACGATAAAAGAAAGACATGATAAAAAATTCGCATAACAAACATAGCGGGGAAACCAAGCTAAGCGTCACATGCCTCAAGGAGCTCTATTCTATTAAGTCATACACCGTCTTTCAATTAATTTGAAGCAAACACTGAGGAGATATGTGCTTCCTTGCATAAAGCTTAGTCAACTCATGAGTTAAAAGCGCATTATTCTGAATGTTTCTCCTAGAGGAAAAAGTAGATTGACTTTTATTTATAATTCTAAGCAACAGTTCTCTAAGTCTAACACTGAGAACTTTATAAATGACCTTATATAATGCAATGTAATATAGCATGCAGGTTCCAAATCCTCCACCGAGGTAAGTTGCTTAACCCTAGAAACTAATGTAACCATTGTTATGTTAACAACCTTAAGGATCTTATCATTTGCCCAAAAAAGTTCCCTCATAGCATAACCTATGTATGTCTAAGCCCACAACTTACAGAGGCTTTTGAAAAAGCAACGTAGCATAGACTTCAACACTAGGTGCTTTCTCATCCCTAATATCCCGCAGAACATTTTTAATCTTCATAATTGTCACTTCAGCAAAATCTTATTTTTAACTATAGGGGCCCTGGGTCATCAATAACAATAGATGGATTACTGGCCCTCAGGTCATCAACCAGAGAACTAAGCCAATGATGACAAACTGTAAAACCATTTATTGAGTTTGCTTTGGTTCTATTCTTTACCCCATTTATCATCAGTAGTTTTAAAACCCGTCCTATTGGCAAGTGGACATTTAACAATTGTTTGTTTAAAAAATGATGTTACTCTTTTTTAAAAATTACATAAATAGTATTTTAGATGAATATGTAGTTATATATGATACTATATTGACATGTAAATTTTAAAAATAACATTGTTCTGATTTATATCAAACTTTTAAAGATGTATTTTAAAATAAAAATATTATTTAAAAGTATATTGCTACAAATAACATATAAAAACACCTAACATTACAAAAATATATTCATTTGTTATATATTATATTATGTAGGAGCTATGTTCTTGTACATAAACATGATCTAAATTAAGTTTTAAAAATAATAAATAATTATGTAATTCTATTATGCTCTTCATTCTTCTAAAATGCATATTGAAATTTCTAACAAATATATCTATAAATAATTAATAATATATTTTAGAAATTAAAATAGCTATGGTTATGATGACGATAATCATCCAAATTACCAAGAGTAAACAAAGCCATTGTAAAATTTGGAAATAAAAGATTGAGAATTCAAAAAAAAAATGCAAAAACATAAAGTAAAAAAAAAAAAAGGGAATACAACATGAGCATACAACACAAGTTGGCAAATGCAAGAGGAAATGAGAAGGTGCAAGCTTGAAATTTAGGAGGAGGTACAAATTGTTTGGAGTAAGAATAAAGTCACATGCCAAACAAGCAAGAAGTCAGGTTGGTGCAGAAATCTTGTAACCCTTACCCCAATTTTCCTTAACTACTTTTTTTTATTTTAGAAGATTGATGAGATATATATATATATATATATATATATATATATATATATATATATATATATATATATATATATATATATATATATATATTATTATATAATATATATATAGACACACACACAGAGAGAGAGAGAGAGAGAGAGAGAGACGTGTATGTGTGCAGTGGAATTACATTCAAACGAGTTCTCCTTCTCTTCACACTAACATGAAAAGAATCTAGAGTTCCCATCACCAACCTTTACAAAGGTGCCTAATTTGCCCCATAATTTTCTCTTCAGTCTCTACCATTGACGCAATATCTCTAAGTAGCTTCGAAGGTTTTATAACTTAATGTATGCTTTGCATGCAAATTAACATTAGAAAAATATTGATTTACTTGTTGCGCTCCTCCAAAAAAAGATAGAGTTTTCTAGATTTTATCAACATGAAAAAAAAAAAATTCGCCAAATTTTATCAAATGGCTTTAAAAAATAGTACTAAATATGTGAACATACATTGGAAAATTAAAATAAAAGCAACCTTTAATTACACAAGTGTGTATTTGAATATTTTAATGGAAAGCTTATCTAGAATGATGGACTAAGCCTTGCCCATTATGAATTAGTGAGGGGAGAATGTCATTATTAGATTAGAATAAGAAATATAGTAATGATATAACAACAACAACAACAATAACAACAATAATGACAACAACCACAATAAAATAATAATAATAATAATGATGATGATGATGATGATGATAATAATAATAATAATTCCTTTCAAAAATAGTAATAACAATAATTTCTTTTCAACAACATATTTAGTCCGAGCTATTTATCTGAAATTAAATAATCTTTAAAACACACACACACACACATATATATATATATGTATAAATGTGTGTGTGCGTGTGTGTGTGTGTGTGTGTGTGTGTATATATATATATATATATATATATATATATATATATATATGCATTCATACATATATATATAATATGTATGTATGTACATATATATAATATATATATATATATATATTATATATATATATATATATATATATATATATATATATATATATATATATATAGTAGATAGATAGCTACTTACAAACTCTATTTTTAGCCTATCATAAGAATTTTACAAATTTTGGTAGGATCACAATAGGAAGATTGACCACAAATAATCCAAACTCTATGTCACATGTGCAAAATAATCCAAACTATGATATTTGCACTATATATACCAAATTTCGAACTGTTTGCACGATACAAACCCCTTTCATCAATGTTGAAATTATGTTATTAGAAACATTGATGTTGCACACATGTTGATGTGCATAACTATTATTTGAAGTATCTAATTTTGTCTTATAATACATAAGACATGTTAAAGGGAGAAACTTGCCAATATGGTAAATAAAATTAAATAATTAAAATGATGTCTTCAATGGAATTATATATTGAAAGCAACTTCTTAAATAAATGAATTATATTGAAAACAATGCCTATAATATTTAAAATAAAGTCCAAATGCGCCAATATATGTATCAAGTGCATATTTAAAAAATTTGCATAGTGATAAGTGCTTATTGTATATAACATTTTAGGATCATTTTAATTTGCTATATTTTTAGGACAATTATGTATTTTAAGTTACCATTTATAATCATTTTCTTGTTTACGCTTGGGTTTGGTTCTTTTTTGTGTTTTGTAGGAATTTAGATCATTTTGACCGAGCATTTGACCCTCATTTGAGTATATTTTGACCCCCACGGATGCTCATGAGATATTATGCCTGTGGAGTAAGAGAAGAGCAGAAAGTTTAGTTTCAGTCAAGACCACGGTCTGTCCGTGGTGCCTGCCATAGACCGTGGCATGCTGATAACTGTGACCTCTTCATTTCCTTCGACTGTGTGGTTGAAAACTCTCTTGTTCTTCTTTATAAACATGTCCCTCCACAGCAGAAAAGAGAGAAGCATATCATAGATAGTCATTTTTCCTTCCCAAAATTTTACTTTTTGTAGTCAGGATTTTAGTTTGATTTTCATGCAAGTGAGAAATCTTGAATGAGAAGTTCGGTTTTGTTGGTGATTTGAAGACTTTGTTGAAGGCTATCATTGTCAAGCCCTTCCCTCTTAGATTTTGTTGAATCATTTATTAGTTGTTTAATTTTTAATCATGAGTGAATAGTTTATCTTGTGTAGGGAATGGAAATGTAGTTGGATCATATTATATTCAATAGAATTGTGCTTTTATTTCATGATTAATTTGATTTTATTTTATCAAGTGATTATCATATTGTGATTGGATTTTGGCCAAATTTTGCTTGCACCTTGGAAACAATTGAATGAATAATTGAAAGGTGAAATTTGATTGTTAGACTGCTTGATATGACCTAATATACGGATGACTCGAGACAGAGATTTGCATGTTGGAAGGATGAGAGAGTAATCAAAAATATTAAACTTAGATTAAGACAAATTAGTTTGAAAGAACGACTTTTGCTTAGTCTAGGCAATTTGATCGATTTCGAAAGAACAGACCAAATTCTAGATAGATTGCAATTTTCTCGAAATTATCCAATTAGAGAAAAACACATGTTAATCATCTTGATCCGACACCTTTCTTAATTAAATAAATTCGTAGGCGTTTTTTCTTGATTGAATTTAGAATAAGTAGATTAGAAGTTGTTAAATCAAAATTTCTTGATTAAATAATTACTCATCATTTTCTGATAGAAAGGACTCGATAGATTACTTTGGTCCCTGAGGACGATATTTTATCTATACTACGACACCCGTGTGCTTGCGGGCAGTGATCACATAGATACTGTAGTTTGGATTATTTTGCAAATAAAGTGACTTATATATCGGCTTTTATTCTATCTCAAACATTTTACAAGTTTTATAGGATCACAATAAATTTATTGAAAATTCTACAACAATTGAATTTTTTTTCAATTACTTATATAGTTAAATTTCATAACGACCACAGATTTAAAAATAAAGCAATCACACCCATTGGTTTATGTAATAGAAATCTACTCCAACAGGTAACTACAACCAGTAGCTTCTCTCTCATTCCGTTTGCCTCTCTCTTAGTAGTTTTTTCATTTATGAACCTAATCCTCTAAATCCTGAAAATCATTCGGTTGTCTCTTCCTCCCTTAAGTCATTGCTAGTTACTTCTCAACTCTTGCTTCTTCTCTTCCTAAAAAGCATAAAATAATTTGGTCCTCACTTTTTCTAAAGAAATTTAGTTTTTTAGCATTATTTACCCAAAATTCTTCTCCTACCTACTAACGCTGCCTAGTTTTCTTCCTCACGTTTTCCCCCTATTCGATCACTTTTCTTTTGTTCTTACTAAATACCTCAAACTCTTTATTTTCGTCTCCCCTCCCTCCCCCCCCCAACAAAAAAAAAGAAAAATAACTCATATTAAACTAGTCAAATCCTTGCCATAATAAGTTCTCAAAAATTACAGTTACTATAACATACTCTATGACTACATTATGCAATTTCAACTTTATATTACTATAGTAAACTCCCTTACCCCATTATTTTCAAGTAATGTGTCTGAATCTTAAATAAAATCAGTCATAGCCAAAACAGAGCATAAAAAGGAAGCTGATGAACAAGAGAGGGAGACAATGTAATAGTTGTCTTCTAAAAATAGGTCAATGCATGGGAAAACTAGTAAATTAACTACATGTTTAGCTTATATATAGCAAATCCTTCTGAAGTCTGTACTTATTGTAAATTCATTGGAAGAATCTGCAATTTGGAGGAATTTCTTTTTTTGGGCAAATTTCTTTCTATATTATATCCATCACTAAGCTCAATGATACTAATTATCAATACACACACAATCATTTCTATCCAAAATATATATATATATATATATATAGACACAGTCATTTATCATGTATACAAAGTCTTATACACATTGCATGTATTCCTCTCACTACATGTATAAAATTTCGCATCTTGATCTGGCCCCAAAAACAAAGCAAAAAATATCACCACCATCAACAACCACCTCAAAAGATCTTCATGGTTGCAGAAAGAAGAAACCTCCATATTAGAAAGGTCTAAAGGTTAATGAGAGAAATAGTAAAATCGAAAAGGTAAAGAAAATATTAACTGCATCCTTGATGGTTGATGGTGCTCGGAGGGAGTGGAAGTGCCTCAGTGGTTACAATGGTCGGTCCTTAGTGGATAGTTTGACGAGGATAGCACCAAACAATATTAGGTAGAGCTTCGATGACTATAATGGTAAGTTGTGCTCAATTTAAACTGTTAGAAGGAAAACTCAGAAGCTTTAAAATTATGGATACATATAATACGAAGAGTCAAGAAAAAGTGTCTGTACAGGGGAAAGAATATTAACTACTCCATAGGTTATATGTGACAATTATGAACAGATCAAATTAATTTCATTTACGTGAATAGTTCAGATTTCTCAACTATCTTAGTTTTTTCAACACCGATAAAATTTTGGTAAATTTATGTATATTAAGGCCTTGTTCTCTTCGACTTATTTTTTATAGAATAAGTTCAAATAAGTTTTGCCCAGAATAAGTAAAGAATAAGTTAAGTAAATAAGTTCAAAATAAGGTTATTTTTTTCGACTTATTTTGTCTGAACTTATTCTGAATTGAACTTATTTTGAACTTAGGTCATGTTCTCTTCAACTTGTTTTATCTGAACTTATTTAGAACTAAACTTATTTGGACTTAATCTGAACTTATTTGCTGAACTTATTTTGAACTTATTTACTGAACTTATTTATTGAACTTATTAAGAACAAATTTAAGAACTTCTTTGTGATATTCTGAATTTATTTGCTGAACTTAATTTTGAATTTACTTTTAACGTATTTATTGAACTTATTCTTAACTGAACTTGTCTGAATGTATTCTTCAAAAAAATAAGTCAAAAAGCTTCGACTTATTTTTTGAAGAATAAGTTCATATAGGTTCAGTTCAGAATAAGTTCAGCAAATAAGTTCAGAATAAGTTTAGCAAATAAGTTCATAATAAGTTTAGCAAATTGGTTCATAATTTGTTATTAATAAGTTCAGAATAAGTTGAAATAAATTTAGTAAATAAGTTCAGAATAAATTCAACAAATAACTTCAGAATAAGTTCGAATAAGTTAAATTCAGAATAAGTTCAGATATAATAAGACCCTGTTCTCTTCGACTTATTTTTAGAAGAATAAGTTCAAGTAAGTCCAGTTCAGAATAAGTTCAGAATCAGTTTTATAAATAAGTTCAAAATAAGTTGACAATAAGTTCAGCAAATAAGCTCAGAATTCGTCAAAAGTTTAGAAAATAATTACCAATTAATCGCACATTGTAATCTAAATAATTTACATTTCTGGCAGAAATATTATGTTGTTTACATCAATAAAAACTTTCATTTCCACCCACCGTACAATATGACAACAACCACATAATAAAATAATAGTCTTCTAAAAAGATAAGAACATTCACTAATAATGATGATGATGATGATTATAATAATAACAATAACAACAATAACAATAATAACAATAATAATGATGATGATGATGATGATGATGACAATAACAATAATAATAATGATAATAACCTTCTAAAAAAAGAATATTCACTACTACTACTACTACTACTACTACTACTACTAATAATAATAATAATAATAATAATAATAATAATAATAATAATACTTAGCAATAACAATAATAAAGAAATTGTCGTTAATTATCCACCAAATAAGTTCAAAATAAGTTGACAATAAGTTCAACAAATAAGTTCAGAATAAGTTCAGATAATTTATCCAAATAAAGTTCAGAATAAGTTCAGATAAGTTCAGTTTAAAATAAGTTCAGTCAAAATAAAGCGAAGAGAACAGGGCCTAAGTAGAAGAGAATAGGGCCTAAGTTGAACAAATAAGTTCAGATTAAGTTTAGTTCAAAATAAGTTCATCAAATATATTTAGAAATTTGTTCTTAACAAGTTGGAATAAGTTTAGTTCAAAATAAGTTCAACAGTAAGTTCATAACAAGTTCAGCAAGTAAGTTCAGAATAAAACCTTGTTTTCTTTGATTTATTTTGCCTGAAATTATTCTAAGCTGAACTTATCTAAACTTATTTGCTGAACTTATTTTAACTTATTTTGAACTTATTCCCTGTTCGATCTCTTTAACTTATTTTGTCTGAACTTATATTCTGAACTGAACTTATTTGAACTTGTTCTAAACTTATTTGCTAAAGTTAAATCTTATTTACTAAACTTATTCTGAACTTATTTAAAACTTATTAAGCACAAATTTATGAATTTTTTTGGCTGAACTTCATTTTGAACTTAACGTAGGGCCTGTTCTCTTTTTCTTATTTTATCTGATCTTATTCTGAACTGAACTTATTCTGAACTTATTTGCTAAACTCATTGTAAACTTATTCTGAACTTATTTTCTGAACTTATTTTCAACTTATTATGAACTTATTTGGTGAGTAATTAGATGATAATTTCTTTATTATTGTTGTTGATATTATTATATTATCGTATTATTAATATGATTATTGTTATTATTATCATCATTATTGTTATTATTATTATGATTATTATTATTACTGCCATCATTATTATTATTTTTATTTTTATTATGATTGTTATATTATTATTATTGCTGTTTTTCACATTTTATTATTACTGTTGTTGTTGTTGTTGTTGTTATTATTATTATTATTATTATTATTAGGAGGGATATTGGATGATAATATACTGTACTTTGGGGGCATTGGACAATAATACTTCAAACTTTTGACTTGGACGTCCGTGCACCATACTATGGGTCTATTTGCTGCGTTTATACCAAGAACGATTTTGAAGATGTTTTTGGTTGGTGATGTAAGTGTATATTCAACATATGTCATCATATACACTTGGAAATTCTTAAATTTTAGACATATGCAATTGCAAATCATTGTGAAATTGTTGCATTACATTGATAAAAACATATCCAAACTCTGTATTGATATATAAACAGTAAATAGGTCAATAATATGGTGCATCGACATTCAAGTTCAAAGTTGGAAATATTATTGTCCAGCACTCCTAAAGTGCAGTATATTATCGCTCAATATCTCTTATTATTATTATTTGTATTATTATTACTACTACTACTACTATTATTATTATTGAATGTTATTTTTGTATAATGTTATTATTATAATTCGTTTGATGCTTGTGTTGTGGGTAGAAATTAAAAAAGGACAATGTACAACTTTCATATTGGACTATCTATCCAAAATGTTAATGACAGAAAGTGTTGAATGCATGCTAAAATAAAAATCTAAGAGTCAACAATTAACATCCATGTCAAAGAGAGGTGTACACAGCAAAAACGTTTTTGGTTTGTGTCCATCGGAACAAAACCTTTCACTTGAACAGATTTCCAAATATAGTCAGCTATTTCACCCCTTAGGTGCTTCATGACACGATTTTTTTGTGGTTCAAACATGCTTGTATCTGCTACGCCTTCAATGTTTGGATTTGTTGGTGAGATAGACATCCCCTTTTAGGAATTTGAATCATGCTGTGGAGTGTGCATGATGCAAAAATCAGCTTAATTTGGTCTTTTAATTTCAAGGGAGGCATTCTATGATCCAAAATTTTCCAAGTTGCCTTTAACACCCCAAAAGTGCGCTCAATTGTAGTTCGTAAACTAAAGATGAATAGCGGTAGTTGAAATTCTCAATTCTATCTTCTGGTGGTGGAGCTTTTGTGAACTCTGGCATGTGATATCGTGCCCCTAGGCCCTTATATGGGGACATATATCCTAATGTGCTTGGATGTGTTGAATCAACCAAGTAATGTTTCCCTAATCAAAAATAAAATGTTAGAATTGTAATAACCTTAATAGTTCATCATACATTTCGCCATGTATGCATAACGACGTACCTGGAGGGGGATGAGGAAATTTATATTGTGAGTTCTTCTGACTATGTCTCCACACTGTAATGTCATGAACATTCCCTTCCCAACCAGCATTGATAAATGTAAACATCACGTAAAATAAGCATACGCCTAATACATTCCAAGTCTTTCTCCTTTACGGTTTCAATAAGGTGTCCCATCCTAGCCTAATATTATAGCTTGAATATGTGATCCATCTAATGCTCCAACACAACCTTAAAATGAAAACACATACTTGTGTTAATTCTTTCAAAAGATGTGTATTAATAAAAACTGTATGACTATTTAACAACTTGTGCATAATAATAAAATTATATATCTGAAAAAGGGGTGATAGCATCCATTGTTGGAAATTTCTGGAGACACTGCCTCTAAACTGTGATAAGGTCTAAGGACATCAACTGATAAGGTCACTTGGGCTTCCAAGGCTTCTAAAAAATATTTACTAATTGTTGATATAGAGTTTTGAAATCTTTCTACTGTTTGTCGATAACTTGCTCCTCTTGATAAAATATACAAGCATATTCGAACTTGTTCAGCTACCTCAATGAAGCGACTGTTACACATTAACTACCTTTTACATATTATGTGAACTGATTATGTAAACAAATCTCTTGGAGGTCTCAACTGCTCTTGACATAGGTTTGGGTGGCCAATTATCATCGGATGTATAAATTGTACCCCCATCTTCACCTCCAACTCTCATTGGTATTCTTTGAGCGGTGGACAATAGAGTTTGTAATTTATACAAAGCAATAATGCTTGCAGTGAATCGTTCCAGTCGATTCATTCTACATTACCAAAAACAACAAGAAGAAACTTGAACAATGTACATAGATAAAAACAACGAGAAATAGTCATTGACTTATCAATACAGTAGAGTTAAAACAATCACAAGCAAATATCACAATTAACAATAGCTAATAAGAGCTCAAGCAGTCATAACCACTAATTCCTAAACATCGCAACAACATACCCCCTAGAAGTTAGCTTCCATCATGCTCCCAACAAAGATACATTACTAATACCAGCAAATTCCAACAAAGAGCATCAACACCTATCATCCTAAATATGCAAATGCTTGTGTGATGTCTACATGTTCATCCAGGTAAGTTTGGACTATGGTAACAGTTCTTAATTCAAAAAAGAACTGTTCATGATGATTTTCCATAATGATCTTTATAGCAGGATATAGGTAAACATCCCCCTCATCTTAACTTGATCATACTAATAAAGTTTATTATATATCTTATCATATACGAATTTTTCTGTAGCTGAAGGAGGAAGTGGTGCAAGTGGGGTTAATGACTGCACTTCACAAGGTAAAACCTTATTTAGAACACCAAGACAATTGTCAATGTTCTGATTACGTCTTTTGCTAGAACCATCACCATTACCCTCACTCTTGCCCTTTCTAGTTTGAGTGGTTTGCAAACTATAAGGGGGAGACCCACTTTCATTACCAATAGAAAAATTCATGTTGCCTTCTTTACTACCATTTATTTCATCACTATCACCTGATCCCTCTTCTGTATCAACTAGTACAACATCTGCTCTCTTTGGACTTCAAAAGATGAGGTCATCATTGCTGCAGATACACTCAATTCACTCATTGCTTGTTTTCCCTGAAATAGGTGGCGAAGGTTGTCTTCGTTTTAAAAAGGTTGATTTGCAAATGTTGCATATATTGGATATTTCCATCAAGGAAAAAAAACATCACATATTTATGGATGATCCACTTGTAATTTGAATGCAAATTTACAAGGATGTTCATTGCATAACAAAGTGGACATGTATATGAAGCTTAACCAAACTGTAGGAATTAGTGCCAACTATCATCAATCTATCGTCAGAGGACGTTGGGTGTAAGGATCAAATCCTAAAACCATATACCATGTATGTCCTACATTCTAGGCAATGAGCTTTATTTTCAATTCGCTATAACGGTTTAAACATTGCTTCCAAACACATTCCTTCCCAAACCGTGAACTTAACAGTTTTGCAATTCTTTTACAAGGAGATGCTGAGCTATTTGATTCTTTATGCTCAATACATAAATCAATAAACCTGTCATCCACTTCTGGGATCCATTTCATTCTAGTCATTTTCGTTGGTTCTTGCAAAAATTCTTAGTTTAAAAGGGACTTCGTCAGTAGCTTTGATAGAAAAACACATTGTCCACAAGAAAACATACGCACACCAACTGCTGAGCACATTTAAATAGATACAACAACCACTCGTCACTTTGAATGTAACAATGACTTTTAATTTCAGCCGTAAACTATTATGAAATGCACATTCATCACTTTCAAGCTTCATTTGCAAGCCATTTAAATAGATAGAGCAGAAGACAAGTGGTGAAGTGCCACAAAATTTGGATTAAAAGCTTCATGTGCACATTTTAATTATTTTTATAAATTTCACTCAATTGCACTTTTCCTTTTCTTCCAACTCCATCTCACTCATTTTCGTGTCCTACTCTAAAATTCACACCCTAATGACCAGACCCTTAGTTAGTATAGGTTTAGGTTACTTCTCATAACATTTATGGATTTTACAAATATTACATTGATTACGTTGCTATTTCAAGTCTAGTGCTAAGTTCTTATTTTATGTCAAAATATACTTTCAACAGAAACACACACACACACACACACACACACACACACACACACACACAGAGAGAGAGAGAGAGAGAGAGAGAGAGAGAGAGAGAGAGAGAGACTAAAGACAAAAGAAAAAAACAGCGCAGTGAAGAGGAGAGCAAAGATCACACGAAATCGCTCAGCCTATGAAAAAAGAATGAATTCACAAGGCCTTTACTTTTTAAGAATTATCATTACCTAAGAAAAATGAGTTTTGCACTAGCATACTATAAAATTATAGGAGTAGAGTATTTCCTATTGTAAGAACTTAGAAACAAAATTATGCACATTTATCTATGTTTTATTCTTAAGGGGCAAGAACTTAGAAACAAGATTAGTAAATTGGGAGAAAGGGGTTCAGCTTTTTATATTACAGTTAGACCCAGTGCCATGTAACAATGTAATGCTACTTATTCTAAATTTTACATTGAAAGTAATATTACAGCTAGATCAATTTCAAGATTTCACTTCGATATGATTGTTTAACCCATTCACATTAAAGGAGAGACATGAAAGCCACAACTCACAGTAATACTGCTAGGAGTTAGGACACAAACAATTCACTGTTTTGCTCAACCACATAAGTTGCCTAGCTTCTTTTCGACTTTACTTTCACTCAGCCAATTCAATTCACAACAACCCAAATTTGAAGCAAAGAATGACAAGTGCGAATTTCCAACTTGAATGCAAAAAAAAAAAAAAAAAAAAATCGAACACTTACAAGCACCGAATGCAAGCAAGATAGTGCGCCAGCTTTCCTACTCGAAGATGTCACAACTCAGCACCACACCCCATAATCAGCCGGCACAACAACAATCAATGCAGCTGTCAGTTCACAGAAGCTCTGACGAGGAGGAGGAGGACTTGTTTTCGCACAAGCATTAGCAACCACACCCACAAAGTCATCGTAACAGGGCAAAAAGGGCAACGGAAAAAAAAAGGGAACCTACCTTTGCTACTGTCGTCGGCTGTTGACGGACATACGACAACAGCTGTTGGTGGCTCCGACTACAACGAGGCGTCTAGGTGTGGGTAGAGTAGAAAATGCAAATGTTTGGTAGATAATGAGAGCGGAACGACTGGTGTTCATTTATGCCCACAACCTCCGTGTGTGTTTACGTTACTACCCTTCTCTGTGTATTAAGAGCAAGGGATATAATTGACATTCAAGAATATGAGTAGTTGAATGGTTAATGAGTAGTAAATTTCAACCCACCTGAATAAGCAAGCATCACTGTCCAATTTCTAATAGTTAAACCAACCTGAACAAGCTAACATTAAATCTCCACCAACCTTACCAACCAAGCATCTAGTTTTCAACTCTCCACTATTCGAAAATTATGATTTTTTTAATTTTTGTTGTGCCAAGTCTTTGACAATTTGTAATACTTCTAAACATAATTTCTTAATTTTTATTGATATATGTACAATTGTACATTTTTCAACAAGTTTATTTACAGAATAATACATCATAGAAAAAGCTTATAACATTTTAAATTTAACATTTGTTGTACTTTATTTGCCATAATAGTCCCACTTCAATGTTTTTATTAATGTAAACAAAATAAATATTTCAGTCACAAATGTAAATGATTTAAAATTTACAGATGCTACAGTGTATGATTAGTTCTTAATTATTTTCTAAACTTTTGATGAATTCTGAACTTATTTGCTGAACTTATTTTCAACTCATTCTGAACTTATTTATAAAACTGATTCTAAATTTAATCTGAACTAAACTTATCTGAACTTATTCTTCTAAAAATAAGTTGAAGAGAATAGGGCCTTATCTGAACTTGTTCTTGAAAAAATAATTTGAAGAGAACAAAGCCTTATTTTCTGGACTTATTCTGTACTTATTTATAAATTTATTTGTTAAACTCGTTCTGAATTTATTTGCTAAACTTATTTTAAACTTATTCTAAACTTATTATAAACTAAATTTATCTGAACTTATTTTTCAAAAATAAGTCACAAAAAACAGGACTTAAGGCTCTGTTCTTTTCGTTGGTAGATCCAACTTCAACTCACATCAATCAATTTCAACCCACTATAAGATCTTCAATTAAAAAAATACCAACTTTAATTAACTTCAACTAACTTTAACTCACTTCTCACTATTTTAATCAATTTCTATCCATCATATAAAAAAATTCAACCCACTTCAACCAACTTCAGTCAACTTTAATCCACTTTAATCTACTTCAACCCACTTTAACAAAAAAATACATACTTCAACCTATTTTAAACTACTTCTTGCATTCTTAATTAACTTTATCTGTTTTACTAATCTATATTTTCTAATAAAAAGAATAGACTCTAAATTTAATGAATAAATTTAAAATAAGTTTATATAAATTCAATTTAAATCAAAATAAACTCAGATAACAAAAAAAAAAAAATTGAAGAAAACACTGCTTTAACGTATGTCAACTTTCAACAGCTTTCACTTGCGAACAACTAGAAAACTCAGAAGAATTGCTCCCTGCTGGCGTTGCAGCTCAGCCGACTCTCTCTCTCTCTCACGGACACAGAAACACACAAACTCCATTGAATTTCTAAACCTTGCTTGCTGCTGCCTCAAATTCCCATATGCTTAAAGAGAGAGAAGGAAGCAATTTGAGCCTGCTCTTCAAGTCTCTCAACCCTAGCTTCATCACAAGCTCAAGCTCTTGCCATGGGATCATCGCAGTAAAACCCTAAATGACGATACGGAATTGCCGTGTTGATCTTGCACTCATCGTCGATGGTGATGATGTTGATGTCTCACTCTCAGCCTCACTCTCAGTCTCACTCTCAATCTCAATCCCATTCTAACAACAACAATAACAACAGCAACAGCAACAGCAACAGCAACAATAGCGGCATTCAACAGCATCATCATCATCTTCCTCAGCCATCGCCACTTTCTCTTTCCCCAATCTCTTCTCTCCCGCCTCCTTCCCACCGCTCCGCCGCCGATCATCGAGTTTCAGTCGCCTCCTTTCCCTTGGAGGTGATTCCTTCTAGGGTTCGGCTCTCTGATATCTCCCCTTACGATGGGGCCCCCACCGCTGCCTACCAGAAGGCGGTGGAGGCCCTGTCGGGGTCCCTAATGAGGCACAACGCCGTCGTGATCGAGCTCGGGAGTGAGGACGCCGCCATTTTGCGATGTGGGTTTGAGTCCGCTCGGTTGTACTTCAGGACTAGGGCTCAGTCTGCTGCGACACTGGGAAAGGGAAGCAGAGGTGTTTATGTGTACAGGGCTGGAAGGTATTTGCTCCTAACGGGCTTAATCTGTTTGTTGGTTAACTTCTTTAGGTGGTACATATCGTTGGATGTTAATGGCACTTATTGTTGATTTATATGTGATTGTGAGAGGATAGTTTCATTAGTTTGTATGGGACTTAGTGGGGAAGGTTTGTGTTAGAAGAATGGTGTGAGCCCTGAAATGAAATTTCAAATTCATCCAGAATGAATTAGATATAGGAACCGATGAACTGCAGTTGAAACTCTATGATGATAGCTGGGTCGAATATCATTTCCAACCTAGTACCTTTGCTTTATCGCGGATCCATCTAACGTAGACTTGTAGATTCGAGACCTGGGAGTTAGATGCAACCTTTAGATGTGACTTTCTCAGCTGGTGAATCAAGTATGATTTTAGTTTTCCATTTCTATACAGGAAGTTGGATTTGAAGCATTTATTCTCAGTGCATACATGTAGACTCGACTCATAAGGGTTTGAGTCGGGTGTTGAGCTTCTCGATGCAATCGTAATTTCATGACTCTGTGATCTGGAAATAGCCTAGTGATCCCAATGCTCATTAGAATTTTGGTCTCCCTCGAATCTAAAGATCCAAAAAAAAAGGAAAGAAATTCAAACATAGTTTGAACGGACAGACTCATGGAGGGATTGTAATGCAATTTTACAACCCTACATATCAAATCATTGGTCCTATAATAATTTTGCAATTTAATAAACTAAACTGTTACCCAATCCTATGATATCCCATTAAGCAACTTCGGTGCCCTTTATTTTTAATAAATTGTTTACGCGGACTTGGAAACAGATTAAACATTTTAGTTTTGCTTAATAGTGAATATGATGTTAAACATATTTTTGGTTTGGATTCATTGTCAATTACGTGTAAATGGCTTTTTTGTGCTTGTGCAGTACACAAAACATTTAGTTAATGTTATTTCATGAGAATTTTCACCAGCAAATAAGTAATCTTATGATCCTCAATTAATTCTACAATTGGATCGCAGGGACCATTATCAATTCTAAGTAAAATCTTCTAACGACCTTAGGATTGGCTAATGTGGGAGCTGGAGGTGTCTTTTCTTTTTCAATTGAGTGAAGGAGCTGGGAGCTTCTGGAATGAGGTGTTACAATGTGCTCCATTCCCCAGGAAAGCCAGAGTCTTGTAATGATTGACGCTCCTTCCACTCTATCCCAAAACTTATTGGGATGTTTGAAACAGTCCGTTGGATAATTTAGTGAGTCTAATGGTTTTGTTGGTACCATTTTAAATATTTCTGTTGGTATACAATGCGGCTCTTAAGCATACCCTAACTTTTTGATGGGCAACTGGAACACATATTTACCATTTAATGTGTCATGCATTTTTTGAAGTACCCGGAAAGCATGTATGGTATCTTTTAAGACATTATAGGTATGCCTCTTGAAAATGTACATGTGCTTAATGGCTTTATTGTAACCATATTACTGATTTTGACTGCGATTCGTCTGAGAACGAGCTCTTTGGTGGTATGCATTAAGCAATATACCTTGCACTGTCGATAACTAGTAATGCTCTTTTTCTGATAAGGAAAAGATAATCTATTTATATTAGTAAGAGATACCTACAATAGAGGATAGGAGAAAGCATCCCACACAAGGCTAATGACAACCCCAAAAATAGGCTACCCATGCAATCAACTACATCAATTGAGGGGAACAAAAAACCTCCTCCTTCCAAAATAATAAATTCTTGAGTCACTTGTCTTTTAACTCACTTGTCTTTTAATTGCTCAAGTTTCAACGGCGTCAAAAGTTCTCCTATTTCTTTTAAAGCACCTATAGCACTTTGAGGAAAAAAAGAAGCATATGGTCACCATTTTACAACAGCTGAGTTTTCTGGACACTTTTTTGCCTCAGTGTTTAAGCTTGAGGTCCTATATTGTACATTTATTCATAAAGCATCCTTTGGTTGGACGGTTTTGAAGCATCTTACCAAGACAAGCCATAATTGACTGCAAAAGTGTGTAAGAAAAGTGGACTCCATCTTCTGCTTGCTGAGAGCATTATTGAAGAGTAAATGAAAGCAAGTATTTTCAATCTATTGATTTTCTTCTATTTCGCCCATGGTGAAAGCAAACCCAATTCATAGCTTATTGGATGAGATATCTGCAACCTGGTGAACCTGACTACCCAAGAGACAATGAGACATTTGTAAATAGTCAACAGCAATCCAACAGCACTTACAGTTATTTTATTTTATTTTTTAATATTAGTTCTAGGTTCAAGGATTTGCACTGGCATTTGGAGTTTCCTTGGGATTATGTTGTTTGACAGACAGATTTATTTCGCTGGGAGGTGTGATTCCTAGGGATAATCTGGACACAAAACAAAGACAATGTAGCATCTTTCTGCAGAAGGCCTTCATTTGATTATTTTCATTATCAAATGGCTAGGCTGTGAATATGTGGAGTTCTTCTGTGTATGATTCCTTTTTTTTTTTGGGGTGATGAGCCTCACTGCTTACCTGGGATTGCCTATATAGAAATTGACACTCTATCAGCTCTTTTTTGAAGGGCTTTGGAGGATAGTGACTCATCTCCTCCTTGCATGGCTGAGATTTTTAGATGCCTGGGTAAAGCTGCTCGTGCTGCTTTGTGCGCCATTGCAAGGCAACTTCGTTTACGTAGCGAGTACGGATATGATCAATTTTTTGTTTCTTCTGTACTCTCTTTTCTCCTTGTTCTTACTCTTCTTTTAGCTCCCATTATTGACTCACTGCTGCCATCTTTTTTAACAGTGTTTTTAACCATCTTCTTGATGATGCCCCACTACCTTCCAATGAGGCATCTTCCTCAGTGCTTGTGGCAACCTATTTTCATGCTGCTGTGCAAAATGGGAAAGTAGCTATAGGAGGAGCCAAGTCATCGACCACTGGTGAAGTTGAGAAGGGACTGCTGACTTTAATTTCTTCCGATTGTCCTGGTCTTCAGGTTCTTGTTCACTCTGATTTTTAATCTTATTCATTTTTCTGCTTTTTATTTGGATTGTTCTCTTATGAGAGATATTGTGTTGTTGCTTTAGTCACCGTCCCCACCTCCCCACCAAAAAAACTTTGTGTTTGTGAATCATTTGTATTGGCTCTGTTTCTGTAGGTTTGCGACCCAAATGGCCGATGGTACCTGGCAGATAATGGGCTAGCTTCAGGCTCAGTATTGTTGCTAACTGGGAAGGCACTTAGTCATGCTACTGCTGGCCTCCGTCCTGCTGCATCTTATCGTGCTGCTCCTGATATGTCAGCGGGTTCTGGTTGTGGTGGAAGGTAATTTAAGCAATTTATTTACAACATTCAAAGTCTGGGTGCTTTTTGCAATGGTGAATCTTTTGGGATTTGGAGACCCTTTTCCGGGCATAAGAGATGGTTGTTTAGAAAGAAGGGGGGGTGGGGGAGGAATCTTGGGATGTGATCAGTACGCAAAGGAGAATGATTTAATCAAGATTCTTCTATTGCAGGACTTCATTAGCCTTTAGGCTTATGCCGCAGAGCAATGCTATTCTGGACTGCACGTCAATTGCTGCTGCTGGTCATGTCATTCCCCAGAGCTATGTTCCCATATCTGTCAGCCAGTTCATGGATGATCTTTCAGCTGAAGAAGATGCTTTGTGCAATCACACAGAAAGTACTTATGTAAGTATTGTTTTCATGCAACGTAAGCTTCGCTAACTGAATAAATTGGAAAAGTCGAAGGAATGTCGAAGTAACTTGTAACATGTTACTGTGTCTTTGAACAGATCTAATTGGCTAGTGGTCATGGATAAATCATATCTAGAATACTATCCATCACGGAAATTCTTCCTTAAGCAACTTTATGGTGAAGGGAGTTGTGTTAGATTGACATTTTGGTAAATTGTATTTGCTTTGTGTTGTATGATATTCCAACTATGCTCGTTGGAATTGTGGTAACCTTGCATAAGTTAACCTGGGATGACTTCACTCTGAGGACAGTGATCATGATAATCCCACACCAGAATCTCAAGTCGTTTAAGCAGGGAACTGCAAGGGAAGCGCCTGAGTTGGTGGGCATTATTCAGTTCAAAAATTTATTGGGAAGACGCCAAGTGGATGTGACCCACGTATGAAAGGGGCAGTTAAAAAAATCATGATTTCCTCAAGCTCTCATACATAATGATTCTGCTCTCATGCAGTTCACCAATTTAACTGTGGTAGATTGAGTTTCTATGCCTGGCTGGAGATTGTGTAAGTCTATGTAGAGAGTGACTATCTATCGAGTGATTTCCAACTTTAGGATTCTGCGAGGTTTAGGTCAATGGTGTCACCTAGAATCAGGGCTACTCTTATGTGGCTTTTTATGGAGTGGCCAATGGGCCAAAACTTGGGTTAGGAAGAGGAATGTTGTGAATTCTCGCAAGTATACGGTTCAACATTGTAATACTTGAAGGTGTCGATCCTCAGGGATGATTGTGAAATTAGATTACTAAAAATTTCTAAACTAAATTAAAACTAAATGATAATTACCCAACTCCACTAAAATAAGTAAACAATATTAATTGGTGGTATCAGAGGCTTCAACTTGCGGAGACAAAGCACCAAAATACGAATAAAGATCCAAACAACAAACAGTTTTAACCACCAACACTTTACCGCAATTAATTCTTGCACTCGAGAAAACAGAGATGAAGATGAAACGCAGCGGAGGAACCCAAGGCCTGGGCAATTCGAACCCAGAAATAGAGAGCCCAAAACAAAGAGAATGGAAGAGAGCAAGGTAGAGCAACATGAACGATCAGGGTCACAAAATTCGAATCAAATAGCACCCATAACAGAGCATCCAAAATCGAAACTGGGGAAGTGAACTGAACAGTTGAAATTTGCTTTGTACAATTGAAAACTACTGACTACCACTGTTCGTTCGCCCCTCTTTTTGTATTTTGGCCTCCATTAAAACGCAGCTCATCCCCTTCATTGCCCTCCCTTAATTATTAAATTAATGACCCACAAAACTGACCAAGTGATGATGATGGAAGTGATAGATAATGAAGGAGGAGAGAGAGAGTCTAACGGCTGGATAATTTCATGGGACTGCTCTTTGCCGTTCTTCTGGGTTGCAGGGGAGTTTCAATGAGGAAGAAGAAGAGGAGGAAGGGGAGGGGGCCTGGTCACGTGCAGAGCGTGTGGCAAGATAATGAAATGGAGAAGGCAGGCTATGTCACAGTCTGGGAAAAGGGGGTGGCGGATTGAAGCCAGGTCCATCTGGGGAAGAAGAGAAAGAAAGAAAGAAGAAGCCGGGCTGGGCCAAAGAGAAAAAGGAAAGAAGAATGGACCGGCCCAAGGGAAGAAAAGAAAGAAAAAGAAAACGAGAGAGAACCGGGCTGCTGAGGACCGAAGTGGGCCTGGCCCACGCGTGAAAGGAAGGAAGGGAAAGAAAAGAAGAGAAAGGGGAAACGGCAGGCTGGTCTACTGGGCTCGAGAGGTTGGGCTTCGGTTTTGGATCGTTGGACTCATCTGGACCGGGGAGAGAGTAATCCAATGCTCCTCGAGCTTTATTCATCATTTTCTCAAGTTTTTCCAATTCCTGCAAAATGAACAAAAACATTATTTAAATTCTAATTAACTAATTTATTTCGAGCAATTATTAGATAATTTAAGGGTATAAAATATCATAATTTCAAGTTGAACAAGGAAGATTGCCAGAGATCATAAAGTAAAATTCCCTGTGACCCAATCAACTAGACAAATGAATGTTTGTTCCGAATTGTATGAGAGGGTTTCAATATCCTATTATGAATTGGTTAGTTCTTTCAGGCATTAACTCCACAGGGAACATATTTCACAGTGATCTTTGTTGGCTACAATTTGTGGGCATAATCAAGATTTAAAGCAAGTTGAGACCCCTCACCCCTTAAAAAAAAAAAAAAAAAGATTCAAAACAAATGCAAGTGAAAGGTATATCAGTGAAAGATAAACGTTTGATGTCCTGTTTTCATAGTAGTGCATTTGAAAGGCCAATAAATCTAAATGTTTTGTCATGGAGTCCCTTGTGAAGTGAGGTCCCAGGCTTACGCCCTTGTTCTATTGCCAAGCCATTAGACGACTTCTGCATTTGCCACTGTTTTTGTTGTTTCAAAGCATACCTGCAACCCATGCTTGCTTAGTGTTATTCAGTTGCTCACCTTGTTGCATGCATAATTATGTTTCAGGCTTCTGTTGTGAACACTATTTGTCTGGGTGGAATGTTATGAACTCTAACTTGCAGCCAACAACATAATTAGTTTATCTAAATTGGGTATGAAATTTCAGGTAGAGCAAAATAGTTTAAACAAGGAGCCATCATTGAGAAGTGTGCTTTCAGATCCCTTATCGTAAGTATATCTTTATGATGTTCTTTTATCTCTATTCTGTTTTGTAATTTTGGCTTATTTCTAATTTTTATTCTGTAATTCAGATGATCTTACTCCACTGTTAACCTTTGGTATTTCTTGTTTTGCAACTATTGTCTGAGACTTCGGCCTTTCAGTATTAATGTTTTGAATACCTTCACCCCAAAAATGTCATATTATTTTAGTACCTTTTGCACCGGATTAGGTAGATGTTGAATTGGCAAGTTTTGTTTTAAGGAAATCCCATAACTAGCCTTATCTTTTTATACATATTTTGGTTCTTAGAAAACTCTAAATAAAGGTTAATCAATTCAAAGTTTTTGATACGCATATTTAGAGCATATGCAATGGTGATCCATGATTTTGAATCATAAGTGGGGGCCCACACCCTCCACATCATCCTACAAGTCAATTTTTTTTTCTTTTTTATATCCTATGGATTACCAAATAAAATAATATGTTGTGGACTCCACTACTAACATATTAAAGTTTAAAGCTTATTTTTTTTTGGGGGGGGGACAAAAAAGGTGAGCGGATCATGGCCACGAGTTGACCGCGGGGCGAGTTGAAAGGATCACCATTGCATGCCATTTTTTGGACTGCGGGTAGAAATGTTGGATCACAATCCTAGCATTGCAAATGCTCTTAAGAACGGAGGAAAAAGTCATAAAAAATTGAAATTGGAAAATGGAATAAAAAGAATAATAAGAAATACTTATTAGAACCAAATAAATCGAAGCAAAAAAAAAAGAACATGAGTTTGCATTTGGTTAAATTTTGCAAATGACTTTACAAAAAATAATCTTTTTGAAATTTGAAAAAGAAAGGAAAAATTTAGATAGTTTTTAAAATTTACAGTAAATTAATTTTAAAAATGGAAAATATTCACCAAGTTTTGGAAAAGATTTAAAAAACACGAATTAAAAAAAAAGGAAGGAGGAAATTTAAAAACTTAATAATAATAGAACTTAAGAAAAGGGGGAAAAAATTTAGAAGAGAAAAAATATTTGAAACATAAAATCAAAAATTGAAAGTTAGAAAAAGAAGTGAATTAATTTTCAACCCTTAAATAAAAATTCAAGGGTTGAGATGAATAAACCCTCTCAGCCTACTCACCATCTAGCCCAACTAAGACACCCCCCTGAACCATAACAGGTCGACCACCTAGGGTTGGCGGCATATGCAAAAATCAGAAGAAAAGCAACATTCAAAAGGTAAAGATTTAAAAGCTAGAAAGAGACGTGAATTAATTTCCAACCCTTAAATAAAAACTCAAGTGTTGAGATGAATCGACCACCTGAACCGCACTCACCAGCTAACCCAACAAAGACACCCCTAAACACCATCTTAATCATACCTGCAGGCTAATCCTTGTGCAGGATCAGCGGCCACCAACAAACTCAGTTGTAGGCATGCGATGTGCTGCTGCCCCCTTATAATTTTCATCTCCATGCATTTCTATTTTCCGGCATTCCCCTACTGCTTTCTTCCTTCGGTGCTTCACTGCCATAGTTACCCCTATCTCACTTATTGCCCGCCCTCCCCATTCCCTCCCTCCCTGCGCTCAAGATCCCTCCCCTTGTAACCCCCCCCCAAAAAAAAAAGAAAAAATCCTTGATACATTTGTTGTTAATGCCTCATGGAGCACACTATTTGATGCTACAAGGTACAACAGCAGATTGCTATTTTATGCTTTGATTTTCATGTATGGTTGAATGTCAGTTACATTCTGGTGTTATCTGTGGCCATTATTGGATTTGCGAGGTGAGGGAGGGAGGAGAAGAGAGAAAGACTAGAGTGAAACCAGTGAAGGGCGTAGGGGGACGCCAATTGGTCACTGTTGGATTTGCCGGTGCCTGTTGATCTTCGATATGAGGTTTTCAGCCACTGGCAAGCCGTTGGTGGCTTAGTTACAGTGACAGGGATGTGTTTAAGACAAAGTTACAAATATAGCGACAATTTTCACTTAAAGCTAGAGGTAGTCAGCTTGTGACTCCTTAGGCTCTTTTGAAAGATGGGCAAAGTTAAACAGAAATAGGAATGCATGTATTTGCCCCTCAGGTATTGTGATTATAAAATCTTCAAATGCTGCTTTCACTTTTGTTGAAGCTTTTATCCTTTATGTAGGTGTCACTCTTTATGTACTTTGAACTTTGTACGTCATCTTGGAACACTAACCTTTCTCTGATTTGTTGATGCCAGTGGTGCATATCTTGAAGATGCAATGGTCGTCTCGTGTGGACACTCGTTTGGTGGTCTCATGCTGAGAAAGGTCATTGAAACGGTAGAACAAACAAGCCCTAGTTCTAGTAATTAATGTTTGTAGTTTGGTTTTCATTTGACTTATTCATGAATTTGCACCATTTGTAGTTCTATTGATTATTTACATGACAGTCCAGGTGCATGCTGTGTCATGCAGAGATTGAGACTAGGACGTTGATCCCTAACCATGGTATGTCATTTTCTTATTCGGTGTTTCTTCACTGTTCTGCTTCTCTTCCTTCATCCCTTTCTATGAATAAATATGAATTACAGTGGAAAGAAGCCCATCCCTCTTAGTTGAGGCCTCTTTTTTTTTTCCCCTTTTTTTTGGGTCTGTCTGTGGTCTGTATGAATTAGCTCCTTGCACTTCCTTTTCCCAATTCATTGTTTAGGAATTGTTTGATGACTTTTAGCTGATGGAATTTTTTATGCAGCTCTAAGGTCTGCAGCTTCTACTGTGAAGCATGAGGATGATCGAAGACTTTTCCATAATGCAGCACTTCGGAAGCGACGAAAAGAATTAGGGGATCTGACAGACTTGGGAAGAAGGATTAGCACGGTACTACAAGTATAATTTTTTTTTTTAAAAAAGGATTAACAACTCTTCCTTTGAGGGGATTTTATGCATTTTTAATTATTTACTGTGTCCTTTGAAGGAATAAGGCTAAAAAATTCTTTTATGTCTTTGAAAATTCAATCAACTTGACATCCCACTGCCTTAAACATTCCCAGCATGTAAACACCGGAGCAAAAGAAAAGATGAAATTCCATGATATAAACTTGTAATCATGTATGTATGTATGGATGTTTGTATATATAAGTGATTGCGAATGCTGTAGTTGTGATGCATGTCTTAAGCATTTATTTAAACTTTATTAAAAAATACAAATATAAATAATATGTGAATTCAAATCATCATAATAAAAAATGTCCTTTCAACTAATTTTATAAAGAGAAAAAGGTAACAAATTACTAATATGTTAATAGTATTATCGCTGAGTTAGGAAACGAGAAAGCTTCAGGACCATACGGTTTCAATATAGCCTTTTTCCAGCAATGTTGGTCTACTGTCGAGGGGGAGATGATGCGTTTTTTTTGTTGATTTTCATAATAAAGGTGTCTTTGAGAAAAGTTTAAATGCTACTTTTATTACTTTGATTCCCAAAGTGGCTGGTGCAGATGATATTAAGTTTTTTAGGCCCATCAGTTTGGTAGAGAGTGTTTATAAGATTTTTGCCAAAGTCCTTGCTTCAAGATTGAGGAGAGTTGTTGGAAAAGTTGTGGGTCCCTTGCAGCATGCTTTTGTTCTCGGCCGTCAAATCTTGGATGCTGCTTTGATTGCTAATGAGTGCATTGATTCTTATATCAGATTTGGGATTTCGGGTATCCTGTGTAAGCTTGACATTGAGAAGATTTATGATCATGTCTCTTGGAGTTTCCTTTTGGCTATTCTTGAGAAAATGGGCTTTCCTAACAAGTGGAGGAAATGGATCTCTTTTTGTATTTCTACTCTGTGCTTCTCTATCTTGATTAATGGTGAAGCATCTGGTTTTTTTTCAAGTTCAAGAGGTCTAAGGTAAGGTGACCCTTTGTTGCCTTTATTGTTCATTTTGGTTATGGAGACTCTTAGTAAGTTGGTGATTAAAGCGGGTGAGGAGAGTTTCTTGAATGGCTTTCGTATTAGCAACCCTCATTCCGAGGGTTTATTGATTTCTCATTTGCTCTTTGCCGACGATACCCTTGTTTTTTGCAAGCCGGACGAAAGTAATTTGGGTCACTTGAGGTGTATCCTTCTGCTTTTTGAAGCTATGTTTGGGCTAAGGGTTCATCTTTCCAAAAGTGCACTCATTCCCGTTGGCGAGGTGCCTAATGTTCATGATTTGGCCTGTTTCTTTGGGTGTGGAGTTGAGTATATGCCTTCTTCTTACCTTGGTCTTCCTCTTGGTGCTCCTTATAAGAGTATAGCTTTTGTCTAGAAGGGGTAGATTGATACTTTTGAAAAGTACTTTGTGTAGTCTACCTATCTACTTCATGTCTTTATTCACCATTTCAGCTAGCATTGCTAGTCGGTTAGAGAAAATCATGAGAGATTTTCTTTGGAATTGTAATGATAATGGTAATGGCCTCCATCGGGTTAATTGGAACGAAGTATGTCTCTCCGCGTTATGAATGATGCTTTGAAGACCAAATGATTGTGGAGGTTTGCAAAGGAGGGTGATGCTATGTGGAAAAACGTGATCAAGGCAAATACGGGATTGATGAGTTGGGTTGTTGGAGTAAGAAGAGTTCTTATTCCCACGGTGTTGGTTGTTAGAAATCTATCTTAACAGGTCTTGAGCATTTCAAATCTTTAGTACATTTTGAGGTGAAGGATGACTCAAGGGTGTTATTTTGGCATGATGTTTGGTGTGGGGATCGACCTTTAAAGACTCTTTTTCCTGATCTTTTAGGAGGGCTTGTTTGAAGTATGCCATGGTGCAAGAAGTTGTTTCTTGGAATGGTGGCATTAGCCATTGGAACTTGACTTTTGTGAGGAATCTTAATGATTGGGAAGAGGACAGTATTTGTAATTTGTTAGTTGTACTTGCTGGCAAAGAGGTTCTGTCGTAAGGCAAGGATGAGATTGTGTGGCCACTAAACTCTAAGGGATCCTATAGCGTCAAGAGTTTTTGTTCCACACATTTTGATGCCTTGGATAGTCATGATTTTGCTGCTAAGTCCATTTGGAAGTCTAAAGCTCCTACAAAAGTGTGTTTCTTTGCGTGGGCAGCCACCATAGGCAAGATCCATACAGATGACATGCTTAAAAGAAGAAAGTTTAGAGGTCCAAATAGATGTTCTATGTGTTTGGAGGAGGAAGAAACTGTGGATCATATCCTTGTGCATTGTCGGTGGGTTTCCTCACTTTGGGATTTAGCTCCCTCTCTTATGGGGATTAATTGGGTTCAACTTTCTAATGTAAGAGATGTGGTAGTGGCTTGGAGGACAAGGATGAAGAAGAGTTGGGTCCTTGGAGTTTGGAACATGATTCCTTTGGCTGTTTGGTGGGCTACGTGGAAGGAGAGAAATCGTCGTATCTTTGACGACAAAGTCTTGTTGTTTCAAGATTTTAAGCTTTATTTTTTGAGGTGGTTGTATAGTTGGAGTGTCGGGCTTAGTGGTAACACAAATTTAAATTTTTTGGCTTTTGTCGATTGCATTATGGATGAGAGCTTAAGGGCATAATGTTTTTGTATTTGCCCCTTCTGTAAATGGGTGACATCCTCTTGGTGTTCTTTTTAATATACCTCTTGATTACTTACCAAACCAGGAAAAAAAAAATATATGTTAATAGTATTATTTCTAAGTATTTAAATTATACGATTAATTATAATATTTCTAAAAATATTATAAGAAATTTTAACAAAAACCCGTGCTAGCACGGGTTTAGAGACTAGTATTACAAAGTTACTCAGTGCAAACCTATTATGGATCAGTTGAAAACTAATTTTGGGTGTGCAGGCTTGGGAGTCAGGCTTACTATGTAAATTGATATGTAGGACACAAGATTACCTCATGGAAATTAGGTAGAAAGGATGACTTGGCACTTGATATTGACGGAGACTCAAGATTGGTTATGACTCAGAATCATCAAATTTCCAGTCCCAAATAAGCAAGATTCCGCGGATCTCTCAAAGAGTAACAATGCTAAACATATCAGTTGTTGGATTTACAGGCTAATGAAATTCTAGATATCTTTAACTGTGGGCTATTTGCTGGGCGAAAGCTCAAGGGCATTAGAAATCCTAGTAGTTCCCTAAGAGCCAAATGTGGAAGCTGCAGCGAAATCAAAGCTATAATTCAACCGATGTCTATGTTTGCTAGAGATCAAAGTTGTAATTCAACCGAAATCGTCAACCTAGATCGTCAAAGTTCAAGGTATCTTGAAAAGTCAAAGTCAAAAATTGAAAATAAGTTTCTAATGTGTGTTGTCTTTTGTATTTCTCCTCTTATATCTGAATCTGACAATTCTCAGTTTGACAAAATTGTATTAAAGTGTCATTGATAAAGGGAACTTAAAAATTTTACAAAAACAGTATGAATTCCTGCATGTATTTGTACTTTCTTAGTCGACGATTTTTCATTGACTTGCATAGGATAATGTCAGGAAAATGGGGATATTGCTGCTGATGGTGGGCTGCAGAGAGGAGTTCAATATCCATTTTCAGTTAATGAGAGAGTAGTGATTAAGGTGAGTTGCTTAAAGATTGCTTTTCTCTAATTCATCTTACTGTGAATATTTTGACACCTCTCCAAATGGTGCAGGGAAATAGGAGAACGCCGGATAAATTTGTTGGGAAAGAAGCTATCATAACATCTCAGTGTCTTAATGGCTGGTGAGTTGACATTTGTTTTGGTTTAAGGCATTCTGGTTGATGAATGGTCCACAAACTTTTCTCCTTAATTTCCTTAAGGCAATATGGTTTATGAATATAGCAGGAGCAGGAAGGCCTGAATCTCCAAATTCCTCCCCCCTTCTCCTGTAATCTTGATCTAATTTTGTGGATGCCGTGGCTTTGATACTTGCGGTATTCATTCTCATTTTTGTGCAAGTGATCAGTGCTATGTTGCTTAGACTTGGATGGGACTAGGGAGTCTTACACAACGTTTGAGAGGCCTGATTCATCTACTTGGAGACGAAAAGTATGGCTTTTGTGTCTAACTTGAAGTGTTCAAGTGTTGTCCTCTTATCAGGATGGGACGTGATTACAGATGGAAGGTTTCCAGGAAGCTAGATTCGGTGTCTTATATTTATACCTGTCCTGAAAGAGATACAATTATTAGTATGATTAGCCCTATTACCAAGCTGATTGGATTAGTTTTGAAGCTTTCCCCAATTAACGAAGTAGGTTAGTTTTGAGTTCACTATCTTGCTGACATGGTTACTGTGACATGGAGCTGAATACGACACAATATGATTGCCAGCTTTAAACATAGCCTTACTGGGTAAATGATGAAAAACTATGGCTTGATTGCAACTTGCAAGGAAACCTGTCGTTCCTTTGCATCTGCGACACATGCAAAATTGCTGTAGGTGCATTATGCCAGAGAAATTTTCTGTCATCCTTCCATGGTCTCCTAGGACAGCCTAAAAGAATTTTCCTGCTTGGATTATAGCGAGCTAAAGACACACACATCTTTAAGTTATTCTTGTACTTCGGTGTAGAGTAGGAGGCAGCCAACACTTTTTAGTGCAAAGGTTTAAATAGAAATGCCTCTGCAATCTAGGAGGAAGATTGCTACATTGACACCCCTCCTCTAGGGGTAACTCCGTGCTGTGGATTTGGATTCGAATATTTTGGGTCATTTTATCGTTCCTTGAGAATGCAAAAGCATTCTCTACTTATATCTTTAAACATGTTCCCTTATTTAGACGAGGAAAATGCGCGTAATATGTGGCCCGCAAAAATGAGGTGATCATGGTCGTATACTGTTGAGAGAGAGACCTACACGTAACCTCAAATATCTTCGTCCGTCCTTGGAGAAGGACCTGATACCATTCCTTGGTGTTTATTTAGTCAATGTTATTCTGTGACAATGGTGGGGACGTGACAGGATCATATCCTAGCAAGTTAGTATTTGGAGTGGCATATACTTATCTTATTTTGGTTAGGCCTGTGGAACATAAGATTTTGTGCTTTGCTCATTAAAAAATTAAAAATCATAAGATTTTGTGCTTTGCGTCTTTATTCTTTGTGTCCTGCATGTTATTCTAGGTATTTGCTAAAGATCATTGGAAGCGGAGAAAGCGTTCGCTTGCAGTATCGATCTCTACGCAAGCTTACCACTTCTCTAACAACCAAGGATAGATGCGCATCAGAGACTATACAAAATAGTAGCTGAAAGCATCAGTGGTATCCTGATCCTGACCCATTGTGTGCATCACCCCTCCTGCTGCTTTTCTCGTTGCCTCAGTCATTGTTTTCTTTTGTATGTAAATTCGTTTTGGGCATTTTTCATAGTCTAAGTTGTAGTGGAAAAGATTGGAGTTATCTGTGGCTAGTTTGTGGTGTGTCATTAAACTAGGCAGAAATTATATTAGCTTGTAAGTTGCCGCTCTATCGCTTGTATAGAGATAGATGATGGCTTCGTTCATCTTTGTCTGATGAGGAATTCCATGTAAATCCTAGAAATATAGCGAGGAGAGAGCAATTGAATGTGAACTTTTATGTAGATTCTTGAAATGTCCGAGTGTAGAACTTCCAGATGTACGAATGACCAAAGTTTATATTTAGAAATGCAAGGAAATAAACTAACCAATGCAGCAATTTCTATCATGAGTTGTATAATGGTGGCCTAATTAGGAGGCTGTAAATAGATGGGATGCTTTCCCTTTCTTTTTGTGTGTTTTTGTCCTCTGTGTTTTGTCCTTTTTTTTAAAGAACCCGAGATTATCCAAAATATTTTTACTCGAAAGTATCTTGCCCTTGGAATTTTTTGGCCCCTTTTTATGAGTCTACATAATTTTAAACATTAGAGACTATTGTCGTAATGCTACAATTGTTACGAAATATTCCTTTTGGATTCCTTAGGTTGAGACCTCAAAGGCCCTAACGTTTGTGCTGAAACTAAAATCTTACGGCCAAAGAAAAAAATTGACGATAAATTGTTCTTCAAGAATAATTTTAACCAAAAGTTTAAATTAGTGTCTAATGGTTGAAGGATTGTGAATAGCTGTTACGCTATATGTCCCAGCATGTGAATGTGGATACCCTTTTATTTTGAAAGTGAATGTTGTAATTGTAGATACCTTTTTTTACCTTTGGAAGAATTCAATATAAAAGCTATTAAGGTTTTAACTCGAGACATCGTGTTAGAAAAATTTTGATATTCTGTTCAAGTATTATTACAAAAATTTAAATTGATAGTTGATGCCTGAAGGTAATAAAAATCGGTTTTATGCTTTTAAAGTTATCAATGTCAGTTTGGAATCAAACAAAATGCATGCAAGGGCATAAAAGTATAATGTACGAGTGATTATAATAGCTTATAGGTAAAAAATAACAAATCTATTAAAAAATTAACTGAATCCACTCATTTGCAATCTAAAATTTGCAAAAACATACTTACGGCTAGGTGAATAAATTTGATAAAATATTATCTTGTTACCTAACAAATCAACAAAAATGAAGCGAGGAAATAGTCTAGGTACGTGTACAGTTGCTTGGATCGAAGATAAGACAACGCTAGCAAGCCTCAAGCATTGGGCATAATGTGTAATGCCTTATTTTTTAAAGGATGAATCATGATTTATATTCTAGGATTTGATTCGCAAAACTTTAAGTTATAATGTTTTGGAGAAGTTGTCATCCAAGAAATAAATAAGGGCTCTATTTATTTTTGTACGCCTATTATGCATGGAAACGTTAATTAAGTTATTGATATTATGGGCGTGTTCGGCAACAGTATTTTGGGTAGCATTTGGCGTTTTGACTAAGTCAATATACTCATCACGTAATTTTTAGTGTTCGGCAATGTAGTGTTTTGACTAGCATTTCAAGTAGCGTTTACCGTTTTAAATAGCGTTTTTGAAAAGCTAATAGTATTAACGTTTTACATTCAAAAGTAGCGTTTCATATTTTTTTACAAAAAATTACCCTTTGGAAATTTTATCTGTGGAAATTATTTCTATCCTTTTATGTCAATTTACATTAATCAGCTAATCCAATTGCTAAATTTACCGAAAACATTTTATTCAACTGCTTTGCTAAACAGCTATCCGTTAACAGCTAAATTAGAAACGCTATTAGGTACCTGAACAGCTATCCGCTATCTAAACCGCTATTCGCTACTTGAACCGCCAATTTTGTCGAACAGGGCCTATATCTTCAAATCTAGAATTAGCATCACATGAATATGTTGAACTTTTTGCAAGAGGGCGAACATATTGTAAGTCGGGGCAATGTTAATGACTTCTTTTTTAAAGAAAGAAAAAAGACACTTTTGTATTTCATGCATATTATTATTAGTTAACCTAAAAATGAACATGAAATATACATTTAAAATTAATGAAAAGAAGCCAATAAAAAAAGATATATATATATGTGTGTGTGTGTATATATATATATGTATGTGAGTATATATATATATATGTGCGCGTGTGTGTGTGTATGTGTGTGTGTATGCGTGGGTGTGTGTGTGTGTATATATATATATGTATATGTATATGTATATGTGTGTGTGTGTGTGTATATACACACACACACACACACACACACACATACACACACATATATATAAATAAATATATATAAATATATATATAGACACACACACACGCACACACATATACATTCATATATATATGTACACACACACACACACACACACACACACACACACACACACGCGCACACATATAAGTTGGTATATGGTTCACTCGATTGCACAAATGTAATTGTACAATTGGGCCCACAAATTGCCCATCTGGCACATCACGTACAAAAAACAAAGAAAATCATCGAATTTTGACTCACTAAAAATACCATATAACTCATTAAAATATACCGCTGTGCATCCAGTTTCGCTCACTAAAAATAATGTATAACTTACTAAAATATTTTAGTGAGATGAGACATAGTTTTAGTAAGCTAATGCGTACTTTTAGTGGCAGACATGCCGAAACTAATGTATCTTATGTATGCAAGTTTCGTTTAGTAAAAATACTATATAACTTATTAAATGTGCTATTGTGCTAAAAAGATGTTATTGTGAATCTGAAACTCACTAAACTATATCCTAGTTGTCTATATTTTTTTGGTGAGCTATGATATTTATTTATTGAGTTGTTATATCGTACAACCGGTTGTATAGAAGTAATTGTACAATCGAATTTCAGCTCACTAAAAATGTATAGCTCACTAAGATACTACAGAAGCAATTGTATAATAGAATTTCAGCTCATTAAAAATGTATAACTCATTACAATACTTAGTGAGCTGAGACGTAGTTTTAATGAGCTAACACATATGTTTAGTGAGCGGATAGATCAAACAAATTTATTTTATGTACCCTATGTTTCACTTAGTAAAAATACTATATAACTTATTAAAAGGTGCTATTGTACTAAAAAAATATTATTGTGCATCTGAAACTCACTAAACTATATTCTAGTTGTCTATATATATTTTTTTAATGAGCTGTGACATATATTTAGTGAGTTATGACATATATTTAGTGAGCTATAACATATATTTAGTGAATTAGACTATATTTAATTAATTCGCTATATTTCTATTATACTCACTAAACATAATACAAACACCCTTATGTTATAGTAAAAAATGATTGAGTTGTAACATAATCCAAGAACTTGACAATATTATTTGCTGGCTATCTATACTATTCTTTTTAGTGAGATATGCTATTTATTTAGTGAGCTATGATAGATATTTGGTGAGCTATAAAATGTATTTTGTGACCAATGTGATTTAGCGTAGAATACTAATCATTTACAATAAAAAATAAGTGAACAAATAATGTAGTACACAATTTTACTTAGCACATTTACTTTTTTGTTCATATTCTAAGGTATGATATATTCGTCTTTTAGCGAGTTATAACTTGTATTTAGTGAGTTATGACATACTTTTAGTGAGTTGGATTATGTTTGTATTATACTGACTAAATATGTATAATATGAATGGGCTTATGTCATAATAAAAAATAATATAATTGTGCATATGAAACTAAACTATATTCTAGTTGTCTATATATTTCTAGTAAGTTATGATATATATTTAGTGAGTTATGACATATATTTAGTGAGCTGGACTATATTTAATTAATTCACTACATTTCTATTATACTCACAAAATATAATACAAATACCCTTATGTCATAGTAAAAAATGATTGAGTTGTAACATAACCCAAGAATTTGACAATATTATTTGCTGGCTATCTATATTATTCTTTTTAGTGAGCTATGCTATTTATTTAGCGAGTTATGATAGATATTTGGTGAGTTATAAAATGTATTTTGTGACCAATATGATTTAGAATACTAATCATTCATAATAAAAATGAGTGAACAAACAATATAGAACACAATTTTAGTTAGCACATATACTTTTTTGTTCATATTTAAGTATGATATATTCGTCTTTTAGTGAGCTATAACTTATATTTAGTTAACTATGACATACGTTTAGTGAGTTGGATTATATTTGTATTTTATACTATATGCTTCTATTGAGTAAAAATACGGAAAATAAATATACAAATTTTTAATTAATATTTATCTTAGAATTGTGATTTTTATACCAAAATAGTGAATGTAGAACCAGAATGTAAATATAAGTGTATGCCTTAACATTTCAATGAAAGAATTAAAAAAAATTAGGATTTTTTTTGAAAGGTGCTTAAAAGTCTTTTAGGATGAAAAGAATAGTAATTAAAAAAAAAAGCTTTGCTTACACAACTAATTGAACCCATGACCTCACCAATTTGAGTAAAACACCCTTGCCACTCCACCACTTACTCATTCCTACTATTATGTTGATTATAAATAATGCTGAACCTTCATATATATATATATATATATATATATAATATATATATATATATATATATATATATATATGTGTGTGTGTGTGTGTATATGTGTGTGTACATACTTTATATTATATTGTTGTATATATATATATATGTGTGTGTGTATATATATATATATATAGGTATATACATATATATATATATATATATATATATATATATATATATATATATATATATTGATTGATTGACAAGTTGTCAATAAAAATATTGTAAGTTAGTCAGCACCTTTTGGCGTTTAAAAAAGTAGCACGAAATAACACGGTACTAATTTATGAGAATATAAAATTATGATATCTACAAACATCCATAAAGAGTAAGTAAAATAGAAGATGGAAGTAAAATATACCACCATCATCCATAGTAAGAGGAATTGAGAATTTAGTTTGGAACGAGTCACAAATCATTAGTATACGACTCACTATTTCTCTCTCTCTCTCTCTCTTCCCTCCCCCACCCCCCGGCCTCCCCAATTGAGTTTAGTGAATTTACAAACGTGGCCAACCATATTTGGCTCTTCCACAACATTAATTGCTGGAACATATTAGCACAACATATATATATAAAAAAAATCTAACCATTTTTTTTTTTTTTGACTATTTGTCCCAAAACAAAAAACCGAAGCTAGTTTGCCAGGAATAGATTTATACTTAGCACACCCTCTCATGCAAATGTTCTTTGGGCTTAAATCATTGATGTTATAAAAATCTATCTTACCTTGCGCAATAAATCAATATGAGGCTATTGAGATTTAAACTTGAGACCTCTTACTCAGAAAGATTCTGATATTATATTCAAAAACCATCTCAACCAAATGCTTAAATTAATGATTTAAAGTCCAGGACTAGATTTATACTCTTAACACTAGTAAAAATTTACGTAAGAGAAACCTAATGACATATAAAGAATCAAAATAAACAATTAGGACAGAAAAAATGAATTAAAGCCCTTTATACTAAACAGCATAATAATTTGCACCCAAAAAAAGGTAAATCATCATACACCAAAATAAGACATCAAATGACTATTAAGATTGCAAAGAAACTCACTTACAACAAACAGATGGTGTGAGAAGAATGTATGTGAATAAGCTAGTTCACATTTCATCTGCAATGCAATAGAATTCTGCATTTACGAATATAAGTAATTCTGCATTTACGTAACTAAAAGTATGGTGGAATATACTTATTGGGGGGAAAAAAAAAAAAAAGAAGGGGATGAGAATTTAAAAAGGCACTTAATCAAGAAGATTATAGGCAACTCAATGATGCACTACATGAAAAACTACAATTTTCCTATTAATATAGTGGAAAAAATCATTGGCAGATAGTGCAGTAAATATGTGACTTGAAGTTTTTAATTATTCCTATAAGGAAACCATAGAAAGAACATATTTACAAGACTCAAACTCAAGGTAATTCAAAAAAAATATTAGTAGACAATGGGAAAAACTATTTGTAGAGAGTAAAAAGAACCATGAATTTTGATGAACAAACTCAAACTGGCCGGCGCTCGATGTCAGGATTCATCTACAATATATGATAATTGTTGCAAACCCTTTTTGTATAGCTATAATTTATGATAGTTAATTGTCATCATGTAATTATGATCTTTCGAAGGACATGGAAATCTGATAGGAGGACTGATAAACTGGTGAAGCAAGCGAAAGAATGAGAATTATACAGATGATTCAAACATTAAAGAAGATAGAGACCTTTTTTAATAGACATTGATAGAGCCATAGCGGGAAGTAGTGGAGGTTGGTTTGAAACTTACGTTGTATAAGATGTTAACTGCATTTTGACTAGGGCTGTCAAATAGGTCAGGTCGGGTCGGGTTCGTGTTCGGGTCGAAGTTAAACGGGTTGAAAATCTCCCGACCTGAACCTGACCTGTTTAATAAACGGGTTGAAAAATCCAACCTGAAACCGTTTAACATTTAAACAGGTCAACCTGATTCTGACCTGTTTAACCCGTTTAAGTTAAACGGGTCAGAATCAGGTACCACTTACCTGTTTAACCTGTTTAACCCAATTAAATTTGAAACTTTAAATGAACATGTGTGTGAGCCTGAAACTACAATTGGACACTTTGTAAACAATACATGATTACATGAATTCTTGGTATACCAACTGCTCAACAAACCGGCTTCTAAGAAGATCAGTAAGTCCTAGAGATTAGTAGTGAGGAGATGGGGTGAAGGGAGTGGAGAGGAGCTGGGGAGATCGAATCAGTAGAGAGGAGATGAGAGGGGCGACTGAAGGCTGAAGCAACTCAAGCAAGCTCTAGCTCTGTATGGAGAAGTGGTATTGCGAATGAAGAACTGAAGAAGGCAAGAAGCCTTTTATATCTAGGATTTTCACTTGATAGGGTGGGCTTTATGGGCTTAGGAACAAAAAATGTGAAAAATATAAAATTTGAACTCCCCACCCCCTAGTCAAAAATCTGAAAATTAAAATTTCAATGGCCCCCAAAAATGTTCAAAAAAACTACACATAATTATATATTGATAAATAGGTTAAACGGTTAAATGGATTACTGTAAACAGGTAAACGAGTTGACCTATTTAACCCGTTTATTTAAACGGGTTAAATAGGTATTTTTTCGTGTCGAAAATTTCAACCTGAACCTAACCCGTTTAATTAAACGGGTTAATCATGTCAACCCATTTAATTAAACGGGTTGAAAATCTTTACCCAAACTCGCCTAATTTCGTGTTCGGTTCGGGTCGGTAATCGTGTCGGGTCAGCTTTTGACAGCCCTAATTTTGACCTCTACATGAGATGTTATTTTCTTTTTAAAAAAAACCAATAAATAGACGTGTGACGGGACTTGGAGAGAAGAATTGTGAAAAAATTTAGGAACAACCTTGTCACTTTTAGAAAAATTATGAGTTTTTTTTTTTAAATTTATCAATATGACTTTTTTGAAAATAAAAAAATGTTATGACAATTTCACTGACTTTGTTATAGTTATTTTTCTGTCATATAATATGAGAATGAGGGAATAAATTTAAAGGTGAGGATATATTTGACATTAATAATTTACACGTGGGTTCGATGGTGAGGAAGCAGGTGGGGAAGAAGTTACTATGGGTGGTGTGGCAATACTAAGGACCGAGAAGCTCAAGTATCTAGGCTTGACCATTGAGGAGAAATGAGATATCAATGGAGATATTAACCAATATACTAGAATGAGATGACAAAAATGGAGGAGTGCCTCGTGAGTATTGTGTGATAAGAAAATTCTTGTAGGGTTGAAAGGATGGTCTATCGTATAGGAGTCAGGTCAACTGTATTATATGGTTCAGAGTGCTGACCAATCAAGAAACCTCAATTTTGGAGGTTGATGGCAACAAAGATGAGAATGATTCGATAGATGTGTGGATACACGAGATTGGATAGAATTAGGAGTGAAGTAATTAGAGAGAAAGTAGGAGTTGCACCCATAGAAGATAAGATAAGAAAGACTAGACTAAGATGGTTTGGCCATGTTAAGAGAAGGAGTGAGAATGCACCAGTCAGGAAGTGCGAGACGATTAGCCTTTCGAGATGTAGAAGAGGTAGAGGATGGCCAAAGAAAACTTGGAACAAGGTGATTAGAAATGATTTGAAGTTTATAGGTCTAACGGAGGACATGATTCAGGATAGAAGTTTGTGAAAGTCTATTATTAAGGTTGCAGATCAGAGGTAACATACTTCTAGTCCTTTCTTTGACTTTTGTTTGAGTCGTGATTGTTTCTATGTTGTACTGGCTATTATTTTTTTCTACATGCGATACAATCCTGTAGGATAGTAGATTGATCTTTGCAAGGACGTTATTATTACCCCTTTGTTTTCTTGAGTCGGAGCCTCTTCGCAACTAGGGTTTCCCCCTCCACCTCTGATCATTTGATTGTAGACGACTGTTGGTCAGATTAGTAGTATGTCACCACTTGCTGCTGAATGTACGCAAAACTCTTACTCCTTATCTATTGTTCATCTTAACTTATGTTATTTTAAGTATTCAGGTCTTGTGTTTGTTAAATTGTTTTACCAACCAATTTTTAACATCTAAATATCTTCTTAAAATTTTTTTTATGTGGGTCTACTGGAAAGGTCTTTCTACGTGTAGTCATGTGCATAGAGGTAAGGCTAACTACATCTGGATCTTCCCAGACCCGCAAAAGCAGAACTGATACTAGGAGTTTTTGTTGTGTATATGTATCTATGTGTATATGTGTGCGTGTGTACATACATACATACATACATACATACATACATATAGACATACACATATATATTGTGACGCTTCAAAAATTCTAATTCATTTTCATTCTAATCTTTAGCCTATTTGATGCAGAGGAAAATGACCTAGAGAACGTCACTATTGTATTTTATTATGCAATACAAGGCAAAAGAGAATTTATTAAAATAAGCAAAAATATGACGTAAAGCAATAGTCAAAAGTCCAATGTCAACTCAGTCAGCTACAATTCCAACATTACTCTATGTAAATAAAATTTTAACTAAAGTTTTTATACGACCTCGCTCACATCCCCTTCCCATATAGCACATTGGTACTTGAAAAGAAAGCATTTCAAATAGTGAGACGGAACTCAATAAGGCTGTTCTGTCATTGTAAAACACTTATTTAAGTTCATTTCAAACATTTAGGGGGAGAAGAAACATTCAAACAGTTTGGAATAAGATTTGTCCGTAATCTTGTCAAAAACTTTAAACTGCAAGTTCTTAACCATTATTAGAAACTAAAAACAGAGTGTAGTTAATGCCGAGGTAGCCCATTAGAGGGTCTCATAAGCTACCAGAACCCAAACAACCTCATGGGTTGCTAGAACCCGAACAACCCTACAGGATACTAGACTTCGAACAACCGCATGCTATAACTCGAGGAAACTAACTTGTTTCTATATTAGGGTAAACCTACCTTGATTTTCGGAGCCACCCTTCTGCAACCCGCCTTAATCTTTCACTTTAAAATTTAGTATTTTATGAATATGATCGTTTGACTCCCAATAAACCAGCCCATCTAGTCAAAACCTCAATTGCCTTAACAAAACCACTTGTAACTATAAACTGCTTAAGTTAGTCACAATAGCATAGTACACATTCATAAATTCACAAAATCACATATCGCAGTTCTAGTTTTTACACATAAGATCCCCTTGGCGTACAAGGCTATACAATCAATTTATAAACATCCAAAACACATTTTAAAAGACAACCAAGGGGAGTTAGGGTATAGACGTTACCTCGACCAAGTGTAACAAGCTAGCTTGAGCTCGATCTTAAATTGTTAGGCCTAACAATAAAAATAAATTGTTACAACATGGCCAATGTAAGGGAGATCTTACACCCCAAAAATGGGATTTCTCAACCTAAAAGCCTATCAAGCCCCCAAAGTCCCATGACTATCATTAATGCCCCTAGATGTTGATTTTAAGCAAGAAATTTTTTAAAAGCTTATTTACTAACTAAAGCTAATATTGTTGCAATATAAAACAATTAGGGTATGCAGGTCATTTTTCTTGCCTAAATTGCAAAGGCCATAACTTCACCTAGTAATAGCGTATCAAGATATATGAGCATAATGTAGAATTTTTTTTTTTTTTTTGGGGTCTAATACGCCTTAGGTTTTTATGACAAATTACAACTAAAGACAGCCACTACCTTAAAAATGTATGTTTTTCTACCTAGTTAGTTTTAGGTCAGAATTGCACAATCACGAAAGAAAATTCACTTCTCCCTTGGTTTAAGGCCAAAATTGATGATTCAAATTCCTAGCAAAACAATTTGAAATAAGATTTTTTTTCCCGGTGTATAAATCCAATTTATTTCCAAAAGTTAGGTTAGTGCAGGTCCAATTTCTGGTCTTGACTGAACTTATATTTCATACATGAAATCATGATAACCACTCAAGAAAAACTATAAAACCAACATCGAATCATTCCTAACATCCCACAATACCTCTAAAATCCAACAAAACCTAGCCAAGTCCTTCAAGAGAGATTTTGGAGAAAAAATTTCAGATTTTTACCTTAAAGATGGAAGCGATGAGAAAGATAGAAAATTTTAAGAGAGATGTTGGAGAGAAAATTTCCCATACTTTGCACAAGACTTGAAGCCACTTTAATGGTGGCTTAACAAAAACCTCCATCAATGGAGGTCAGTTCGAGCTTAGACTGAGCTCTTGAATGAGCTCGGATGCTTGATGCCTCTCTTTATGTTAAATTCGCTTCTTGTTGCTCTATTTTCTGGGTTCTATGGTTACGTCTCAGCATGGCTTGTTTTGGGTTATCGACCTCCATGAATGGAGATCGAAGCTTGGTGCGATATTCAATGGAGGTATAGATCTTGATTGATTCCATTTTAGTTGTCCATGGTCTCTAGTTGTTTTCATTTAGCTCCTCTAGCTCAGGAACTTAAGTAGCTTTTTGGATTTCCTTGTTCTCTGATTGTTTTCATTCTAGAGTGTTAGAAAGGTGATAATTGATTCCCTTATCCTTTAAATGTTGCTTCTGTGTTCCTTGGCCCTTAGTTATTATTTTGTTTAATTTCACCTTATGCTCAACGCATAGATAATGGAAGCACTACACTTTTACTTTGGTTTTACTGATCGTCTATCACTTGGGCCTTTCGAGGGTCCAATTGTTTACTTTTCTAGGTTTTTGTTGATAATGATACTAAATAATTTGATCTTTGATGTTAGCATAAGTAACTTAGTTTAATTCATTTTGTGACTTAATTTCATCCTCATCCTTGAGTTTTGCTTCTTGTTGCTCTATTTTTTGGGTTCTATAATTGTGCCTCAATTTGGCTCGTTCTGGGTTAATAATCTCCATGAATGCAGAATGGAGCTTCATGTGATCTTCAATGGAGGTGTAGATCTTGGCTAATACCATTTTAGTTGTCTTTGGTCTTTGACTATTTCCATTGCAGCTCGTCTAGTTCAGGAACTTTAGTAGCTTTGTGCTTGTCCTTTTTCTCTAATTGTTTTCATTCTAGAGAGTTAGGAAAGTGATAATTGATTTGGTTATAATTTAAGTGTTGCTTCAATGTTCATTGGCCCTTAGTTCATATTTTGTTTAATTTCAACTTATGCTCATCTCATTGATGATGGAAGTACTATACTTTTAGATTGGTTTTATCAATCTTCTTATGTCACTTGGGCCTTTTGTGGGTCAAATTGTTTACTTTGGTCATGTGAATAATTATTAGCTAGGTGTAAATTGATGATGATTCTAAATAATTTGATCTTTGACGTTAGCATAAGTAACTTAGGATAATTATATTTTGTAAGCTAAATTCAAACTCATCATTGAGGAGACAACCCGCAAGTACTATAATGACAAGATGTATGCTTGCGGCTATATTTTACATTGAAAATCACGTACATGTTTTTGGCGTCATTGTCGTTCCTTGCAACATGAGATTAGGTAACATTTTCCTTTTATTTGATTTTTTCTTATTAGTTGTATGTTTCTTGATTTTGCTTTGTCTATTTCTTTACTAGCAGTGACTTATTTTGGTTTGCTTTGCCTTGAAAAAAAATCTAAAAAAGGCAGAAAAAATTCAAAAAAAATTGAAAAATCCAAAAAAAAATTAAACGTTTTTTGAAAATTTTAAAAATATCACAATTTTCTATTGCCCTCAATATGAGTGAGTAGATTAAATAACTTTCTTGCTCAATTTGTGATTTTTGAGCGCCTCAATGATTAATATTGGGGTTATGTTTGGGATTATGTACACTGAGGTTCGGGATGTTTGTTTACTAAGTCTTCGGATGAAATTTGAGACTTCTTTGAATATTTGGCTCACGATACTTGGGAGCAACAAAATGTTAGAGAGATCTTCAGTCATCACATTCAATACCCTTATGTAATGCATTCTACACCTTTAGAGGCAAGCCAGTTTGGTGCTACATCTTATGAGCACCCTCATACTCCATGTGCTCCTGTTTCATGTGATTATTGCTATTGCTTTGATCATGGTGTTAATTCTTGTAAACTACTTGGTAAACCACATACATTAGAGGCATTGGTTTATTTTAATAGGGAGCTCTACTTACATATTTTACTCAAAACCGCTCCTGATTTAGGCTATCCTATACCTGAGGTTAGGTCTTATGAGCCTTTAGGGCATGATTTTCATGTTAATACACATTTGATTGACTTAGAGGAAGTGAGTGAACCCTCACCTCTGTTAGCAATTGCACCATCCCTAGAGTTTAGGGTAGTTAGTGACACCTCGGAGGGTAGCTGATCACTCATGACTTGTCTTTTCTTTTGGTTCTCTTAGTAGATCCTGACGAGGGAGATAGATTTAAGATTGATGTTAGCTCTGATGATCAGTGTGACATATTTGTCGAGTCAGAGGATACCTTTTCTAAACAACATTCACTTGAGGAGCCTTATGTTGTGCAGTTGAGTAAGGTTACACCTCCTATGGAGCTTGTTCACCCCATTCATACTGAGTCCTCCCGTGACTTAGTTTCTACTCCGCTCATTTCACCCCTTTCTTCTCCCTCAATTTGTCACCCTTCTTTGCATTTGTCTAATCCTACTTTTGTAGCGTTTGACACTTTTGTGCCTGACAATCATTGTTTAGATTAGACTATTAATCAAATTGACATAGAGGGACTTGAGGATTACATAAAGGTGGAAGACTTGACTTTAGGCCATCATACAAGCACTGATTTCCATATTACATCTGCTTGGCTTTGCCTAGTCCTCTCTCCTCCCTTCCTTGAGATGTTGGACTTTATTTAGGACATTTAGAGCACTCAAGATTGCCTATGTATTCACATAGTCACATCATTGTTAGACCATTGACTTGTGCGTCCGATTTTGTATATTCACATCTCTCTCGTGGTTGGGTTCAAAGCTTTGATAAGCCCAAGAGAGCCTTAAGTTGCATTCCACATACATTCTAAATTTAGGGTGCACTTTGTGGTTCTTACCACTTTCATTTTGTGAGGTTCATTCTCTACTATTTAGACAAGTTGTTACAAGCCTTGGTAGGGTTTGATATGAATAGCAGTGTATGGGCTAACATGGAGTGGATGATACCCCACAAACCTCATTGACACCTTCTGAGTGAGACACTAGTTTGGGTACATTCAACACCTAGTCTAGTATGATTCTTCCACCCTTTCCCTATTCAATTTGTTTCTTTTCTTTATTTCTTTTTATACGTAGTTGTGGATATTTGGAATTGTGATTATTGGGTGATCGATTTTGAGGTGAAATTTGAGATTTGCTGAGTCGAGTTAGCTATGATCACCCTTATTTGTTTTTTATGTTTTGTTTTATGTGTGGTTGTTGGTGGTGTATTTTGTTTTGTGAATATATTGATGTTGCTTGGTTTTGTGTTTATTTTGATGTTGCTTGGTTTTGTGTTTTGTTGGTGGTTTCATAGGTTTATATATAAATGGTGAATTTGTGTTGTCTTCACAGTTGGATTGCTTATGTAATTGCTTTTTGGTGCCTTAGTTCCCATACTGAGGACATCGTGGAGTTTTGGTATGGGGTAAGTTGCCCACTTGTATATATTTTTCGAAAATTTTGAACAATTTAAAAGGAATTTTATCTTTCTTTGGGGAATTGTGTTCTTTCTTAGATGATTGTGCTTCAATGTTGCTTGTTGGTTGAGTTCGATGTGAATAGAGTTAACATGATGAGATATCTAGTTGAGGATGTAGAATCGATTTTTCATAATAACCTCATGTCATAGATACGATTTTGTGCTCACCTTGCTTACTTTTGATCAATTCTTCCGTCTAATTGCTAAGATGGTATGTGAACTCTTTGTATGTCAAGTTGCCATCTAAGCTCTTATAAAAATGGAAAAAAAAGAGAAAGAAGAAAAAAGAAAGAGAAAAATACGGTAAACAAAATCCTGAGCACCAATGTTCAATGCTATTATCTTTATTTCATATGTTTGGTTAGCTTCAATATGTGCTATTTTACTTGATTACATATCTATTTGGACAATAAAATAAGTTTTTTGCACAATCTAATACAATTCCCTTTTAGGAAAGGCCAAATATTCTAAGTCAAGTGGATTTTAGACGTATGCTTTTTAAATCTTGAAAAAAGGAAAAACAAGGGAAAAAAAGAGCATAGAAGTCAATTTGGAAAGGAAATGGGGATCATGTTGATGTTATTAACTTGATTCATAAGAACTAATATACGCGTGTGCATGTACCAAGGTGTACGTATCATTGCATATTGTTATGTGGGGTGAAAAATGAGAGTTGGGATGCATCTTGTGACTTAGATATATTTTGATTGTACATTCTATTTGTATATAATATCTTGACTTGGTTACTAGGGTGCAATTGCCTAAGTTGTATACATAATCTCCTCATTACTTGGATATAAGTTCATGTTTTGAAAAAAAACCAAAATGGTTTTCCTTTGTTTTTGAAAGGATTTTGTGGATATATCTTCTAAAAACCCTCACAAGGCCTCATTCATCCACTTAGGAATCGAGAATTTTAAAGGGTTTGTTGCATACGCTAAATATAATTGTGATTCTTGCAAAAGTAAGTTAGGATTTTTTTTTCCAATCCTTTTAAGGTAGCTTGATTTGTTTTACTCAAGGACGGGCAAAATCTAGATGTTGTGATCTTTTGTAGGTCATGAAAAATTTATAAAAAATGTAGAAAAAAGACACAAATGGAAGCATTTGGACTTGATTGAGCAAAGCTCCACAACAGCCCGAGCATAACTCAAACCCATGACCTACCTTCTCTCTTTTCCTATTAAAAAAAAATTCCAAAGCCCCCCATCCTTGTCACATTGGCCCCCCTTATTTCATCTCTGTCTCTCTTCCTAGTAATTAGAAAAGCCTCCCAGCCATCCATGTTTTCTTGGACGCGACCACACCAAACTCCACCAGTACCATCCTCACCATCATTCATTAGCGCTATCTTCACAATCAGTGCTAGGTCCCACATCATCTTTCTTGCATCCACATCAACAAATTTCGCCCCTTCAACACAAGCCTACTTCATCATCACCATACACCATATCTCAGATCAGATGGCCAGAGACAGAATAGGAGCTAACCTGGAGGCAACTATGTAAGGCAATGGAGGAGGAAGGTTTTTAGAGTAGAATTTAGCTTAATCTAGAATAAATTTTTAAGGCTTTAGGTTAAAAAATTCTAAATTTTATTTTCCTCTGTTTCTTTGAGTTTTCAGATTTGATTTTCGTAGCTTGGATTACGTGCAATGAATTTGGATTCTATCAATTTTGGTTTAAAGGTTGTGATAACTTCCAAGAAGCTCATTTAACTTTGGGAGTTAATTTACCATTGTTAGCTGCTTCTAAATCTCGATCTTTCTTTGTGATTCTTGATTTTCCCCATTTTGCACTAGATTTGAAGCCACTTCAATGGCAATTTCGCCATTGTGGTAAGCTCTGGAGCTCAATTATGGCAAAAACCTCCATCAATGGAGGTCGATTCAAGCTTAGGCTAAGCTTCTGAATGAGTTGGGAACCTTGATTCCCTCCCTATCTTGTTAAATGCGCTTCATGTTGCTATATTTTTCTAGATTTATAATTGTGTCTTAGTTTTGCTTGTTTTGGGTTATCGATCTCCATGAATGGAGATCAGAGTGTGTTGTGATCTTCAACGGAGGCATAGATCTTGACTGATTCTATTGTAGTTGTGTATGGTCTCTTATTGTTTCCATTATAGCTCCTCTAGTTCAAGAATTTTAGTAGCTTTTGGTTCGCCTTTTTCTCTGATTGTTTTCATTCTAGAGAGTCAGATAGGTGATAATTGATTCACTTATCATTTAAATTTGCTTATGTGTTCCTTGGCCCTTAGTTCATATTTTGTTTAATTTCACCTAATTAATGCTCAGCTCAAAGATAATGGAAGTACTAGACTTTTAGTTTGGTTTTACTTATCTTCTTATGTCATATTTACTTTGATCATGTGAATAATTAGTCAATAGGTTTTAGCTGATAATGATTCTAAATAATTTGGTATTTGACATTAGCATAAGTAACTTAGTTTAATTGTATTTTGTGACCGAATTTATCATCGTTCCTAAGAAGACGACCCTCAAGTGCTATAGTGATGAACTTTAGTCTAGCAGCTATAGTTTTACATTGAAAGTCGCATGCAAGTTTTTGGTGTCGTTACTAGGGGCAACGGTAAGAGATTAGGTCACCTTTTCCTTTTATTTGATATTTTCTTATTAGATGTACATATTCTGATTTTGTTTGTTTATTTTTGTATTAGTAGTGACCTAATTTAGTTTGCTTTGCCTTGAAAAAATCCCAACAAAAGTTGAAAAATAAAAAATTCAATAAAATAGGAAATTTAAGAATCGAAAAAAATAATTTTTTTGAAATTTTAAAAATATGGAAATTTTCTGTTTTTCTCAATATGAGCATGAAGTATTTTGGCGATATTTGAGTAGATTAAATGACTTCCATACTCAATGAGTTGATCGAGATTTTGAGAAATGGGAAATTTGCCAACTGATTTTTGAGGGCCTTAATGATTAATATTGGGATCATGTTGGGACTATGTACCCTGAGGGTTCGGGATGTTTGTTTATTAAATCTCCAAATGAAATTTGGGACTTCTTTGAATATTTAGCTCATGATACTTAGGAGTATGAAAGTGCTAGAGAGGTCTTCAGTCACCAAATTCCCGACCCTTCTGTGATGCGTTCTATGCCTTTGGAGGAGAGCCCATTTAGAGCTACATCATATGAGCAGCCTCATACTTCATGTGCTCATGTCGTTTCATGTGATTATTATTATTCCTCTGATCATGATGTTAATTCTTTTCCACTACTTGGCAGATCACACAGATTAGAGGCATTGACTGCTTTTAATAGGGAGCTTAATTTACTTACTTAAGTTACGCAAGACCGATCCTAGTTTAGACTCTCCTACACCTGAGGTCAGGTCTTATGAGCATCTTGATTTTTGGAGTAAGGCACGTATAAGAATCCACCTTCCAGAGGTGCAATTCCCTACGAATGGCTTAGAACTTGTTGCTAGGTACTTCTTTTTTTATTTTTTTTTCTAGAAATTAGATTTAAGGCTTTTGTTTTTTATTTTTATTGTAGGTCGGGCAGAACTAGACTACAAAAGCACAAGAGACTGGGCCTTAGTAATGGTCAGAGAACCCGGTCTAGTTCCCGGCCAGGACTAGTCTATCTCTCCTGTAATCTGGGCCTGGTAGTTTCCTCAGCCTAACCCATAATTTGGGTGCAGGTCTGATCCAGGAACTCAAGCGGGTTCCTAGGTCATATAAGACATCCTAATTCTAGTTAAGACAGATTATACTGCCTTGATCCGACGTTGTTTCCTCCAGTGTAGCAATGTATGAATAAATACCGAATAAAACAGTAGAAAGACGTTAATATTTTTAACAAAGTAGAGTCACTAGTAAGTTTTATAAAAACTTACAAACCATGATATATTTCGAAGCAGATCATATCAACAGGGACACCAAAGGTACAAATTAAAGCTCTTTCAAAAGGGTCTTGGAAAAGCCCCAAACAATCCCTAGTATGGGGAGCCATCTTGACTCCTTGATCTGGAACCGAGGTTCCTTATTCGGGGGTGAAGATACGATGATGTGATGGAGTGCATCCCATCAATGTCCATCATCACTGACAACCTCTACTAATAAATATAGGAAATTAAAACATAATCGTACTAACATACATCCATGCAACCAATTAGAATCATTCATATAATCATGCAAAAGATACAACCTTCAGTTTAATGCAAACAAAAAGTAAAGTAAATAAATTACAGCAGCAAGGAACTACTTGAATACTACATCCTTGGTATTTTAATGTCAAAAATCATAAAAGAGGAATAGAGTAGAAGAGTAAGAAAAGACAGAGTTTTTGTCCTTAAGATAACCCACTTAATTTAACTGGGAACCCAGCAGAGCGACCCTTTTTAATGGTTAACCCGATTCTCTATCTCCAATATGTGGAGTGTTTTGACCCTCAATTTTGATGCTTTCCTCTCACTAATATTTTAATGTGTTTTGATGCCTCTAAGTAATGTCTAATCCATGCCAATTCGATCCCCCTAACCCCTAGGAGTAGCCCACTATTTATAGTAGTTGAGATGATAGTTTGGATCGGTTTAGAAATAGGAGACCTAATCCTAGTCCCATGAAGGTTGATCTAAACAGGTATACCAATTCAGCTAAGATTCTGACTAATTAGTTTCGATAAACTAATCAATCTAGGATTGTAGTTAATTAATCATGTTTTAGTAGAAAAGGACTCGAGAGAGAGTCCGACTGGATTTACATCTAGAAGACCCGCCCTGGTTCTTGGAAGCAGAAACCTGCCTGGGTTTCTGGGTTAGGCTGCAAACAACCCAATTTGTTTTGACCATAACTTTCTTATCCAACTTCTATTTTGAGTGGGTTTTTTTTTTCCCCCTCTTTGAAAGCATATTGAGTCTAGTTTCAAATAAATCAATTTCATAATATTTAGATAAATGTGTGACCATATATAAGCAAAATAGAAGGTGTAATTTCCATTACAAGCTTACATATTTGACTTATATCTTCCTTGTTCCGTATCGGACTTCGGTGCATAATATGTTATTAGAAAGCTTATTCAACTAAGAATGTTGGTACATAGACTTAATAACCTTATACTTCCTAGAGTGGAACAAAACTGGACGCCGAACATTGTTAATTGGGGCCTATTTGGGCTTCTTGGGCTCTATTAGCCTTTTTTACTCAAATTCAAGGATTATTCTGCTAGGGCGCCAAGTACAAAAGTTGGGGGTATAATTTCGCAATTGGGCAATTAAAAATAAGATGCCATTTTTAGGGGTCTACAACATCGATAGGGCACAATTTTCATGTTAATGCATATTTGGCCGGCCTTAAGGAAATGAGTGATCCCTCACCTCTGTTAGCAGTTGTGCCCTTTCTAGGGTTTAGGGTAGTTAGTGGCACCTTTGATGGTAATCTAATAATTCATAACTCAACTTTTCCTTTGGCTCCTTTAGGGGAGCCTAAGGAGAGAGATAGACTTGAGACAGATGCTAGTTGTGATAATCAATGTAACATATTTGTTGAGTCATAGGATACCTTTTCTAAGGAGCATTCACTTGAGGAGCCTTAATGTTGTAGAGCTGAGTGAGGTTACACCTCTTATAGATCTTATTAACCCCATTCATATTGACTTAGTTCCCACTCCGCCCATTTCATCCCTTTCTTTCCCCTCAAATTTTCACCCTTCCTTTCATCCTCCTAAGTTTACTTTTGTAGAGTCTGAGGCTTTTGTGCATGAAGTCATTATTTAGATCAGACTCTTGATGAGATTGACATAGAGGAGCTTGAGGATCACATAGAGGTAGAGGACTTGATTTTAGGCCATCCACTAAGCATTGATTTTCATATTACATCTGATTGGCTTTGCCTATGTTCTCTCCTCCCTTCTTTGAGATGTTGGGCTTCATTTACGACATTTAGACAACTCAAGATTGCCTATGCAATCATATAGTCACATCATTATTATACCATTGATTCGTGTGTCAGATTTTGCATAATTACTTCTGTCTCATGATTAGGTTCAGAGCTTTGATAAGCTCAAGAGAGCCTTAAGTTGCATTCCACATACATTTAGGGTACGGCTCCTGGTTCTTACCACTTCCATTTTTGTGAGAATCATTCCTAATTATTTTGGCAAGTTGTTACAAGCCTTGTAGGGTTTGATATGAGTAGCAGCATATGAGCTAAGATGGAGTGGATGATACCCTATGGACCTCGTTGATACCATCTGAGTGAGACATTAGTTTGGGTACATTTAGTACCTAGCTTAGTATGATTGTTCCACCCCTTCCCTATTCGCGTGTTTCTTTTCTTTATTTCTTTTTATACATAGTTGTGGATATTTAGAATTGTGATTGTGTGGGTGATCAATTTTGAGGTGAAATTTGGAGTTTGCTAAGTTGAGTTGGCTATGATCACCCTTGTTTGTTCTTATGTTTTGTTTTATGTGTGGTTGTTAGTGGTGTATTTTGTTTTATGAACATTTTCATGTTGTTTGGTTTTGTGTTTTGTTGGTGGTTTCATAGGTTTGTATATAAATGTTGGATTTGTGTTGGTTTTTACAGTTGGATTGCTTATGTGATTGCTTTTTGGCACCTTAGCTGAGCTTCTAAATGAGCTGGGATGCTTGATTCCCTCCTCCTTCCTATTAAATTCACCTTTTCTTGTTATATTTTCTAGGCTTTATAATTGTGTCTTAGTTTCGCTTGTTCTGGGTAATTGGTCTCCATGAATGGAGATCAGAGCATGTTGTGATCTTCAATAGAGGTATAGATATTGATTAATTCTATTTTAGTTGTCCGTGGTCTCTGATTGTTTCCATTGTAGCTCCTCTAGTTCAAGAATTTTAGTAGCTTTTTGGTTCGCCTTTTTCTCTGATTGTTTTCATTCTAGAGAGTCAGATAGGTGATTATTGATTTGCTTATCATTTAAATGTTGCTTCTATGTTCTGTGGCCCTTAGTTTATATTTTGTTTAATTTCACGTAATGCTCATCTCAAAGATAATGGAAGTCCTAGACGTTTAGTTTGGTTTTACTTATCTTCTTATGTCACTTGGGCTTTTTGAGGGCTAAATTATTTACTTTGATCATGTGAATAATTAGTCCATAGGTTTTAAAAAATGATAATGATTCTAAATAATTTGGTATTTGACATTAGCATAAGTAACTTAGTTTTAACTGTATTTGTGACCGAATTTATCATCATTCCTAAGGAGACGACCCTCAGGTGCTATAGCGATGAACTTTACCCTAGCGGCTATAGTTTAATATTGAAAGTTGCGTGCAAGTTTTTGGCGTCATTACCAGGCGCAACGTTAAGAGATTAGGTTACATTTTTCTTTTATTTGATATTTTCTTATTAGGTGTACATATTCTGATTTTGCTTTGTTTACTTTGGTAGTCATAGTTACCTAGTTTAGTTTGCTTTGCCTTGAAAAAAATCCAAAAAAAAAGGTCAAAAAATAAAAAATTCAAAAAAAAGGAAATTTGAGAATTGAAAAAAAAGAATTTTTTTTTTGAAATTTGAAAAATGTGAAAATTTTCTGTTTTCCTCAGTATGAGCATGAAGTATTTTGGCAATATTTGAGTAGATTAAATCACTTCCGTCCTCAATATGTTGATCGATGTTTTAAAAAATGACAGATTTGCCAAGTGAATTTGAGTGCTTTAATGATTGATATCGGGGTCATGTTGAGACCATGTACCCTGAGGGTTCACGATGTTTGTTTACTAAATCTCCGAATGAAATTTGGGACTTCTTTGGATATTTTGCTCAAGATTCTTAGGAGTATGAAAATGCTAGAGAGATCTTTAGTCACCACATTCCTGACCGTTATATGATGCATTCTATACCTTTAGAGGAGAGCCTGTTTGGAGCTACATCATATAAGCACCTTACACTCCATGTGCTCATCTTTTCATGTGATTATTATTATTCCTTTGATCATGGTGTTAATTCTTATCCACCACTTGGCAGATCACATATATTGGAGGCATTGACTGCTTTTAACAGGGAGCTTTACCTACGTAATTCACTCAAGACTGATTCTGGTTTAGACCCTCCTACACCTAAGGTTATGTCTTATGAGCATCTTGATTTTCAGAGTGAGGCATGTATGAATATCCACCCCCTGGAAATGCAATTCCCGACGAATGGCTTAGAAGTCGTTGCTAGGTACTTCTTTTTTTAATTTTTTTTTCTAGAAATCAGATTTAATGTTTTTATTTTTTATTTTGGTGTACGTCGGGTAGAATTAGGCTATAGAACCACAAGATATTAGGCCTTGGGCTTGGCCAAAGAACTCCATCGGGTTCCCTAGGCAGGACTAGATCCATCTCTAAACTCTTATAAAAATGTCAAAGAAAAAGAAAAAAAATAAGAAATAGTAAATAAAAACATAGACACCAATGTTCAAAGTCACAATCTTTATTTTATATTTTAATTGGCTTGAATGTGTGCTATTTTACTTGATTGCACATCTATTTCGGCTATAAAATAAGTACTTTACGCATTCTAATACAATTCCCTTTTAAGGAAGGCCTGAAAATTTGCAAGTCATGCGGGTTTCAGGTGTGCGCATTCTAAATCTTAAAAAAAGGACAAAAGAGGAAAAAAAAGGAGTGAAGAAGTCAATTAGGCAAGGAAACGGGGAACCATGTCGATGTTGGCAACTTGATTCATAAGGATTGATATCTATTTGCACATGCTCTACGGTGTACATATCATTGCGTATTGTTTTGCTTGAGGACGAGCAAAATCTAGGTTTTGGATATTTGTATACATGATACTTTTTACAACCGTTTTACATGTAATTTAGCTCATAATTATTTTTAGAATTTTGTGAGAGTCTATTTTATTTTGTTGGTCATGAAACATTCATTAAAAAAATGCAGAAAAAAGATGCAAATGGAAGCATTTGGACTTGATCGAGCAAGGCTTCACAGCAGTCCAATCATAACCTAAACCCATGGCCCTCCTTTTCTCTTTTCCAAAAAAAATAAAAAAAACCTCAATGGTCCCCTTATCCTCTGACGTATTCTGCCCTCCTTATTTGTTCTCTTTTTCTCTATCTCCTCTTATTAATCAGAAAAGACACCACCTATCTTTGTCACTTTGATGCCCACCACACCAAACTCTAGCACCACCATCCTTACCATCATTCATCAACGCGATCTTCCCCATTAGCCCAAGTGCCCATATCATCATTCGTGCATGCACGTCATCAAATTTCTCCCCCTCCAACATTGGCCCACTTCATCATCACCATACACCACACCTGAGATCATATGGCTAAAGGCAGAGGAAGAACCGACCTAGAGGCAGCTATATAACACAATGGAATGGCGATTTAAAGGAAGGTTTTTAGGTAGAATTTAGCTTCATCAAGAATATATTTTTAGGACATTAGGTTCAAAAAATCCAAATTTCATTGTCCTCTACTTCTTTACATTTTCAAATTTGATTTTAGCTTCAATTGCAAGTAACGAATTTCAATTCTGACAATTTTGGGTTGAAGGTTGTGATATTTGCTTAGAAATTCATCTAATTTTGGGAGTTAATTTGCCATTGTTAGTTTATTATGAATCTAGATTTTTCTTTGTGATTCTTGCTTTTCCCTGTTTTGCATTAAACTTGACGCTACTTTAATGATGATTCCACCATTTTGTTGAGTTCTGGAGCTTAGTTATGATGGAAACCTCCATTAATGGAGGTCGGTTTGAGCCTGGGTTAACCTCCTATGTGGTTGATTCCCCCCTTCATTTATGTTAAATTCACTTCTTGTTGCTATAGTTTCTGAGTTCTATAGTTGTGTCTTAGTTTGGCTCGTTCTGGGTTATCGATCTCCTTGAATGGGGATTGGAGCTTAGTGATCTTCAATGGAGGTATAGATCTTGACTGATTCTATTTTAGTTGTTGTGGTCTCTGATTGTTTCCATTGCAGCTCATTTAGTTTAGGTGATAATTGATTCCTTTATCATTTAAGTGTTGCTTCTATGTTCCTTGGCCCTTAGATTGTATTTAGTTCAATTTCACCTTATGCTCAACTCATAGATAATGGAAGCACTAGATGTTTAGTTGGATTTTATTGATCTTCTTATGTCAATAGGGCCAATTCAGGGTCCAATTGTTTACTTTGATCATGTGAATAATTGGTTGCTAGGTTTTAATTGATAATGATTCTAAATAATATGTTTTTTGACGTTAGCAGAAGTATCGTAGTTCAATTGTATTTTGTGACCTAATTTTATCCTCGTCCTTGAGGATATGACCCTCAAGTGCTATTTTTACATTGAAAATCACGTACAATGACTCTGCCAAGTGTCATTGCTAATTCATCAATTTTTCCTTAAAGATCAATTTCTGTTAAAGCTAGTCATATGTCGACAACCTCTTACTAGTTCGTACATTATTCATATGTTTGTTGCGATCTCTACTTTTGTGACTCCTTCTACCATTGCTAATTCATCAGTTTCCCGTCCAACAATGATTGTCAGTAGCCTGACTAAAAGTTTCATATCCTACCTTGTTTCATCTTTAGAACAATTTCATCAGGCCTTTTGCTTTAGTTCAATGTAAGGCTAATGTAATAAGCCTACAGCCTATGTTTTTTACTTTTATATGGTCTTTTATACATCCTAATGTGAAATACCTAACTGAAAGCTTACTTTTCATTTAGAAAAATATCTATCCTCACTATTGAAAAGAAGAATTAGGAAGAATTTCATCGAAAGGCTGTATAAAGTAGCAAACTTAGGAGATCCTATACTCATGATGAAGATTGATCCTCAAACTCCCAATATCAATATAATAAAAAAAATCACACCAAAGGATGCTTCTCTTGGATTGAATCTTAATCAATCAATAAGATTGTGAGGTTTGTTCCCAAGGTAAGACACTGATGATAATTTTATTACTTTCCATCAAATTCCTCTCCTAAAGTCTCTTAGCTACCAAAGAAGAATTCTAAAGGAAAGACTCTAATCACTAATCTTGATTAAAGAGATAAGATGCATATATTTTACTGAGAGAAAATGGTCATTTGCCGTTTGATTCATAATTCAACTCAAGCTGAGTTTACAAGGAGGTAATGGGGCATGTAAATACCCAAGATGGGGGATTAGCTATTGCAATTATGGAGCAAGTGTACCAATAGGAGGACTACAAATTATCTTAGGAAAATAAATCAAATTACTAAGATAATTACAACCAAGGTGAGCTATATTTTTTCAGGATTCTTCCCCATCCTTCTAGAAGGCTTTTAGAAGGCTCTACACCTCTAATGGAGGCTTATCCACTTATCAAATCTTCCTTGGTATATGTAGAATCACCCCATGCTAAGTAATCTCAAAGATAACAGTTGTATCCTCTATAATTAAAGCCAAATTCTAGATTGCTCCAAAATAAAAATTTTATGCACACTACTCATATTTGAGTCATTCATCCTAATATTGGAAACTAATGCTAAATTTTGGCATACGGGGCTAAAATGGACATCTTAAAGAATCAGTAAAACTTATGCTTGCCTCATTTGGGCTTTGTTTAGTAGGATTTAAATTTGATCCAAATTCAGCAAGTTTTACTATAAAGACCTATATTATGTAAATTGGGATTTTCATCACTTTAGGAAATTAAAATACCACCTGACTTAGGATTTTATTACATCATCCTAAAGTTAACTATATAGGCTTCCGAACGAAGTATAGATTCCCCAATTAGACATCAATTGGTTGGTGAGAAGCCAAGTTGAAACCGAGTGTAATGCTAGAGCGATGACCATCTTAACTAAGGAAAGTTGTCTTGGACTTTGGTGTAGATGACGATGTAGCAAAGGGTTAGCTTGGGGATTAGTATGCATCAGCTTCCCCCTCTTGAGATCAAATCCTCAAAGTCATCCTCTGCGTAAGGAGCTAAGTCACCCACATTGAAAGTGGCGCTCACATTCATCTCTCCCAGTAACTCCAACTTATAGGCATTGTCCTCAATCCTTTCAAGCACCTTGAAAGGGCCTTATTCTCAAGTTTTGAGTTTATTTTGGCCATTAGAAGGGAATCTCTCCTTTTTTTGGTGTAACCAAACCAAATCTCCCTAGTTGAAAACCATGAGTTTTCAATGCTTATTTGCTCTAGCCTTGTAAGAGGCATTGACCTTCTCTGTTTGAGCTTAAATTTGCTCATGGAGTTTCTTTATTTCCTTAACTATCTTGGGCCTCAAATCTGACTCTATGCTCAATGGTAAGAGGAAGATGGTCTATTGGAGTAGGAAGATTAACTCCATAACAAGCTTTAAAGGGAAAGTATGATGTAGCATAAGTAGGAACTCAGTCATAAGCAGACCTCAGCATGAGGAAGCTTTAAATCCCATTCCTCGAGGTTCTTGCTCACTAATCCTCTAAGAAGAGTCGATAGAGTTTGGTTGGTAACATATGTTTGTCCATTGATTTGAGGGTGGCAAGTAGTGCTAAATAAGACCTTAGTGCCCAACAATCTCCATAAACATCTCCAAAAATGGGAATGGAATTTGGTGTCCCTATCAGAGACAATACTTCTTCACACACCATGGAGCTTGATGATCTCGTTGAAGTGCAGATGAGCAATGTGAGAAGTCACATTACTCTTGCGACATGGAATGAAATGGGCTATCTTAGAGAACCGGTCATAACCATGATTGAGTCATGCCTTCTTTGGTTTCTTCAAAAACCCAAAATGAAGTCCATACTCATGTTTCCCTAAGGGCTATTTAGTGTTGAAAGAGGAGTATACAACCCTTGATGAAAGGTGCTCTTGGCCTTATGACATATAGTACATTTGGAAACAACTTTATGGACATCACTTGCCATCCCAAGCCAATAAAAGTGCTTCTCCAAGAGATCCCCTAGGTACACATAGCTTATTATGTTTGAAGAGAAACCATCTTGCAAAGTATAGGAGCCATAATCCTTGGACTTTGCAATAATTCCTTGAAAATCTTCATCTTCCTTGTAGAGTTCTCGGATTGTGTGATTTTGGCCTCTAAGGTAGAGATGAGAGTGTATCTTCTTGAGAGTGGATCGATCATCACATTGTCCTTGCCATCCTAGTGCTTGTAAGTGAAACAAAATGACAGGAGAAATTCCACCCACTTAGCATGCCTTGAATTGAGCTTGGCTTGCCCATTGATAAAAGACAAGGCCTTGTGATCTGAATATATCACAAAGGACTTTGGCGTGAGGTAGTGACTCCAATGGGTAAGAGCCCGAATGATAGCGTGAAACTCCTTGTTATAAATGGGGTAATTAAGTTTGGGGCCACTCAACTCACTAAAATAGGTCAAGGATCATTTGGCTTGGGAGAGGACCGCCTCAATGCCGATGCCATTAGCATCACATTCAACTTCAAAAAGGAGATCGAAGTTGGGAAGAGCTAAGATAGGAGCCGAACATAGCCTTTCCTTGATTATTTTAAAGGCCCTTTGGGCGGTCTTTGTCCACTCAAAGCTTCCTCTTTTCATGTGTTCGGTTAAGAGATCTATAGTGGAGATAAAATCTTTGATATAGCTGTAGAAACAGCTAACCCATGGGAACTTCAGCTTCCGTGATAGAGGTGAGATTAGACTAATTCTTGATAGCCTCAACCTTAGATTCTTCAACTTGAATTCCCTCACCAGACACAACATAGCCAAGAAATACAACTTGATGAGTGAATAATTCACACTTCTCAAGCTTGGTATATAACTTTTGTTGTCTCAATACTTGAAAAATTTTAGTGAGGTGTTCAACATGAGAATCCTCATCACAACTATGCACCAAGATATCATCAAAATGCACCACTAAAAATTTCCTAATTAATGGTCTTATTACCTCATTCGTGAGCCTATGAAGGTACTAAGAGCATTAGATAGACCAAAAGGCATCACAAGTCATTCATACAACCCATATGTGGTCTTAAAAGCGGTCCTCCATTCATCTCCTTCCTTCACCCTAATTTGGTGGTAGCTACTTCTAAGGTTAATTTTGGAAAAAAGACCTTGGACCTATGTAACTCATTAAGCATATCAACCAATCAAGGAATAGGAAATCGGTACTTGGTGGTAATGTTATTTATAGCCCTAAAATCAACACATATACACCAAGTGTCATCCTTCTTAGGTACCAAAAGAGCAAGAATCGAGCATAGACTCAAGCTTTTCCTAATGTACCCATAGTCAAACAGCTCTTGGACTTGTCGTTGAAGCTCTTTTGATTCACTAGGATTGTACCTATAAGTCGATTTGTTCGGCAAAGGAGCACCCAATAGGATATCAATTTGATGCTCAATTCCTCTCAAAGGAAGGAGCACCGGGGGTAATCATAAAGAAATACATCCTCAAACTCTTTGAAAAGTGATTAAGCTAGAGAGTGTATAGGTTTTACTATTTCACTTATGTTTGATTCTACCATAAATAAGGCAAATAAGAGCTTGCTCGTACTAATGGATCTCTCCACCCCTGCTCCACTCATAAATAGCTTTTCTCACTTCCCTTCCCTGGTTTAAATTTGAGCGGTTTAGGTGGAGGTAGTGGGGTTCAAAATAAGACTATAACCCTTATATTTGAATGCATATGTAGTGGCATACCCATCACAAATTACATTATTATCAAACAACTAAGGCCTACCAAGTAATAAGTGACATACATTTATAGGAAAGACATCACATAGTATCTCACCACAATATGGACCAACCAAAAATACAATAAGAGCTTGTTAAGAAACAATTACCTTGCTTCCTTGCTTGAGCCATTTGGAGAGAATAATGGTGGAATGCACCTTGATAGGTAATTGAAGCTTGTCAATGAGTGTTGTGGAAGTTACATTGGTGCAATACCTCCATTGATAAATGAGCTCATACACCATGCCTCCCATAGTCCATCGGGTATGAAAGATTTGTTCCCTTTAGCTTGGTTTACAAGGAGCCTCTTGGACATGGAGTGCTCTTCGAATACCAAGAGTTCACCCATATCCAGAGCGACTAAAGTTTGATCCTCATCCTGGACTTCCTCCTCACTAGTTGCTTCCCTAATAGCTTGGATTTCTTCCACTTATCTAATGGTGAGAATTCTCCAGTTGGATGAATCCGTTTGGAATCGACCGTCACCATGGCATTCAAAGAACTTTTTACCCTCCAATATCTTTGGTGGTTCACTAGCAATCCCTTTACCCTTGTCAATGGCTTTGATGGGTGCAGGGGTAGTGCCAACTTTTTTATAGGAGAAGTAACCAGGGCTAATAGAGGAAGTAGTTTGAAAGGGTTTTCGACCCTTAAGTTGCTTCTTAACCTTGATAGCTAGGTGGCACACATTATCAAAGGATAAGTAAGGTTGTAGATCCAACTAATTAGCAATGCTAGGAGATAATACTTTAATGGACCTAGCAATCTTTAGTTCAGGTTCTTCATCCAAGCCAGCCCTCATTTGGAGTTGTTTAAACTCCCTAATATACTCTTCTATCTTTAGATTCTCTTGGTTGAGAGAAGTGATCTTGAGGTAGAGTTCTTATTTGTAAAAAGGGGGTAGGAATCTCTTCTACCTTACTCTTCTTCAAGTGTTCTTATCATAGTGAAGCATACGCCTTCAATTTAAGAATGATCAACTTAAAGGCCATTTCATTATCATAATCTTTGAGTTCAAAGATTCTTTCAATGGATTGAACCCAATCAAGATAGCTTTTCGTGTTAAGATTGCCATCAAATTCTAGTGCTTCAACTTTAAGGTCCCTAAGATCCTTAGATGCCTTCTTCTTCGAGTCCTTCCTTCCTCATAATCAAAGTCTTCATCAGAGGAAGAGTATGTGATGTCAATGAGATTGACATTAGAGCCCCGACGATAAGGGTTTCGTTGTGCGGATCCCTCACTTGTTCAATGTCTTTAGTGAGCTTTCTTACTTCCTCTTGAAGGTCAACAATGGCCCTATCCATCTCATGGACTTGCTCAGGAGGAATTCCCTTAGAGTGGGAAGAATATCCCTCATTGGCCATGGTTGGTAGTAGTCTATAAGGTGAAAAGTGGAAAAATGAGGGAAACAGTGGAAGCACGGACATGCTAGAAAAGGCACAAGAAACTCAAAAAATGGAAATGGCATGATTATGCTTAGAGGCATGGGGTGGTCATGCCAAATCCCTAGAACAGGAATGGGAGTGCAAGAAAGGTGGCACGATCATGTCAAACAGCACAGGTAGGTCGTACCAAATTTCTACCTAGCTGATTTTTAACGGACTTTTTTCTGAAGGCTTTTTGTTGAGTTTTAGGAATGTGTTTGGATTAAGGATTCTGTTTGGGTTATAATTAGGGTTCTTCATAGACTCATGAGGGTTAATGAAGGTAGATAAATGAAGGAAAACTTTGAAGAGCCAAAATGTGGATTTTGGGGGAGGGAGGAATGAAAAGGTAGTGAGCCGATGGAATCAATGAAGGTTTTGATTTAGTAACCACTCAAGAGTAGCTCTAGTTTTGACACCGACTTGACAAAATGGATCCTCAAACTCGCAAGATCAATATAACAAGGAGAAAAATCACGCCAAAGTATGCTTTTCTTGCATTAAGTCTCAATTAATCGATAAGATTGTGAGATTTGTGCCGATGGTAAGATACTAATTATAGTTTAATTACTTTAAATTAAATTCCTCTCCTGAAAACTTTTAGCTGCCACAGAAAAATTCTAGAAGAAAGACTTTAATCATCACTCTTGATTAAAGAGATAAGATGTAGAGATTTTAGTGAGAGAAAATGACCATTTTCCCTTCAATTCATAAGTCAACTCAAGATAAGTTTACATGGAGATAATGGGCCTATAAATACCTAAGATGGGGAGATTAGCTATCATAATAGTGGGGCAAGTGTACCAATAGGAGGATTACAAGTTATCTTTGAAAAATAAATCAAATTATTAAGTTTATTACAACCAAAGTGAGCTATATTTTTCTAGGATTCTTCCCCCTCCTAGAAGGATTCTATAAGGCTCTACGCCTCTACTGGGGACCCACCACTTAAAAAATCTTCCCAGGTATGTGTACAATTATCCAATGTGTTCGCCTAAAAATATGTTATTTTTATACCCTTTATTGTCTAATATTTGCTCTAAAATAAACTATTAAATTAGGATTTTAATATTATTTTTATTTATTTTGTAGGCATAACAAAATTTGGATAAATTGAATGTCAAAGGATTGTGGATTAGGAAATAAAAATAAGACAGCCCAATGGCCTATTTCATGAAGCCTGGCCCAACGACTGCCTTCCATTCTCTCCTTTCTTTTTCTTCTTTCCCCTAGATCGGTCTGCCTTCCCTTTCCTTCTCACCCTGGCCCAGGCCCAACTGGGCTATTTGCCTAGCCAATCCTCTCTTTTTCCTTTCCCCTTTCTTTTCCCTCATTTCTTTCTTTCGCTGGCCGGCCCAACGCGTGCCCAGGTCCTCCCTCACTTCCCACAAAACCCAGGCTCGGTCTTCCCCTCTCACTCTCTCACTTAAGCTTGCATGCCTGGAGCACGTGAGCCTTCGCCGCTTCTCCTTCATTTCGTCTTCTCCAGTTTGCAAGCATGAAGAACCCAAAAAATAGAGGAGATGAACAGAGCCACTAGTAACGTCCCCTTTCCCCATTTTTCGACTGTTTCTCTCTCCCTCTTTCTTCTTTCAAGGTCCATAATTAACATCATCATTATTTGGGCGGTTTCAAAGGAATTATTGGAAAGGTTGATTGAAGGGCAACCAAAGGGGCTGAAGGGGCATTCGGGCGACCCTTTAATGGAGGTCGGGGAGGTAGAGCATGGGTGGCGCAGAAGAGGGTAGAGAATTTAGATTGTAGAATCTACTTTAATCTTCATTTTTTTTTTCCAGATCTAGTTTGAGTTTCACCAATTTCACGTTATTGAGCCTAAGTTGTTGAATTCAAATTATACAATCGATTCTTAGTCTTCATCTGTCATTTGTTCGATTCAAGGTTGAATAAATAAGTGTTGCAATTTAGTCTGCACCTACTGTTATGAATTTTTTTCTGGGTTGTGCTAAGCTTTGGATTTATGCTCTGTCGATTTGGGGTTTGATTGCTCTGTTTCATGCCTTCATTCGCTTCTCTCTATTTCGTTTATTCAAGTTCAAAGAAAAATTACAGCTAAGTGTTGGTGGGTTAAAATTGTTCGCAGTCTGGTGCTTGGTCCTATTTTGGCTTGTCGTCTTTGCAAGTTAGAGCTCACGAATTCCATGAATTAATGTTGTTTGTTTAGTCTTGAATTAGTTTAGAATTTTTTTGGTAACCTAATTTCACAATCATCTATGTGGACCGACATCCGAAGTATTACAACGAAAAACTGTATACTTGCGAATTTTTCTCACAAGTTTTTGGTGCCGCTGCCGGGGATGGCGTTGTGAAATTAGGTTGAATTAAGTAGTTTGCGTCGATTTCGTTTTTGTTTCGTATGTTTGATTTTTCGATTTTGTGTTCGTTAGTTTAGTTTTAGTTGTTTTAGCGTAGTTGAGCTTTCTTTTGTTTTTGATTTTCGATTCGAGTTTATATTTTGGTTTTTCTGCTTGAAAAATGGGGGATTAACATTTTGGATATTTGTGTAGGAAGCAGAATCAGAAAAAAATGCTCTTATTTTGTTTTGTGTTTATTTTCTACTTTTTGTGTTAGGTTACTATTAAATGTTTGAGTCTTTCTTTTATTTTGGTCACGTAGTATTATTTTTGTTAGTTTATTTTATTTTGCTCACTTAATTATTTGAGTCCCTTGTTTTTGTTTTTGTCATTAGTGTAATTAGTGGCATAGATGCATTTTCTTTCCTTTACAAAAAAAAACCTTCAAAAAAATAAGAATAAAAACTTGAAAATCCAAAAAACAAATTGAAAAAAAAATTCTTAAAATTGGAAAAAAGGGCTTCAAGCATGCCGGTGTTTAATTTTCCACAATATGAGTATGAACCTTTTTGGAGTTATCTTTCGAGGCTTAATGATTACCGTGGTCAATTGAATCAGAATTTTCAAAAATGAAAAATTTGTGAGGTTATTGTTGTGGGTCCAAATTCTGAATCTTAGGGTTATATTGAGTCTATTTATCCTAGAGGTGTTCTAGGATTATTATCTAAAACTCAAGATGAAGTTTGAGATTTCTTTGAAAAACTAACTTGGGATACCTAAGCGTTTGAGCAAGCTAGAAATAATTTTGGATACCCCACTCATGGTGAGTCTGCTTTTCATGCTAATCCTTACCAACAGGATCACTTTATAGATTCATATGACTCATCTTACTCTTATATGGCTCTTATTTTCTGTGGTTATTGTGAATCTTCTGATCATGATGCTTATAATTGCCCATATCGTGCTTATGTTGATGCTAAATGTGCAAGTGTTAAAAAGACGATTAATGATATGACTGATAAAATGATAGGGAACATGAAAGCGAGAATTGCTGAATATTCTCAATGTTTTAAACAAAGTAGGGAGAATTGTAATGAGTCTCACTCTAGTTTAGAATCTCCTAAACCTGAAGTTAGTCTTTATGATGATTTTGAATCCTCTTATCTTGCTAGGCGTAACTTGAATAATGACATGCCTTTGCCTAGTCTAGAACACGAGATTAGCCTCCCTACATCTGTATCACAAGACCTTGCATCCCACACTCGCTCACCTAAGGATGTTACTAAGGATGTTCTAGTTTCCTCCGACCCACTCACCCCTTTTCATCACTCTTGTAAGTGTGAGGTGGGTGAAGACCTTGAGAGTGCTAGTAAATTAGATATGAGCATTACGCCTGACATTGAGCATGGTGATTTTGCTGAGTCAAAGGAAGCCATTCTACAGGAGTCATGTGATGAGAGAGTTGAGCCTACTAAATTGGAATTTAATGATGATATTCTTTCTGTAGAATATGAATCTTTTTTGTGTGGGTTTGATATCAATGAAAATTTTGATGAGGGTTTCTGTGTCGAATATGAATATTTTGATGAGGGTTTCTGTGTCAAATATAAATATTTTTCTTTTGAACCTATCCAAGCAAATCACCTTTTTGAATATTGCAAGTCTGAAATCGTCGAGTTTGATAATGTTGTCATTAAGAATTTTACTTTAGACCAGACTCCTGTGCATATTGGACTTAACAGACTTGTGAACTTTGTACCCACTGTTTTGCTTAGACCGCTCATTCATGATAACCTAATTTCTAGGCCAATGACGCACTGACTGGCCAGTTTGAATTACGTTTGCTTGTTTGATGTTTGGGCCCAACGGTTCGATAAGCTAAAATGGGCCCTTACTGGTGCTTCATTGACATGGTGGATGTACTCTTTCTGGATCCAACTCTTTAGTTTTTACTGTTTCTATGTTGTTGAGAGTTGGTCTTCTATGTTCGAAAAGCTACTTCGTGCTCTAACGAGTTTTGATTTAAGTAGGACTTTTTAGCTTGATATGGAGTGGTTGATGCTCCATAAGCCTCTATTTGCATGAATTTCTAGAGGTTATAGCTTAGGAGTACTTCTGCAGCTAACCTGGTATAATAGCTCCTATTTTTCTTCTCTTTTTTAATTTGTTTTCTTTTGTTTATATTTTTGTGGCTTTGTTTTATTTTTTGTTTTCTTTTGAATTTTAAGTCTTGTCTTTGTCTTCAGTTTTGAGTTTTCTTTTTCATTTTGTATATTGGTGTTTTCTATTTCTTTCCACTCCAATGAGGACATTGCGAGATTTAGGTGTGGGGGTAGGGAAACTTTGAAAAAACTTTTGAAAAAATTCAAAAAAATTCAAAAAATCTTTGAAAATCCAAAAAGATTTTATTTATTTTTTGGGGAGGCTTCGTACTATTCTGATCAGTATAAATTCCTTGTACTTTGACTTTTAGCTTTTACATAAGTATGATGTGCATGATAGGTCACTGTCTTCAGTGTGTCATTCTGAGCCTTAATTCTAATCCCAATTGTTCATTATCAATGTGTAACCCAGTCCTTATTTATACCATCGTCATTATCTGAAGGTCTTAGTCTTCCATGATTAGCTCTCCCACTTGTCTTTGACATGATTACATTGGTTTTTGTTTGCATTCCAAAAAAAAAGAAAAAAAATGAAAATGAAAAAATGAAAGAAAAGAAAAGGAAATGAAATAAGATGTAGAATGGCAAGTATCCCTTTGAGGCATGTGCTACTGGGTGTTACCCTTTGAGGTAATACTACTACTAAGAAAGCTTGCTTCCTATGCTATTAAATTAATAATGTAATTTATGTCAGTCAAGTGGGATTGAGTTTGATTCTGGTAAGCCTAAATCCTAAGATGATGATGCACTTACACACGAGCACTAGGATGGATTTAAAGTCTTGATGTACAGTGGGGTGAAACATTAATACTTTCATGTCATTCATGGGGTAAAGAGCCTTGATGAGTACATTTTGTTTATATGCAGGCTAATATCTTTACTACATGGGTGATTTAATTGACTAGAATGTTTATATATCTTTTTCCAATTATATACATATTAATTTTTGGGGGAAAAAAACAAAAAAAGATTTTCGAGTTTCCGTTTATATTTTCTTTTAAAAATTTTGTGGGTACATCTTCTGCCAACCCTTATGAGATCTTACTCGTCCACTAGGGGTAACCTAGTTGTTTAAAGGGCTTGTTGTACATGCTAATTGCAACCGTAATTCCTACAAAAGTGAGTTAGGGTTTTTTTTCCCCTAGGATTTTTAGTTTTGTTTTACTCGAGGACGAGCAAAACGTACGTGTGGGGAGGTATTTGTTTAGCCTAAAAATATGTTATTTTTATATTCTTTATTATCCAATATTTGCTCTAAAATAAACTATTAAATTAGGATTTTAATATTATTTTTATTTATTTTGTAGAATAACGAAATTTGGATAAATTTGATGTCAAAGGATTGTGGATCAAGAAATAAAAACAAGACAGCCTAATAGCCCATTTCGTGAAACCTGGCCCGAGGACTGCCTTCTTTTTCCTTGGATCGGTCTACCTTCCTTTTCCTTCTCGCCCTGGCCCAGGCCCAACCGGTCTATTTGCCAACCCAGTCCTCTCTCTTTTCCCTTCCCCCTTTCTCTTCCCCCATTTCTTTCTTTTGCTGGCCGGCCCAACGCGTGCCCAGGTCCTCCCTCACTTCCCACAAAACCCAGGCCCGATCTCCCCCTCTCACTCTCTCACTTAAGCTTGCATGCCTGGAGCACATGAGCCTTCGCCTCTTCTCCTTTGTTTCATCTTCTCCAGTTTGCAAACATGAAGAACCCGAAAAGAAGAGGAGACGAACAGAGCCACTAGCAATGTCCCCTTTCCCCATTTTTCGACCGTGTCTCTCTCCCTCTTCCTTCTTTAGGGTCCATAATTAACATCATCATTATTTGCGTGATTTCAAAGGAATTATTGGAAAGGTTGATTGAAGGGCAATCGAAGGGGCTGAAGGGGCATTCAAGCGAGCCTTTAATGGAGGTCGGGGAGGCAGAGCATTGATGTGGCAGAAGAGGGTAGAGAATTTAGATTGTAGATTCTGCTTTAATCTTCGTTTTTTTTTCCAGATCTAGGTTTGAGTTTCACCAATTTCATGTTATTGAGCCTGAGTTGTTGAATTCGAATTATACTTTTGATTCTTGGTCTTCATCTGTCATTTGTTCGATTCAAGATTGAATAAATAAGTGTTGCAATTCAGTCTTCACCTGCTGCTATGAATTTTTTTTGGGTTGTGCTAAGCTTTGGATTTGTGCTCTGTCGATTTGGGGTTCGATCGCTCTATTTCATGCCTTAGTTCGCTTCTCTCTGTTTCGTTTATTCAGGTTCAAAGAAAAATTATAGCTAAGTGTTGGTGGGCTAAAATTGTTCGTAGTTTGGCGCTTAGTCCTATTTTGAGTTGTCGTCTTTGCAAGTTAGAGCTCACAAATTCCATGAATTAATGTTGTTTGTTTAGTCTTGAATTAGTTTGGAATTTTTTTGGTAACCTAATTTCACAACCATCTCTGTGGATCGACATCCAAAGTATTACAACGATAAACCGTATGCTAAGTAATCTCAAAGATAACAGCTTCAATTAAGGCCAAATTTCATATTGCTCCAAAACTGAAATTTTTGTACTCTCCACATATTTGGGTCATTTCTCCTAATATTGGAAACCAATGCCAAATGTTAGCACATGGGGATAAAATAGACGTCCGAGGGAACCAATAAAACTTGGGCTTACCTTGTTTGGGCTTCGTTTGATAGAATTTAAACTTGATCCAAATTCAGCAAGTTTACTATAAAAATATGCACTGTGTAAGTTAGCGTTTTGAGCACTTTAGGGAATTAAAATGTAACCGAATGTGGGATTTTATTGAATCATCCTAAAGTTAACTTCATAAGCTTCCCAACGAAGTATAGATCACCCTAATTGGACATTGATTGATTGGAGAGAAGTAAAGTCAATATTGAGTAAAATGCTGAAGCGGTGACCATCTTGATCAAGAAAAGTTGGCTTGGGCTATGGTGTTGATGAGGGTGTAGCCAAAGGTTGGTTTTGGGCTTGGTATGCATTAGCTTGTTATATTAGTCTTACATTCAACTAAAGCAAAATGTCTAATGAAACTATTTCAAAGATGAAATTTAGCAAGATTTGAAACAATCAATCAGGCTACTCATTAACACGTCCATGATGAGAAATCAATGAATCCACTACAGCAGATGAAGCAGTCTCTGATAAAGATCAGAATAGACAAAGGAATAGTAGAAGAATGAACAAAAGAAGTCACCGACATATTACTAGCCTCAGCAGAAGATGAATTAGGAGGGCAAACTATGAATTGGTAATAACACTTGCTAGAGCCATAGCTACAAAGGTTAGTCCAAAGGGAGGAGCAATAAACGAACCATCGTGACAAACTGCCAGCATTTTAATAGGCTCAACCACATAGGCAGCATATTCGGATGTCCATGCAGAGGCTTTAGAGGCAGTAGCAGCCTTGGCAACTTCTGCTATAGAAATAACTAGCTTACCTCATAGTCACCCCTCACTTTCTTTACAATCAGGACTATAACGACGCCAAATAGTATATCTAGGGAACACAAAAATCTAGATTAAAGTAGATAATATATCACTTTTAGTAATCTAAATTATAAGAAAAAATACACTTACAAATAAAGTTAGGCACATGTAAGAACTTTGCAGATGTGTGGTCCTACCTCATCTATTCATTTGTATACCAACATTATATTCTTAACAGTTTTGATCCCATCATTAGGCTCAACCATGTTCCTCAAAGGCTCTTTTGAAACAACCTGACATGGAATTTTATTTGTTGCTACCGTAAAAGCACCACAACAATCTAGCAACTAAAGAAAGTCAAATGCAGCAAATGATATAACAAATCTGAACCATAGAACAAGAATATGCATACTTGAAGACTGAACATAACCAAGTATGATTTATGCAACTCATTTCATAGAGAAACGAGAATCACTACTTATTGCACAAATTTAGTCTAATTTGGGCTTTTGAACGCTAGTACACAAAACACATGTCATGCGGGAATGGAGCTTTCTCGGTAACTATGTTCATATTTTATAGCACAAAGGGGTTTGTGCATTCATAGTAAATATGTACAATAATAAAAGGATATCACACTTTGGCTACTAGCTGAAGCCTAACCACCAATATCTTCCATTTGATGATCCTGAAAACCTTCACTTAATAACTTATTAACATTCCATTGTAAATAACTAGTATATTGCATCCACCCTGAACTATGATTGCCTTTTCTAATATCTAAGAGCATGAGCTCAACAATTAATGTTATGGCCTACTATTCGAGCTTTAGCTTGTTTAGTGCCTTTCCTAACTTACGTTTCCGCATCTTGTCGGTTCAGGCATAGGGTGCTCCACTTTCTCTTATTTAAGAAAGTAGGAAGTGAGTGAGGTCTTGTGCTTATACTTGGGCTTCTCTTGCCTGTTCCCCTTTGGGCTTGTTAGCCCAGTACATTTTCCTGAGATAGAGGGCCAGTGGGTGACCGAGCTTACATTGTCCCCCCCCCCCAAAAAAAGTTGTGGCTTTCTTTATTGTTAAGAGATTATGCCCGTCAAGGATTTATTGCTCTCATTAATCTTTAAACTTGGGAATAAGTTTCACTGCTAAGGTTAAGATTAGGTCAAGAACCAAGGTAAGCCAAACTCATTTCAACATGTAATTTTTCACTAACAAAGGAAGTGTGGCAGCCAAAATTTAACTCAGATTGCCCTAGTAGAAGGCAGATTAATGGTCATCAAAAAATGTCCAAATGTTTCCTAACTTATTAGCCAACACCCTATTCAATTGTACGATTTCATCACTTAAAGCCTGCTCGAGTTTCACCATGTGATATCAGTGATATTTCCCATCACTTATTGGACTGGTAAAGGAGCAAGCATAGATCAATTACTGTAAATAGCAGTTATCAGTTGAAGAAGTACACGAAGAAAATTTTCTTGTAACAATTAACTCATTGATTATCACAACCATTCAAAGCAAGCAAGAAGGATGAGCGAACAGAAAATTAGCACTCTACCTTTGATTAAAAAACAAGACAAGTCAGAAATGTCTTATAGGGTTGCTTTGATAGTATTTAGACTTTACTTTGGACTTATTACAAGTAACCGAGCCATTTGACCTATTACATTCCTAAGGTAAGCAAGTTGCGCATCACTAATTATGTTTGGTACCAGGCTAAATTCAATTGATAGTGTTAGGTCCTTAGATTTTTGCTGATCTCATAGTGTCTCTATTACCAACTGGCAAAGACATTTTAGCAAAAGCTAACACCTATATTATTATTAAAGTAAATAAAAAATCAATAAGGTTTATTTAGAATTTTGATAACTTGCATAGCAGATCCTCATAGTTCCTAGGTCCTTAAGGAGTGTTGACATCAGAAGAATATATTTAGCAAATACTGTTGTAGCTTATGGAAGTTTTTTAAATTAAAATAAAGTCTCTACAACAAGAGTGTACAACTAGGCTTTCGTGTTATGTGCTTCTTATCTTGAGAAACTAGAATTGTTAGCGAGGTCATATTAGAAACCATACTTAGTTCCACATTATTTTACCCTCAAATGGGGAAAGGCTTATCCTGATGATAAAAACAAAAAGGCCCACCTTACTAATAGAGAATGAAACACAACTGACAAAATTTTGAAAAGAATATCTTCCTTTGAACTACATCCGACTGGTTAGGTAAAACTGCCACCAAACTTTTTATTTTGGTTAAAATTGCCACAAAAATAACTATTTACCTATCCTTGTCACCTAACTTCATTATGATAGTCAAAATTGCCACTTGTCCCCAAATCTATTGATTGCAACAGGTTTCCTTAGGTTTTTCTTTTAAATTTAATTGGTGAAAAAAAATATAAGGGTGCAATTGAAAACTCCTCCTGTCTTCCCTTCGTCCTCTCTCATTTCTCTCTTTCTTTGCTATGGATTCACTATTCTAGGTTTGATTGAGCGTAGCAAGTTAAGCAAGAGGAGCCCAAAAGATGTCTAGTTTGATTGGCACAAGTCTAAGTAAGTTTTGTAGAGTTTCCATGTTCTCTTGTTGCGAGAGGTTTTGTCGTTATAGGAAGAGTTGCATGATTCTTACTAGCATGACAATTAAGAACCCTCTTAGGAGGTTTGTTAGGTGTAAGGTTTAATGCATCTGATGGATGCAATCACTTTGAACAGATCGATGACTCCCTTTGTGATAAGGTGAGGCCAATTGTGGTCTTCTTGATTACATCAAATGACACATTGCCTAAAGAGAATCAACAAATGCAAATAATAAAGGAAGAAAGAGCCTGTGACAAAAAGGCTGTAAAAAGGGTGAAGGAGATGAATCAAGGTGAAGATGGAGAATTTAAGGCTAAAGATGGATAATTTAATGCTGAACATGGAGCAACATCAGTACCAAATGAGAGAAATGAAGTTGCTATGGAGTTTGTTATTGTTTGTTATTGTAACTGGTATATGCTTTGCAGTTATGGGAGGCAAGTAGTGGTGATTGTATGTATTTAGGTAGATTTAAGATTGGTGCATTAATATGTATGGTAATATGTTTAATTAGGGGGCTGACATTAATGTTGACTATATGCAATGCAATGAAATTTGTGTTTATGCACTTGTCTTTATCATTGTTCAACTATTTAGTAATGTATGATTCAAAGATATATGTGATTGTCTTCAACACTTCTCAATACTTTGTTGGCAATAACAGGTTGCTTGGATACAATCAAGAATGAAAGAAAGCAAGTGACAAGCAACTAGTAATTCATTGCATAATACTAAAATAATAATGTGGTCATCTATTAATACAACATTCAAGGATTTAAATAGGGCTTTACTAATTCACTTCTATATCTTGCATAACATTAGTTCCAAGAGGAAGTTTCATATGCACATTCATGTACACATCACAAAATTGCTACCTAACATGTACGGCGATGTACATATCAATAAAAAGACACCTAAGGAAGCTTGTAAATGTTTGATTGGGCTACATTTTAAAAGGATCACAAAAAAAACTGACTACATACAATTGGATTTACTAATTTAAGAAAACAAATGTCATTTTAAGAAACATGACCATTCCCATTCTACCAGATCTCCTAAGAGCTTAAGCTTGTAAAGATGATCTTTCAACCCTTGAAGCAATAGGTGCATACCCTAAGGGAGTAGGCAGAAAGGGAGCTGTATGCTGGGAATACTGAGAATGCTTGGGATGTAGGTGCAGCTGGAGCATTTGTATGCCTAAAAAGTCTAACCTTCACTTTGAAATTGCTTTCTTTAAGAGATATAACTAATTTGGGAATTAAGGGTGTACGCTGAGAGGGAGGTCTATGCTGGAAATCAGGTGCAGCTGGAGCATTCATAGGCCTTGGAAACCTAACTTTCACTTTAAACTACTTTCTTTGAGAAATAGAGCTTATTTGGGAATTAACGATGGAGTCCAAGAGAAAGGTGTATGCTGCGAATTAGTAGCTTTAGGGTAGTGATAGTTAGTGGAATAGATGAGGAAGTTTCAAGAACAGTTGGCTAAGAAAGAGGTTTGGGCAAAAGAGGAGTTTCTTTTGGAGGAGTAGCAGCTTGCTCTTAGAAGTGGCTTTTGAGTTGGATAGGCCTTTAGGCTTTTTTTGAGGTTGGTTGAGCAGTGGTAGATGAGGCCTATCCTGTGCTTATTTTCACCTTTTGAACCTAAAAAAATATAGTTAAATATCACGGTCCAAACTGACATAACAACAACAACTACTGTTAGTATGGGTCCGGCTATCGCAGTGCCTAAGAAGATCCAGATATAGGCAGTCTTACCCTTATGCACATGACTACATGTAGTGATACTATTCTAATAGACCAACATAAAAAGTTTTAAGAAGAAATTTAGATCTTAATAGTTAGTAAAATAATGTAGCAAACATAAGATCTAAACACTTAAAATAACATAAGTTAACATGAATAATAAATGAGATGTAAGAGTTTTGCATAGCTTGAGCAGCAAAGCGACAACATACTACTAAACTGGTTAGTAGCAGTCTATAATCAAACAATTATAGGTGGAGGGAGGAAACCATAGTTACGAGGAGGCTACGACTCAAGCATCCAGAGATGCAATAATAACACCCCTGCTAAGATCAATCTACTATCTTACAGGAATGCATTACATGTAGGAAAAAATAATAGCTTGTATAACATAACCACAATCACTACTCAAACAAAAGCCAAGGGAAGGCCTAGAAGCTCGCTGCCTACTCAAACAAAAGCCAAACTTAATATCAAAACAATTGAAATTAGAATTTACCTTTGGCTCTGAAATTCTTTGATTGCATGTGTTTGTTGTGGCCATCACCCCCATAGTGTGAACAATATATTCTGACACCACTTTTTTTTTTTTTAAGGAAACTTTGCCAAATTACTTTGCACTTGTTTCCCCTGGTTCCAAACTCTTTTTAAATTGGAGGCTGCCTTTCTTCTTAGTAGGAAAGACAAGAGCTTTGATATCAACTCCTGGTGCCTGTTCCCATATGTCTTCTCCATTAATGGGGATGAGAGTATGACCATATGTAATCCCCAGGTAATCAGTCCTATAACAATGATCAAAAAAGTTCAAGGGGTTCAGTCTGTCTTCCCTCATCATTTCCAAAGAATGAGGATAGGAGATTCCACTTAACTCCCATCCTTTGCAAGTGCATGTCCCTTGATTCAAGTTGAAAACAAAGCTCTTTGTTCCATACTTGACATTATAAAAGCCATTACCAGCCCTTGAGGCCTACCAATAGCTTACCCCATCTTTGAGCTTTTCAAGTTTAACAATGATCCTAGGGTATACGAAGTCTTCTAATGTGGCAACGTAACTCTTTCTTTGTGCCACTCTTTTCATAACAACCTTGAATATTTCTCTAGACATAGACATAAGGCTAGGTATCTAGCTCCTAAAATGATCCCATTGAAGATATCTACCATATTATTGTCCACTGAATCACATTTCCCATGTGTTTGAAAGAATAATCTACAAAAATGGCTATGATTTTTTCCCCCTAAAAATTCCCAAGCCTTACTATCCAAATCTTGCATTTCCTTCATATGTTCATGAAATGCACTTCATTTGTAGTCTTAGCAATTTTTAAAAACACTTTCATGAAAATCACACCCTTCACTGATTCCTAAAATTGGCATATACATACCTAGCACACATTTTGTGTTAAGCTCTAGTTAAAGACTCTATCTACTCTCAGCAAGCCTCTACAAATATGCAGTGTAAGACACATAAGAAGGAAGCAACCCAAATATATATAAACTAATTGAAATGAATATAATTGAACACACAAATTGATATACCTTATCCTAATTTGAAATTAGAGTGAACAGAGTCCATCCTATACCATCTTCGATCTCCAAATCTATCTGAAGTAATACAATAAATCATTCCCATATCTCTCTTTTTTCACTCTGTGCCACACCCCATGCTATTGGGTACATCTGATTATGACATCCTTGCCATTCCTGCCAACAGCAACAAACACTTGATTCTAAGGTCTCTTTAAGAAATAGGCATCAAGTGAAACATCTCTCCTACAACCATCGAAGAAGCCACTGTTCCATGATCCAGGACAAATGTAAAGAAACTTACATACATTTTGATCATCTCCATCTATGAATGTTTAACTTTGACTGTTTTCCTCGGATTTTTCTTATAAACTTTACACAAAATTGTCCCTTATCTGTCCAAATTGAGCCTTGTAATCACCAACGATTGCAGTCAAAGCCCCTATCCTAACTCTGGTACACATAGACAAGGTCCCTTGTAATTATGGCCTTTCTTAATAAGATCTTTCTACTCTCTTACCCTCAAACCAGGCTGTAATATAAACGTCTCAGTGTAGTACTCAACTAACCAACTAATTGACATATACCTACTCCCTTGCTCAAAGCTAAATGGAACACAAGCGTGAGGATTCTCCACTTTTGTTAGTTGAAATGATAGCTCATTCTTGCATTTTCATGCCCACAAACTTCACTTACAACCTTGACCCAAGTAATGACATTGAAATCTAACTATATCACTCTTTGTAATCTTCAAATCATATACCTTCACTATCCTTTAGTTGTCAAAAGCCTACCTTAATTGTTTCTTATTCCTAAACTTCATGCCAACATATAAATCAGCTTTGTCAATAGAAGGTCTAGGGTATCTAGGGTACTTTTCTCTCTTTTTCCTCTTTCCCTTCTAACCACCATTCAGATCATCCTCCCCACTATCATCAATTGGGTTGCCAGCATTATCAGAATCCTAATAATGTTCATCAGCTCATTCAGCATTTGATTCCCCACTCTCATTTATTGGCTCTTACAACCTCTAACTCAATAGCAATGGCCTCTTTGGTTGTCCTTTTTTCTCTCTAATCTCTATGCATTCAGGGTCACCATTATCAAAGTTGAACTAGTCATCACTATCATATTCATCATCAAACTCATCTTTATCTGGAAAATATGCATCCTTATCTAAATCAGCACCAATATTCTCATCCCTATCTTGATTAATCAACACCTCCTTGTCGATTTTCATCATCATTATGCTTAACATAAATAGACACACAATTACTTTTTATGGACAAATCAACTCCCTAACCTGTTTATCACTTTAAATGGGAACTAGACTGACCTCAAAAGGGACATTAGGCTACTAAAATATATTTTTTTTTTAATCCTATCTTCAAAATACCCTAGGTCACCCCTCTCTCCTTCATGTCATCTATACTCATGTAATTAGGGTCTATGTACCCATTAGAAGCTTTTGAATCAGTATATAAGAAGTGGGGCATTATCTCAAATGATCTACCATGAAACAAACACAAAAAAACGGTTCTAGGGCTTGACATTCTGCATATACATTTTTAAAATTAAAGGAATTTATCAATCTATGGCTAATTTCACAAAAACAACGTACTAGGGTTTAAAGTATCACATGCTCCACCTTTAACAACATAAGCCAACTAATTCAATTAAAATCTTGCAAAATTTCAAAAGAATACGCAAGTGCCAAATCAGAAGCACCCAAATTTCATAGGTTTTTTCAAATTTAAACAACCCAAATTTTCACATGATGATGAAATTGATCAACAACATCACTTCTTCCATCCTAATCTACTATCGAATTTGAACTCCATCATCGTCTTTCGCTATAGTTCTTTGCTTGTGTCAGATTTCTAGGGTTTTCTTTGCTTGATGATCAATTGGGAAGGAAGAAAATCATATGGAAAAGAAAGGGTGTGAAAGGTGATGGTTGATAGGGGAGTTCGCAATAAACCTTTTTAATTTAATTTTTTTTATTTTTCATTCTACAGAATGCCCCTTTTTTTATTTATAAAAGTTACGTTTACCTGCTATACCCATTAAAAGTGGCAATTTTTTGACCATCATAATGAAGATAGGTGACACAGGCAGGTAAATAGTTAATTCTGTGGCAATTATGATCAAAATAAAAAGTTTGATGACAGTGTTGTCTAAGCACTCTCAATGATGACAATCTTACCACTAATCTTTTGTAGACAAATAGTAGTTCGACTCTTGTAAATAGAGGCCCAAACATCAACAAGGAAAAAAAAAAAAACAAGATAAAACCTGAGAATGGAAATAAGGTGCAATTTTACATCATCTAGGAATTTTTAGTAATTTCTTTCCACGACAAGTGAAGCTTTTTCCTTTCTGGTGGTGTATATTCCATCAACAAATTAAACAATGCGTACCTAGTTCAGCAAAATTTCGTTGTAATGGCATGTATTCTACCTCCAACCCAGAGGTTGGAAATAAACATGTCCTTACTCATGACTCCGGAGGTTTCGTATAACTGCTACAAAATATAGACTAGAGTCATGTAAATTTGATACCATTGATGTGACATTAAGGAAAATGTTTAAAATTTGAAAATATACAAGTATGCATTAAATGATATACTTAAATAAATCCACAAATGGTGTTTCACTTTCATTAAAATTGTAATCGACAAACATAATTTTTCATTTTGTTAAGATATTTTGCAACCTAAACTACAGCTGTCAGAATAGCTTGTAAATTGCTAGTCTATCACTTGTATATATTTGATGACTTCGTTCGCTTACTCATTTCAGAAATTTTATGTAATTTCTAGAAATATAACAGTGAGAGAATATTTGGCTATAAACTTTTATGTAGATTGTTGAAATATTAGATTGTAGAATTTTTGGATGTACGAATGAACAAAGGTGATATGATATTTTCTAATGCAAGGGAACAGACCAATCAATGCAATAAATTATATCATGATGTGGATACCGGCCTAATTAGTAGGCTGCTCTTTTTGGGGGGTCGGGGAGGGGATGTGGGAATTTGGAACGTTCATAGTGCATCGATTTGTCCTTGAGATTTGAATTTGAACGAGATATAGTGGTAAATTACTATGTGGCATGCCCATTGGTCACGGGATATCTTAGAGCATCTGCAATGCAAGATCCGCGAGTCAAAAATTTGGCTCGCGGTCCAAGCAATACCATGCATTAGTGATCCGCTTCGCTCGCCCCACGGTCCCGCTCACGGCCGTGATCCGCCCCCCACACATTTTCTCTCTCTTTTTTTTGCTAACCAAGCCTTTAAAAGTCTAAAATCCAATAATATAGTGGTAGTTGGGTCTATAAAATATTATTTTATTTGGTGATCTAAGTTGGTGATCCATAGAATGTAGAGAAGAGAGAAAAAGTTAGCTTGTGAGACAATGTGGAGGATGTGGCCCCCACTTATGATCCAAAATTATGAATCACTATTACATATGCCCTTAGGTAGATGAATTTGGGGTTACATCTATCGTGGAAGTACTCTACCAAAAGGGGGAAGAGAAATGGGGAGACTATAGTGAGCCATTACCAGTTACCATATTAAAATCTAAACTGGGAGGTACAATGTTTTAACTACTTTTCATGTTAGAATTTTTAGTAGGGTGTCCTGTTTTATTACTTAGGACATGTTCTTTCCACTTGAAGTAGGCATTTATAATCAACCTTCAACACTAATTAACATGCGTCAACATCAGTCTGCACTTATAAACATTTAACACCGATCAACACTAGTTATATTTCATTATTATAATTTTAGCATTGATCAGCACTAATAAGTATGATCAGGACTCAAAAGCACTGATTGGACACTGATCAGTACTAACAAATAATAAGCTACTTTATGATAAGTTGAAAATAACATGTTCTCATTATCCTTTTCATCATTCCAAACTATAATAGTTATATCAATAACGTGATACGTGGAATTTAAAACTTCTAATAGTTACATGGATAATGAAATATGTGAACTGTTCATTAGTTATGTAACTTAATAATTGTTTTTCATAACACTCATTTGCCATAGATTTTATAATTTTCAACATTTATGAAATATATAAATATGAATACACAGATAGATGTATATATTAAAATTAATCAACTAAGTTTATTTTTAAAAATTGATCAACTAACTTTTCTAGACACTCTCATCCAATGTGTGTAATTATTGGTGTTTATAAAATATGTGTTATTTAAGATTAATCAACTAACTATATAAGACACTTTATGTGTATGTAAGTACACGTACACATCCACATGTGTTACGTGTGCGCATTCTTTTGTTCTTGTATTTAATTTTTGGAGCTTACTTTGTAGTATATGGTTAAAAAGATGCTCCAACCAACAAGATCAATAATAAACCTAAAGATGAATTTCACAATGTTACGTGTAAAGAGTCTGAAGTATTTTGTTTTTTATGGTAAATATAGAGAAATAAGATATTGTTTAATTCAAATTTCAAGTCAGAACTTTCAATGTCTCTTCCTCCCCTTTTTTCAAAAGTATAAAGTAAATTGAACAGGTAAAGTTTGCAAATTTCTTACCCATAGACTTGAGATTTTTTATTTTATTTTGTTCTTGGATTGAAGTGATTTTGGAGGGGGGGGTTGAGTCACGAAACCAAGCCCAATGAGTGTCTTGCCCTGTAGATAGTCCTTTGATGCGAAGGATGGTGTCGTCAACTGTGGCAAACTATTCTGAAGGAATGAGAACGGCTTTCTAAAAGCTTGAAATAGCTTGAAAATAAAGAGTACGGTTGTTCATTATTCGGTCTCAGACCAGACCGGGTAAATTCGATGTGGTCTTCAATCCTTTGGTTTGGCTTATTCGGCCTTCGGTCCAATCCCGATCTGAACTAGGTAGACCAACGAATCGGATTATGGACCGTAAAAAAAAATTAGGGTTAAGAGTCATTGGGTCTAGGTTCATTAAACTTAAAAGTTGAATTGTGTCATGTTTGTTGCCGCCTTCGCAAGCAAATCACAGGCTCTCTCTAACTCTCTCTCGCTCTCTCTACATACATGCATACATATACATATATATATATATACATATTATATATATATATATATATATATATATATTATATATATATATATATATATATATATATATATACATACATGTATATATATATATATATATATATATATATATATATATATATATATATACACACACACACATACATACATACATACATACATACATACATATATATATATATATACACACACACACACACACACACACACAAACGCGTATGTGTATGTGTGTGTGTGTGTATGTGTGTGTGTGTGTGTGTGTGTGTGTGTGTGTGTGTGTGTGTGTATTAATTGCTTGCCAATGCTAGATGTCGAGCTCTAAATCCAAGAAGAGAAGTAGTTCGGCAGTAGAGGAATCGGTTGACATGCACATTGAGATTTCAAGTGAGTAGAAACCAATTGAACCCATTGAAATTGAATAGGAATAAGAGGCAAGTTAAAGTGCAACAAAAAGTGCGAGCAATGGGGAAACAAGTAGCTAGAAAGTCTACTCAAAAGGTAGAGTGTTGGGAATATTTCAAAGAGATCAAAGAGTGGCAAAAGAGTGGCTGGTAACTGTAAATATTGTGGTGAAATATTTAAGGCCCACTCTAGTAAGAATGGAATGAAGAACTTGAAAAATCTTTCTCCAAAGTGCATTGAAAATCTAAATAATCAAAGCAAACATACATAAAGTCAGTTGATTTTTGAAAAAGATAAAAACAATGAGGGAGAAGCTCGATTAAAGGCATGGGTATTGAATCCTCATAAGGTAAGGGTGCTTACAGCTGAAATAATCATAATTGATGAGTTGCCATTTAAGTTTGTCAAAAATGTGGGATGTAGGCTGATGATTTATATTTGTTGTCCTTCACTTAATATGTCTTCACACATTACCATTGTAAGAGAATTTATCACATATATGTGAATGAAAGGATGAAATTGAAAGATCTTACACATTCATGTCAAAGGGGGTGTGTGTGACAACAGACACATTGACTTCACTTCAAAGGCTTAACTATATGGTTATAACTGCCTACTTTATTGATAATGGCTGGAAATTACATAAGAAAATATTGACGATATTGCTCCTGTTCTTGACAAGTGTTTAGAGGATTTGGGTTTAGCATCTAAACTTATGCGGAGCAAGTTCTAAGCTTGGGCCTACTCTCACTCGTGAGGGCCTTGAACCAAGTTGGTCCAATATTGACCCTAGGTGAAGGTTTAGGTCTCCCAAGATCAATATTGACTTGGAGCCCTTAAGAAAGTCCAAGTAGGATTAAGGAAGGTGGTTGCACCATTATTAGCCTTAAATAAGGAGTTAACCACTTAATCGTCCTAAAACATTATCATTACTCATTTACAGTTTCTGAGCAGAATACTTTGCTTCATTTCTAACTCCAATTTAACCAGGTAAATTAGCTCTAATTTCTAAGCATTCTACATGTATGGAAAGCCCCATATATCTATCTTCCAATGAGTCTTAAATTGCACTCAAACTCCAAGTATGAAGGAAGTTATGGGCTAAATACCAAATAAGGGTCGATCTAGGATTGGAAAATGCACAAGTCTGATTCTTCACACACAAAGGAAGATCGACAAGTGACGGCACCTCCATTGGTGGAGTACAGCCTACTCAAGGCTCTCTAGAAGATGGAGAATGAATCCTGAAAAATACAACTCATAGTAATTATAATTATCTTAAGCATCTTGATTTATTTTTCCAGGACATTTTATAAGTCTCCTATTAGCCCACTTGCCCCACTAATGTACAACTAATTCCCCCTCTAAATTGGATATTTATAGACCTAATTACCATCATGAAAATTTAGACTTGTTGAATGATATAAGAGCTTGAAGCCTGGTTTTTCTCAAAATCTCAAATTCTTTCTCTCTAAGGAGGGTGGTGATTTGAGTTATTTCCTTTAATCTAATCCTTAGTTCTAAAGGTTTAGACGTTTAAAAGGTGGTTTGATTTATCTTCTCGCTACTTATTTTAAGTATTGAATCTTCTCCATTAGAGGCTTTCTTTATTTGCGAATTCTCTCTCTCTTGGTTCATCCTTGGAAAGATTGGTCTTCAACATCCATTGGGATCATCTATACGCATTTCATTCCTTTATTTGGCCACATGGAATTTACCATGGATGATTGTGGTATCAGAGCAAAAAGATCCTATCTCTTGGTAAGCATCCATTCCGTTAATCCTTGTGTTGGAATTGCTTAAAGTTTTCTCCTTTCTATACTATTTTTATCGTTAGTTCTCGCTCTCTAAATTTAATTAGCCTAAAAACAACTCCTAAACCAAACACAACCCCAAAAACCCAAAAAGTCATCACAAAAATTCATAAAATATCCATGATAGTCACCTCTACAGACAGCCAGTGGTGACCCACATGGGCTGTGGCAGTGTCTTTGTCATTTTTTTCCTTATTCCAGAGACCAGCACGACCCCTCCGTGGTGTCCCCCATGCCCCGTGGTCCTTTTTCTTGTTCAACTCCTTCACTTCTTTCTATCCTTTCCCCTCTTTCACCTCACAAATTACTACTATGGCTAGCAAAGGAGAAGCTTCTCACCCCAAGAGCAATCCTCCTAAGAAAACCTTTGAGATAGGTAAGGCCCTTGTAGAGCTTCAAGATGAGGAAGCTCACTCAAGAGGTTGGAAGTAAGGGAATCCACACCACAAAACCCTTACCAATGAGGCTACAATGCTCATCCTCTTGACATCGAATACTTTTCCTCCCATCAAGACTTTGATAATGAGGAAGGAGGACCAAGAATAAAAAGGCATCCAAGAGATGACCTTCGGGATCTCAAAGTTGAGGCTCCAGAATTTGATGGCAATCTTAACCTGGAGAACTATCTTGATTGGGTTCTTTTTGAACTCAAAGATAATAATGATGAGAATGCCTTCAAATTGATCACTCTTAAGATGAAGGGGTATACTTCATTGTGGTATGAATATTTAAAGAAGAGTAAGACTAGAGAAGCCAAATCCAAAATCAAGACTTGGTCCAAGCTCAAGAAGCATATGGACAAGAGATTTCTACCCCATTCTTACAAATAAGAACTCTATCTCAATATCACTTCTCTTAGCCAAGAGAATCTAAAGGTAGTAACTGGGGAGTTTGAACAACTCCAAATGCGGGTTGGCTTGGATGAAGAACCCAAACTCAAGATTGATAGGTTCATTAAAGTATTATTTCCTAACATTGCTAACAAGATGGATTTCACAACCTTACTTATCCTTTGATGATGTGTGCCACCTAGCTATCAAGGTTGAAAAGTAACTTAAGGATTAAATACCCTTCAAAGCCCTTCCTCTATTCGTCCTTTGAGTACCCCCAAAGGTTACTCCGCCCACAACAAAGCTATTACCACCCCTACACCTGTCAAAACTCTTGACAAGGGTAAAGGGATTGCTAGTGAACCACCAAAGAGATTGAAGGGCAAAAAGTATTTTAAATGTTATCGCTTGGACACTTTCAAGCAGATTGTCCTAACTAAAGGACTCTCACCATTAGAGAGGTGAAAAAATTCAAGCTATTGAAGAAGCTGCTAATGAAGAGGAAGCAGAGGATGAAGATAAAACTTTGGTCACTCTGGATGTGGGTGAATTCTTGGTGATTCAAAGACCACTTCATGTCTAAGAGGCTTTTTGTGAGCCAAGCCAAAGGGAGAAAACTTTTCATACCCGATGCACTATTAGAGGCAAGGTGTGTCAGCTCATCATTAATGAAGGAAGTTGCATCCCACTCCTTATTCTCTCCAATAGCTTAAATAAGGAAGCAATACAACCGTTTCTAAACAAGCTCCTATTGCATTTTCGGTTGGTCCATATTGTGGTAAAGTGCTTTATGATGTCCTTCCTATGAATATAAGTCACTTGGTAGGCTTGATTGTTTGATAATCATGTGATTTATGATGGGCATACCAATACTTATGCATTCAAGTATATGGGTTAAAATCTTACTTTGACACCGCTATCTCCACCTAACCTCCTCAAATCTAAACCGAGGAAGGGAAGTGAGAAAAGCCTATTCATGAGTGAAATACAGGTGGAGAGATTCACCAGTAAGAGCAAGCCTTTATTTGCCTTACTTACAGTAGAATCAAACACAAGTGAGAGAGTGAAACCCATGCATCCCCTAACTCAATCACTCTTGAAAGAATTTGAGGATGTATTCCCTAAAAACTTAACCTTGGGGCTCCCTCCTTTGGAAGGAATATAGCACCAAATTGATTTCTTATTAGGTGCTCCTTTGTCAAACAAACTGGCCCATAGGTGCAATCCTAATGAATCAAAAGAGCTTCAACAGTAAATCTAAGAATTGCTTGATAGTGGGTCCATTAGGGAAAACTTGAGTGCATGTGTGGTTCCCATCCTTTTGGTACCTAAGAAGAATGGCAATTGGAGTATGTGTGTTGACTCTAGGGCCATAAACAACATCACCATCAAGTGTCAATACCCTATCCCGTGATTGGATGATATGCTTGATGAGTTACATACGTCCAAAGTCTTTTCCAAAGTTGACCTTTGAAGTGGCTACCACCAAATTAGATTGAAAGAAGGATATGAATGGAAAACTGCTTTTAAGACCAAGTATAGGTTGTATGAGTGACTTGTGATGTCTTTTGGTCTAGCACCTTTATGAGGCCCATGAATGAGGTCTTGAGGCTATTCATTAGGAAGTTTGTTATGGTATATTTGATGATATTTTGGTGTATAGTCATGATGAACCTTCTCATGTAGAGCATCTTTCTCAAGTGTTCCAAGTGTTGAGACAATAAAAGTTATTTGCCAAACTTGAGAAGTGTGAACTATTCACTCCTTAAGTTATCTTTCTTTGCTATGTTATGTCCGATGAGGGAATTCAAGTTGATAAATCTAAAGTTGAATCTATCAAGGGTTGGCCTACTCCCACCTCTGTAAAGCTTCCATGGATTGGCCTCTTTCTACTGCCGGTTCATCAAAGACTTTAGCTCCACTATGACTCCCTTGACCTAATGCACGAAGAAAGAAAGCTTTTGGAGTGGACACAGGCTGCCCAAAGGGCCTTTGGAACCATCAAGGATGGGCTTTGTTTGGCTCCTATCTTAGCTCTTCCCAACTTCGATCTTCTACTTGAAATTGAGTGTGATACTAGTGGCGTTGGGATTGGTGCAATTCTCACTCAAGCTAAGCACCCTCTAGCTTTTTTTAGTGAGAAGTTGAATAGTTCGAGGCGCAACTACTCCCCCTATGATAGGGAATTCTATGACATTGTTAGGGCTTTGGCATATTGGAGTCATTACCTCAAATCCAAGCCCTTTGTACTCCATTCAGATCACAAGGCATTGTCCTACAAATGGTGAACACAACTTGAACTCAAGACATGCCAAGTGGGTTGAGTTCCTTCAATCTTTCACCCTCTCTTATAAGCATAAAAGTGGAAAAGAGAACGTTGTGGTCGATGCCTTATCAAAGAGATATGCTCCACCTTTGGTCCTTGAAGCCAAGATTCTTGGATTGCATTGCATCAAAACTCTATACCATGAGGATGAAGACTTCAAGGAAGTGGTATAGAATCCTTCTAACTTGGCTCTTTCATTTTACAAGATGGTTTCCACTTCCAAAGAAACAAACTTTGCATCCATAAAAGTCCTCTAAGGGACTTGATTGTCAAGGAGGCTCATGAAGAAGCCTTAGCCAATCACCTTGACATTAATAAGACCCTTGAGATACTTAAGGCGCATTTTTATTGACCTAAGATGGGTGGGGATATTCATAGGGTGATCTTAAGATGCAACATTTGTCACATGACTAAGAGTCACTTCAATCAAGGTTTCTACATTCCTCTTCCAGTCCCTTTAAAGGCCTTGGGATGACATTAATATTGACTTTATTATGACGCTTCTAAGAACCCTACTGGGAAAAGATGCTATCATGGTAGTGGTGGATCGATTCTCCAAGATGGCTCACTTTATTGCATGCCACAAGAGTGATGATGCTACCTACATTGCGAACTTCTTCTTTGAAGAAATTATGAGACTCCATGGTATTCCAAGAACCATCGTATCGGATAGGGATGTCAAATTTTTATCTCACTTTTGGAGATCCCTATGGAGGCTCGTGGGAACTATGTTTCTCTTTAGCACTACTTGACATCCTCAAATCGATGGACAAACGAAAGTGACAAATAGAATTCTCACAACCTTGCTAAGGGGTATGGTGACTAAGAGTTTGAAGGATTGGGATGTCAAGCTTGCTCATGCCGAATTCGCCAACAATGGGGGTCCTTCCTATGCTACCTCACACTCTCATTTTAAAGTATGCTATGGTCTTAACCCCCTTACTTCCATTGATCTTATTCCTGTTCCTCTAGAATCAAGAGTGAGTTTTGAGGCTGAAGCAAGAGCTAAAGAAATGAGGAAGCTACATGAGCAAGTGAGGGCACAAATTTAACCCAAAAAATGAGCTCTAGTTTCTACATATTATATATGTATGGAAAGCTCCAGATGTCTATTTTCCAACGAGTTTTGAATCGCACTCAAACTCCAAGTATGGAAGACTGAGCAAGACTTAAAAATGTACAGTTCTGATTATGGGCTTAATTGAGGAGCTTATAGCTGTAATTTTGGAGATTAATTAGCATGAAATGATTCTTCACACACAAACGAAGGATTGAGAAGTGGCAGCACCTTCATTGGGGGAGTAGAACCTACTCAAAGCCCTCTAGAAGATAGAGAATGAATCCTGAAAAATACAGCTCATTGTGATTGTAATTATCTTAACCATCTTGATTTATTTTTCTAGAATATTTTATAAGCCTTCTATTGGCCTACTTGCCCCGCTAATGTACATCTAATTTCCTCTCTAAATTGGTATTTATAGACCTAATTACCACCCTAAAAAGTCAAACTTGTTGGATGATATGAGAACATGAAGCTTGGTTTTCTTCAAAATCTCAAATTCTTTATCTCTCTAAGGAGGGTGCTGATTTGAGTTCTTTCCTTTAATCTAATCATTGGTGCTAAGGCTTTAGAGGGTTAGAGGGTGGGTTGATTTATCTTCTTGCTACTTATTTCAAGTGTTGAATCTTCTCTATTAGAGGCTTTCTTTATTTGGGAATTCTCTCTCCTTTGGTTCATCTTGGGAATGATTGGTCTTCAACATCCATTGGGTTCATCTACATGCATTGCATACCTTTATTTGGTTACATGGAATTCGCCAGGGATCATAAACTGTACAGTATTACTGTTGATAATGCTAGGAGCAATAGCTGCTTGTATTGCCCTTATTTATGAGTTTAAGCGACATGGTCATTTTCTTTTCTCTGGCAAAAAACTCTTCCATGCTAAGTATGTTGCTCACATACTTAATTTGGTTGTATAGGATGGTTTGCAAGTTGTTGGGAAGTCAGTTGAGCGTGTTCGAACTGTTGTGAGGTGTATTAGGCAATCTCCTAGTAGGTTGCAAAGATTTCAAGAATATACAATTACAGAAAAAAATTGAGAGCAAGGCTTCTTTGTCTCTTGATGTTCCCACTAGATGGAACTCCACTTATAAGATACTTAGCACGGTTCTAGTGTATGAGCATGCATTCACAAAGTATAGCAAAAGAGACCCTTAATATAATATGAAGTTGGCAAAAGATGATGATGCAGGTAAACCTCCTAACTCTAATGATTTGAAACAAGTTAAACACTTGTTAGGTTTCTTCGAGGTTTTTAATAATGTTATTTTGCGTTTGTCTGGTACTTCATATGTGGCATCCAACCTACTTTTCTTTGAAATTGTGGCTATTCACACTATGTTGGAGTAAGTTGTTGAGACCATTGATGCTAATGATGAAGCAAATGAGGACATTGAGGAAATTGGATCTAGAGTCACAAACTTTAATAAAATGGCTAAGAGGATGAGGATGAAATATGATAAATACTATAGCACACCTGAGAAAATAAACCATTTGGTATATATTGCTCTTATCTTTGATCCTAGGTATAAGTTGGCGGGTCTTAAGGTTTCTCTTTGTGATTTATTTGGTGAAGCACAAGGCAGTGTTATAGTTTTGAAAGTGCGAGATAAATTAGAAGTTTTGTTTGATGAGTATTGGCAATTATACAAGCCATTGACTCCTAAAAATGGGCAAAGTAGTGGGGCACAACCTAAAGTTAAGAAAGGTAATATATTTAGTGAAACTGTCTCTTATACACAACAATTAAGAAAGAAGTTAAAGGGGCCAGATGGAGGAAGAGAAATTATCAAGACAAGTTGTAAATGTTTCTAAATGAGAGACTTAAAGAGGATGGAAGTAAGGCAAAATGTATTAGGATGGTGGAAAGTACACGGTACTCGATATCCCGTGGTTGTACGTATAACACATGATGCATTGGTCATGCCTGCATCTACGGTTGCATTAGAGTCATCATTCAATGTAGGAGGACGTACTATTGATTAATTTAGAACTTCTTTAACCTCAAAGGAAATTGATTTGATTAATACATTTCTTTATACTGTATTATAAATTTAACTTGTTTATCTTTCATTATCTTATGAGTTTTGTTGGGTTGGATTGTGAAAAGATGGTCCAAGCGCTTATATGTGCACAAAATTGGCTCAGGCCAAGCAATAGATTAGATATGGATTCCTATTTTGATGAATTACAAGACCTTGACAAGGGTGACGTTCAATTTTTCATTTTTTAAAATTTTGTTTGTTTACTTTATATGATTACATATTTACATGTTTTAACTTTTATTTTTCGTTCTTTTTATTATGTTTATTTTATATCTTGGTAAACTGAGTCTTAAGGACAATGCAATTGTTGTGGGTTATGCTTTGGACATTTGATATTGAGGTAATTTTAGTTCTTTTGATTGTGTTTATTTTACATTATAATATTGTTATCATTATTATTTTTCTTTAGTAAATTAATTGTTAGTTTTTATATTTCCTAACTCGATCTTTTATTTATTTCACATACTACTTGAATAATTAGTTGAATATTTGAGAGAAGAGTAAATTATTGTAAGGAAATCCTTCTCCAAGTCCAACACATTGGTTTCAAGTTTGAGGGTCGCATTGGGGTGAAGATTGAGCCAATTTGAGAAGAGAACATTTCGTTGAACACTTGAAACTTTGGTTATGTAACTAACTTTTTTTTTTTGTATAAAGATAGTATGTAATTACCTTTTAAGTTTTGCGGGTTATGCAATTAAACTTTTTACTTTCGGAGTTGCTGTAGATTTGTGTTGTAGTTGAATTAGTTTAAGTTGGTTTGTGAAATAAATTATGATTTGTGACAGTTGAAATAGGTATATTATATGCATCGTGATTGATGGTACTCAAAAGGAAAGCTTGAGGCACTTGCCTATGAATAGCATAAATCATTTCTCTATAAAAAAGCGTGGAGGCACTCAAAGGCTAGTTTTCGTACAACTCAACAGTACAAACCCAAAAACAAAAAACAAAAATGCAGCAGCCCAACAAAGCAGGCCATTTGCCTAGCCCACTTTGACTCGGTCCAAAGTTGGTCCCGTCCAGGTCCGGTCCGGGTTCGCCCGGCCCTATCTTGGTCTGGACTTGCATTGGACCGGTCCAGCGCTCAGTCTTGAAGTAAGGCCTATTCAATCTTCGGTACAGGCGGATTCGATCGCAGAACAATGAACAGCACTGGGAAAGAGCAAAACAGACCCATGCGTACTTTTCTTTGCTGACAGCTTGCCAATAACCTTCCACAGGGCATCCACGACACGTTAATCGGGTAAAAGCTGTCTTCTTTGTATAAAATATTCAAATGTTCCACATGCACCACATTCAGGAAAATTAGTTGATATTATTAAATTTTAGAAAAACTCAAAAACGAACATCATTGTATGAGGTCCCTAGATTTGCTCTGCTTCGCAGTTCTCAGGACTCACATGCCGACTTCCACTAAATAAATCCTCTCTTCTTTTTCTTTCTTTTTTTTTTTGGGGCACCGGATGGCGTGGAGAATGTACCCGAAATAATGTCAATACAAACAATTCTCTATAAATATTTGGTGTCTGTATTTAGCTCAAATATGACAAACAATAACAACCACCGTTCACGCCCTGTATGGATCTGCCTTTAAAATTAGGATCTCTCTCCATCTAAGTAGAGAGACTACTACTAAATCGACAGGTTTGGAGCTATACTCAGGGGTACAGTAATTTACATTTGTTTGTATCTTTAAAACAGATACCAAAAATGCATTAACAGTGATAACAAACGCACTACCCAAGATGAAATACAGAAGTTGGTCACTCATTCTCAGCAAGCAAAATGAAGAGCTCCTCGTCTGTAATTGATCCTAATTCCATTGCCCTCTCCAGGGCAGTTAGTCCTCCCCAATCCTTAATCAGTGTTCTCGCACCTCTGAACCATGAACACGTTATATCAGTTAAGAGTTCATAATTAAGTGCAACCGAAATATGCTAAAAAAACCTCACAACCTTCCAGATGACTTAACACCAACAGAGAAAGTATCACATATTTTATGGACACACTAGGTGGAAATGAGAACCAAGCATCACATATTTTATAGATACACTAGTTGGAATGAGAACCAAAGGCCACGCAATACAGAGGAAGAATCAAACCTGAGACCTAATATATCTCGAGCCTCAAATCAGATCCGATCCTACAGTTGTTTTTTTTTTTGGGGGGGGGTGATTTGACAATAGGCTAATTGGACTTCCCTCCACTGGATCCTGACCACTTACCCTTTCTGGTCCACTGCATGGCTGGCCCCAAAAAGGTAAAAATGGGGCAAAAAGAGGCCAAGGAAAGCAAAGGACTTAGGGGTGGGGGCCAGTGTTTCATATGCAATATAACACTTTCAGCATAGTTGCAGGAGTCTTAATCTGGTACATTTACCTTCTGAGAAGATACTTTGCCAACTGATTGTCCCTTCTTGCAATGCAATGGTGCAAAGGAGTCCTTCCATGAAAGTCGCGCATATTGACATCAGCACCAGATTGTAGCAAGAGTTCAATCATCACGGCGTTGCCGACATGGCATGCCAGATGCAGTAATGAACAACCTCGCAGGCAATTTTCCGGTCCAACAGCATTTAATATTGGGCATGTAGCTGGATCTAATTTGTGACCATCTTTCCCAAAGCCTTCTTCAAACTTAGATAAATCAGCACCGTGTACCTCATCAAATATGGTATTCAAAATGCTGGCATCCGATGCTGCAATAAGACGATATGCTTCTCGCAAATTACTAGTTCTAACTGCATCCCACAAGGCACTGGCGCGTGAAGAGTGACCGCCTTCAACTGCTTTTTGGCTAATTAACAACTTTTCTGAGTACTGAAAAGGAGGCAAACACAACACCACTCAGGATTCCTTGTGAACAACAAGAGTACAAAAGGCAGACATCATACAAATGGTTTCATATTAATGTTCTGACGAGATTGAAACATCACCTTCATCTGGATATATTTCTCTTTCCTACCAAAAGAATCATGGGAAGAAGGTTTCACGATACATGTGGCAGAACTTTCTGATTCATTTTTTCTGTAGTTAGAAAAGTTCGCAACAAATCAGATAAACATGTGAATGCATGTACACTGATAACAATATTCAACTATTGGAAATATTTTTCTTATCAAGATGGACGCAGATTTCTCTAGCTATTGCTTAAATATTTCTTCCAGTTTTTACGTACATTTCCAGTAGGTACTCCTCTGACCCATAACATAAGCGAGCAATAGGTTTTACAAGGAATCTCAAGTAATTCTATTCTTGAGGTCAAAGACGTGCATGACACATGTAAGAGCGAATGCGTGCATCTGCATGCTCATTTTTGTATGCCAAAAGGAGATGACAATGAAGTCTCTGAAAAGAAGGATTTCTCCTCCCGTCCTTTTGTCTTTTTTCTGTTATATATTTGTAAGTTCGTGTTCTAAGAGCATTCCTAACCTGGGTTCCAAAAATTAGAACTCAGGCATACCACATCATCAAAAGTTCCACATTTCTGGAACTTGCATTCCATCATTTTCCCAGCCAATAGAACTCCAACTTAAATTATATAATAAAATATTTTATATGGACCCACTTTATAACATAATTTTTTTGTTCAAATATCTAAATAATATTTTTTTATTAAGGAAAAAAAAGAAAAATAAATAAATAATCAAAAAGGACAAAAAAAGGTGGAATGGCAGGCGTGTTGGCCCGCGTGCCCCTCCCGTTTCCCTCAGGCTGCCAGAGTCCCCCTAGAGCGCGTGACACATGGGGCCCACTTGTCCCACGCATTCCACACGGTTGGGGGTGCTCTAAGGGCTAGAGTTACCAACAGCTAGGAGAAAGATTCTCTTATGGCCTTTTGCTTCGTCACGAAGAAAGCGCTGCAAGCCTTGACATATATGCTACTTTGAGATTTTAAGTTTTTGCATATTATTCTTTTACGAAAAGCTTTAGATATGTCCTTTTACTTGCAAGATCTGAGATAACTCGCCAGACAATTGACACCTTACAGTACACAATTCTTTCATTATCATAACTCTTGACATTTTGTGTTCTTTATTGGCTGAGCTTTAAATGCTCAAAGGAGGATGAAAGCTTCACCACCACCAGTGTGGATCTTGCCTAAGCAAGCTCCAGGGAATGTAGGTAGCCTTACTCCTCTAAGCGGAAAGGCCCATTCCGAAAGACCCATACCCATTACAATTCATAGTGCTAAATGTATTGTCCAATATCATTGTGTACAGCGACTACATTGTTTTCTTTTGAATTTGTAGAGAATAAAAACATCCAGCTCTCACATATCATGTTTACCTACGCAAAAAAGAGACTTTCATTCACTTACAAGAGGGAAATTAAGACAGCTATGGCTTAGCACATTCAGTATGGGACGGAGGAGGTGTTTGCAGGAAAAACTTTCACTATAGAATGCGCACATTCAGTACGGGATCACTATAGAATGCGTAAATTCAGTACGGGATGGAGGAGGTGTTTGCTGGAAAACCTTCACTATAGAACGTGAAAGACAATTGAGGACAAAGACAATTGTGCTTTGGTAAAATGATGTCATAATAACTGATTTGCCAAAGGTATTGCTTGCAAACAAAAAGGAATGAAATAATAAAGCAAGCAACATGGTTGAGCAAGCCCAAGTAGAGAAAAACAGCATGCCATATTCTCCGCTTTTTTTCCTTTGTTCTTCCTTTTTGGGGGGGGGGGGGAGTGTGGGTCTGCAATACAGTGCAGTGTGTTGGGTGGATGTTGCATGAATAAGCAGCCAAGCGTGAAAGATAAAATCAGCAACAAGATCATTCAACCAAAGGTCTCATTTCGTTAACGTTGAGAATAACACAGTCAAATCAGGTTGAGACAGTCCATGGCATCTTAACAGAAGACAATGACATGTAATAAGATCAGAACGGACAGTGTTATTGGAGCAACAAGAAGATGCGGTAAATCGAAAAATAATATGACTTGGCCCCACTATACTTGGACGTTAACTTTATGGCAGTCACGATTCACATGAATGACCATGCCTACGAAGCCTGACTTTTTAATTCTTCGACTTTCTTGCACATTATCTTTGCTATAGTAGCACATGACTTCTCCGCTGATGACCCCCACCCTACAAAAACCAAATAGTCTACACTTCTCATACCTGAATGTTATTCACTGCAATTGCCCACTGATAGTTCCTGCTTATTTTGCTTTGAACCTATTTCAGTTTCTTTCAAAACCTCCTTTTGGATAGGGGGGAGGGGACCATTGGAAGGAGCCTCTTCAATTGTCAGGGATAAATCAGGGGTAAATTTTCATGCATCCAGACTTCCCCATATCCTGCTTTTGCATGATCTGGACTGAATGGGTTGGTCCATTGGTCGTATTGTAAACGTAAATGTGAGAGTACACGACATAAAAAAAAATTCTCTGATCCCTTTCAATGCCAGTAGCAACTAGCCAGCGATCTGTTCTTAGGCAGCAACATGAAAAGAGTATTCAAATTCTAATGCACTGTAGCCAATTGTTGATTTTCTTATACGATTGTAACAGTTTTCTGGGAGCAGGAATGTCTCATGACTTTGAACAGGGCTTATTTCATTTTTACACTAGAAGAACAGCGCAAAACAATTACAAAGACAATGGTGTTTTACCTGTCATTATCAAGTGAGAGTAGTTCCTCCCAGACAGAATTGCAATAAGTATTACCAAGTGCCCGAAATAATTCTAAGATTGTTGATTCCCAAACCTTGACATCCAAAGTTATAGATCGAACCTACAATTAACATGGCAGGCGGAATATTCAATCTGTTCATATAGTTAAGATTGCATGGAGCAAATGTTCACCATTCAATATAGATGCATTGCAGAAACATACGTCATATAACATATTGCAATTGACCATATAATACAATTACCATTATGCCACTGCATCCACAAGGTTTTTGCCTGGGGAAGGCTCGGGGAGAAACTAAGCAGTATGTAGGCAATATTGCCCCTGCAATTATACAGAACCCTAACTTGGACTTGCATTGACCGTCTGCTACTATGTAATAAGACTCAGCACACTATAATTCACAACGTGATTTTGATTTACCCAACTATAATCCAAAACTGAAAATCGCAAATGAAGACACGCACAGAGTGAGAGAGCCAGGGGCTGCTAGCATCAATGAAGTGTAAACTAACCCCATCCCCCAGCCCCCAAAAAAAAAAAAGAAATCATTATGCGGCATAGGGTACAGGAAGAAACAGTACCACATGCACTAAAAAAAAAATCACACAAACCAAGAAATATAGCCATCACTGTGAAATTTATTCTCTTTCAATAAGAAAAAGCTGCCCACAGAAGAAAAGCTTACCCAAAGCCATATCCCACATTTTTTTAAAAAAAAAAAAGAAAAGATAAAAACATCTTGTACACAGAAAGTCAGAAACAGCCACCCACATAGAAGCAGAAAAACAAGCAGGTTATTTGCATTAGCGGATCTACTACATACAAATGGTACAAACCTTTCTTTCACCCTGCGTGCTACCTATGTATGTGTCCTTCATGTCCACCAATGAAACAGACACAGACCTATTTATCTATCAGATTTAGCCTTGCACATAAAGTAAGAGAACTTGGCATTTTTATAAACCAACCACCATTACAATCTCAGTTCACAAAAGGATGGGATGAATGGGTAATTGCAGTAACTATGGCAGTGCTTGTGCCTGAAAAATCTGTTCACACTCAAAAATTTGCTTTGGTAGAGGCTTTGGGCCAGAGGGCATGAAGTCCAACCATGCGCATTCCACAAAATCTTACTGTTGAGAAGATCATGCTTTGGGACAATTTCATAATAAAGACGTAGCTAAGATCATCATAAGGGGGCTTGTTGAAAGAACATGGGGGATATCAACTCATCCATGTATAAGAGGAAGACAAGGAATTAAGTGATCATGCTGCTGGGTGATGAAACATGCACAATCTATACAAATCATGAAAAGACAAATGTTGCTTGCTGTAAAGCACTTCATCAAAATACTAAAGTTCACTTGTGTCTTTTCACAAATGTGGTGAGGAACAAGAGCATATGCAGATGGCTAGCAACCATAGAACACACCTTGGAGATGTGAACACCAAGGTTGCGATGGGCACCAGAGCATTCAATGCACATCAAAATGCCGAGATTCAAAGAAGCCCAATCAGGCTCCGCAGCACTGCATTCGGCACACCGATCATTTCCAGGAATCTCTCTGAGGAGCCTAGATACACATTCTGTTTGACTCTGCATGTCATTGCTTAAGCTTCTACCATGTGATGACTGAACATTTGACATAGATTCATTTCCAGAACCCCTGGTATGCTTTTCATCCAAAGGAACACTTGGCTGCTGAAAATAATAGGCCATTGTTAGCAAAATATATCTACCAGACTATTAATAAAACAAGCTGTCAGCAATTACAACATCAGAAAACCTGTTCCAGCAAATGAGAATTCAAAAGCGAAGTGATAACTCCAGTAATTTTGTTGACCCACTCCATTCTATCAGCCTCAGTTTCAGCCTGCCAAAATCACAAAGACATATATGGGTGGTTACAGACTGCAGGCACTTGAAAGATTGCACCTCTTTTCTTGGTACATGAATCTTGCATTAGGGATCACAACAAAGACAAGAAACTAGCACCATGGGAAATACAGGCGAATAATACCTAAGAAGGCTAAGATGGCAATTACCCACCAATCTTCCACTTTAAGTCTAAGTTCAACAAAAATCCATTATATTAAATGACTCAATATTCATAGGCCTGAAAATAAACTATACTACCCGTCTTTGCTGGCCTGAATTACGCATACTAAAACAGAAGGTGTAGTGTCACAGAAATACAGATAAAGCATGTTGTCACTGTTACTATTTATAATCGTAAAGTCATATGCGATCTTTGACAAGTAAATTGAACACATCGTAAACATGTTATCATCACTACGGGAGAAGATTATGCAGAAGGTTCTCCCAAACCTCATTGAAAATAATCACTTACCTGCAATGTCAATGATTTTGATGGAGAGATTATTCTGAAGCAAAGCCGGAGATCTGTGTCCTCCGCATCAAGCTTTATTGTCGACGTTCGAAGATCAACAGTATAACAGCCTAGGTTTTCTCCATTCCATGATGATGTCCTATTGTGCTTTGACCGGAATCTCCCAAACACTCCATTACTGTGTTCTCCTGTTGCAATTGATTGATTTGAATGAGATCCCTGGGAGAGTTTGGAAGAGGTTAACAAACTTCAAGTGAAATATTGCGAGATCTGCAGGCCGCACGGAAAAACAATAGGACACATATAAACACAAGCAGCAAAGTAGGTATTTAAAATGCTACTCAAATTGCATTATGCCATTATCACATCAGTACAAACAACATATGGGGGTTTACATGACTTTGCGGTCCAACTCATCTGGGCCACTTTTACAATGAGTTACATAACATGAAAGCTTACAACTTAAATTCTATCGTGCTTATTCGAGTACCTCCAAGGTTGATTTAATGATTCATTCTTTTATCACATCAGTATCACATTTCATTATTCTCCGCACAGCAAAAATGCCAATTGTACCACCTTAAGAAGTGTACAGGAAATTCTCTTTTTAAAGAGCAAGTCATCCTCCGCCCAAAATCAAAAGTAGCACAGGCACCTCGGCCAAAACTGTCCACAGTCACTAACTTTTCCAAAGCCAGTCCCCTTAGTGTGCTTTTCCATTTGCAACAGGTACCGTTAAAATACAATGGTTCCCTCCCCCCCCCCCCCCCCCCCAAAAAAAAAAAAAAGAAAAGTGATTTTATCCTTGCCTTTCCACCTCTAACAGCAAATGTTTATTGATCCAACACTTTGGGCCCATATTCTAGATTGGGCATCCAACATAGCTCTTCCACTCTCTTCTGATAAGCTGCATACACCTCCCCCCCTCCCCCTTCATGAGTAATCAAAATAATATTAGAATAACACCAAGGGGCTGTCAAGCATCACCTATGTACAAAAGGGGCGAGCACTTAAAAACATTATGCCCCCAAGGTCTCCTGCATGATAATCCAAAAGTCACAAATTTGTACCACACTTGAGGCACATGACTCCACGAGTACAAAACTCTCAAAAAGTATAGCTTGGAATCTTGAAAAGACAAAACTTTCCCCCAAAAATTTGTCGATTCATTCCCTTCCACATACTTCACCACATAGCCAAGAGACTAACTTCAAAATTTCAAGAATCCCAAGCCTTTTTCAATCTTCTTCTCAAAGCCACCAAAACATCGTTGACATTTGCGGTCAAACACAACCAACCAATCAAGGAAAGAGACAAATGCCACAACAATGAAGCGATAAAACCCAACGACAATGAACAAGGAGGTGATCCAATAATTCCTCCTCTTCAAGACTAGAACCTCCTAGGAAAAATAAAATTTCTTCTTTTCGACAAAGTCCTCTGTAGGATTTATTATCCCCAGTATTATACAAAATCAAAAAGTTATGCGCTACAAAAGCTTGACATCATTTGATGGAGTAGCCCATGGTCACATAAATTTTTATTTGAGGAAAAGACTAATTATGTATATCGTGAACAAAATGTTGGATGCAAAGCTAGCATCCTATGAAAGGACCATACTCATCCAACATGGAAACTATCCACAAAATCTACAACAGTAAAATATGATTTGGAAAAGTTCCTATTATCCCAAAAATAGAAAATGTTGGCCAGATTATCTTTAAGGTGCCGAAGGGCTATCTCCACACCCTGAAAAACTCTTCCATTTCTCTAATGCAATGTTCCAAAAGATTGTGCGTTTCTTTTTTACCTTTCCTATCAAAGAAACCCTCCCAAGCTAAGAGATGGTTCTTAATAGAGAACACCCAACTCCTTTGGGATGATTTATAGCAAATTTTTCTCCAGCACACTTCTGCCTCAAGTTGATGCTTTCCAGTTTCCAACATAAGATTTTTATCTGAAGCCTAAGCAGCTTCTAGGATGCAAGCCTTTGTTTGAACTAAGATCCTGGGCAGAATTAACATATATGAACCTATGATTAGAGAAGGAATGCTTTTCAGTCTTCTATTTTCTGTATGGACGTATGCACACTTAGCCCGGGAAGCAACCAACACAACATGTTCGCATTTGTCCCACAAGCTGAGGCAAGATACCATTACCTGGTCTCCAAGGAAGAGGCTGAGGTTTCAAATCCCACTTGATGCGCCTCTGCCACCAAGCTATGTGCTCCTTACCCCCCCCCCCCCCAAATTATTAAAAAAAAAAACCAAAGATAAAACAAAAGGTCCCCCTGGCCCCTGTTTAATGCCACACATTGTTCATTACCGTTTTCTTTTTTTGGGGGGGGGGCGGGAATATCAGTTATGACTTGTTATCCTGATGCATTTTCATGGTAATTTTGCATGTACTTGGCGTGAGAGGAATACACTTATTTTTTGCAGGGGATCCATTTAATAGATTTCTGATTGACTGCCTCGAGAGCAAGGGGGGTCACGTAATCTACCTGGCATCCCTAGAGGCTCAGGTAGCAAGGGATTTTGGAATACCTCTGTATTGCATGAAACTGAACCAAATTAGAGATACCAATTCTTGCTCTTTGTCATCTTACATCAGAATGTGTATAAAATTATAAATGCAACTTTTTTTTTTTTAATCAAAAAGGAAATTATCTGGCAACCAAAACTCCAGAACCTTCAGAGTTGTAGCTGAAACACATGGTCCACTACTGACATAACAATCTTAACATCGTCTTGTCGAACGGAAAAAAAAGAAAAGGTAAGAAGATTTTTAATTACCACTGGTTTAGTGCCATTGGTCCTGTAATAGTACAATGTGCCACGACTGTCCAGCACAAAAAACCGCCTCTTCCAATCTGCCCTTAAACTTGAAGATCGTTTAAGGAGGTACCCTTTCTTGATGGTTTGGACCTGTAGCAAATCGATAAGAATCACATCCTACATCAGTATCAGTAAGTCCTATTTAAACAAGAGTTAATATTGGGTCTAACCATAGACAAAGCTTGAAAGAAGCGGCCTAGAGGCACTTCTCTGCCCCTCTGCTCCTTATAGATTGGAGGGGCTTAGAAGCACTAATGCTAAGAAATAAAATCAAACATTATCTCTGACCGTGCCATTTGGAGTAGATAGCATGATTGCCTCAACATCTTTGAAAGTAGAACCCATGCCGACAGGCCGAGTGTTATCAACGCTAGTTGAGGCCTCTGTATGACTAGTAGCACGTACATTGTCTATTTCTACTTGAGTCCTGAACTCCTGAATTCTTCTTGCAAGATTGTCTTGCTCAGCATTGGCAACCTCCTTAGACTGTTGCGCATATGTCAAAACCTGTACCAGAAAAAGAATTCATGATTGGAAAGCCTTCACACATTGACCAAGACAAGAAGCTATCCCTCACAAATGCAGACAAACGAAATAGAGGTGGGCACTACAAATGCATATAAAAATTACACACATCCATCTTAAAGGGAACAAGCACAGAGTAAGAAAGTCAACGAAAAGCATACAGTGTATGACAGGGCAAGAAAATACTTAAACCAGGGCCAGTAGAACATAAGAATAACTATCCATCAACCAATGAAACATCATACTTGATACAAGTGAAACAGAAACTAATACAATTACTTTGAGACCAAGACACCTCCATGGGCAACCCCCCAGAGAAGCTCTGCAGTAATAATATGCTTTGGCACTTCAGCAAGGGTTATGTCCGCCTTCCGCAGAGTTTAAAAAGTCACTCTTTTTTGGCTTTGGATTTTAATGAACTAGCAAAAGATTCAGTTAAACTGGTCTCTGTTTTTTTGCTGACATAATGAAAGTAAAAGCTTCCTATGATATTTCAAACACTTCACCTGAAGAAACCACTTCTTTGTTCACACCTTTTGATATGGAAGGGATAAGGCCTGGATGATTTCCCTAAGGACTTTGCAAACTCCTAGAAACAATGGGTAGTCTACAAAAGCACTAACATCATTTCATTATTCATGTCAGCAACTTTTGCAAATCAAGGATTTTGTATCAATGCTAAGGATTTGACTGAGGAAAATAAGAAATAGAGCTCTTGTTCGCAAGTTGGATTTTAAAAATGATAGAACTTCATGACGTACTGGATCAATGACTCGTTGGTTGCTTGGTTTCTGATTCTTTTTCTGTCATTGCCTCGTTGGCCAGCCATTAAATTGATAACCGACGGCTAGTACAGATGTTAGATAATAGGTACAAAGGGTTACTCTACAATTTTTATTTTTATTTTTTTTTCACACGGATGTCCTTAATTGAACATTCTTGAAACCATGATGAATGACGTTCAGTGCAATCACAAGCATTTTAGTTATTGCTTCCAGTTTTCCTGCTTCAACAATTCTATTCTACGCATGGATGAATAATGTTCTTCGAGGAACACCCCACCTACTTTTTGAGGGTCAGAAGGGAATGCTCATTGTTCATTCATATCAAATCCTAAATAAATACAAACACAGCCATCCCCAGCCCCAGCCCCAGCCCCCAAAAAACCCCCTCCGAAAACTATTACACAACAACGACCTTCTCGTAATTCGACAATCCGTTAATAGGTCTCTGGTCTGAAGCTTAACTTGGCCAAAAAGTGGATCTGCTAGTTTTAATTTTTGAGCCAAAAAGGGTTACAAATTTGGTTCTCTGGCTATCTTCAGTATCTATTTTTGTCTATTTTCTTAGTAGTATCCTATAGTCTTTAGTTTTTCACTTAAAATCATTTGTCGTTTCTTTTATTCGCGCATTTTAATTTTGTTCCCATTTTATGGGCGTCCTCCCCCCCCCCCCCCCCCCCCCCCCCCCCCCCCAAACCAAAAAAACCCAAAATAAAAAATTTCTGCTGTTTTATGTACTTGCTCCCCCCTACAACTTATTAATATTAGACTATCACTTCTTTTTTTTCAAATGTATAGGAACAGTCAAACAGTTATGGCCTGGTCTCTTCTAGCTTGACTTTGCTTGCAAGGTAATAATTCATATGCGCTCATCTCCCTATATATTGCCAATTGTGGGATCCTAAGGTTGCACTGTTGCTGCTACTCTGCATGTTCCTATGTGGTGGTGAAACTGGTGATCTTTCTTACTCCTTTCACAACCCTGCTGTTAACAACTTTTATAAAAGGTTCAATGTGTGGAAGAACCATTTTTCCAATTTGGAGCCAATCTTTCCGGAATCCTTCGCATAATTTGTCTCTTTCATGTTTAACTGCTGCTAAGATCTTGATTTGAAGGACTACCGTTTATCTGGGACTTGGCAGAAGAGTAGAGATCATTGAGTGGGAGAAAAAAATGAGAAAGGCTAAGGAAGAAGAAGGATTGAGCCTCAACGGAGGCTAAGAAAATAGCCCAGAGGACAAAAGGCATTACAGTTCTCTATAAGGGCCCAACTCTCTCTGACACAAGATCATTAGACACAAATATAACTTACACAGAAAGGGTGGATGCCCATACAAGGAAATAAAAGGCAAAACAGTGATCAGTAATTTAAGTTGTGAGTCTTGCGACCAAAAAACTGAAATCAAATTCAGCACCTGAGCACACAATGTTTGACATTCAGAAAATTCGCAACCTTCCCCCCCCCCCCCCCAAAAAAAAAAAAAGTGTGGGTCCCACTAGGTGAGGTCTGGGAGATCAGATATACAGAAAGCATAGCCCAGAACCAACAGGCTATTTTCACAGCACCCACAAAAAGTTTTGGGAGATTCAAAGTAATTGATCATTTACCAAAGATTATTGTTCTAGTAGATAGATCCAAAACGTGATTTCTTTATTCTAGACGTATGTGTTTCAGAAAAGGGAAACTTGGAACTTCATACCTGATGTATCAAGGGCTCCATTTGACTCAGTAACTCATATCCCTGACATAGTGAAAAACAGCAACTTCATCATTGTCATTGTCAGTGGTGTGATGATGGAAAGAAATTTGATCAAAGTATTTACCAGCTTGAAATATCTGAGGTGTGCATCCATTATTGCACTGAAAGACTCCAAAAACTCATATTTCTTCTTTGATTCAACATTCATGAGAGCATTCACCTGGTATCCTTAAGCCGTGGAGGAAGAAGAATACCACAGACAAGATAAGAGCACATTTAGCCAAAAAAGGATATGAAGAGAAAGGAATACATAAAGAACCAAAAGAAAAATAAGAATGAATTAAGATAAATGAGATCTGACATATAAATGCATTAGTATCCCACATACCAAACCCAGACGAGTCCTCTCAAATGCCGACTTGGTGTTATGAAGCTCCTGTAGACAAATGATCAGACTACTCCCGAATTCAAATGGAAAATACCAGTGATGGTTAAGATATGTAATAAACCCCTAGCAGATTCCACCAAGAATATTCTGCACTTGATATAAACATAATGATATTGAAACAAGATAATAGAAAATTCAATAACATATCAACCAATGATAGATCTCTAAGTGGTCTAAAAATTCTAATGTATATGCAAAGTATTGCACCATGGCATTGTAGTAGAATTCATCAGTAGACTCGGTATTTTGGTCACCCCAATTGAGGAGAGCAGATTTGACATACTGGAAACTTCCCCCTCATATTTAGCACTTGAGCTTCGGACAAATTATATTTGGGGACAAAACATGAAACAAGCCATTGTATTGCACACAAACTTTCTAAATGTTTAGTACATCTCATCCACAAACAAGAAGGGATTTTTTTTAAAATATATGTATATATCAAAAGTCAGACAAGACAGATGAGTTAAATATTGAAATAAATTAGTGCAAACAAATTGAGGTGGGTACAACAGAGAGATACCAGCAATCCTGTTCAGAAAATTATACGATGCCTCTCCAATAAGATGCAAGATACGATAGTTCAAGGAGGACCACCAACGATATTCAGAACCTTACTAGTCTAAAAGGCCCAGGTGAACCATCACCAGTCTGAAACTTCTCAAAAATAGGTGCTCGGAAACTCCATATCCCAGCACATCTCAGCAAGTTTATGCCACAAAAGTGTGGCCAATTCACAGTATTGTAAGACGTGACTAGTTGTCTAATACTGCCATAAAAAATAAACAATCTCACACTGCCGTCGAACCCAGCTTTCAACATTTCAGAACCTTTTAGACTATCAAACAAAGTCACGAAATAGAAGAAACAGTATACGGCTCTTCTATAAGTCCTTCGTCACACGATAGAACACCAGAAGGATTAATCAACCAATTTCCTCGTCCACGGAACATCCAGGAAAGTGTAAGACCCTAAACACCAACGCAAGCAGCAAGACTCCCGAACTCCCCTATTAAGAAGGAAAATCCTCCTCAAATGGAAGTTTTAAGACACAGTCACACAGAATTGATGGCAGGAAAGACTTGCAGAACCTATTATTGCCAATATTATGCTTCCCAAAGGAGGTAGAGAAAGAAGAAGAGAGGGAAGGGAGGAGATGAAAGGACTCTGCGGCCTCTGCCATTCCAAGTTTCATCCCAAAGATACAGAAGCAGACTTCTTCGTGTAAGAGGAAACTGTCCCAAACAGGGCACCCCAATGATTCCACTGAAGGTCATGCCTGCGAGCGTGCACTTTGTATCAAGTTCCAAATAGAAGCACCAAATTACCAGCCAGAGACAATCTTAGACATCAAACTCCGTAGCCCAAGCATGCCTCTTCCTTAGTCTACAAGCTAACTCCCAATTTAAGCTGATCAGATGATTCCGTTTTCTACATAATACCAAAATGAAGAGAATTCCCTTATAATCATCTATAGATGTATACTTCCTCAGCCACGTGAACAGGGATCACGGAGAGATTGCAACAACAGAAGGGAAGACTTGACATGCAAGACTCCATAATCAATAGAATTGGTTTTAAACTCCCCCCCCCCCCCAAAAAAAAAAGGAAAAAGAAAAAAGAGGAGACCTTGCTCCCAAAAAAGAAATGTTCTATGCTGGATTGTACCCATACAATTTGCTAGAAATTTTCTTAGCCAATCTAGCACGGAAGACTGCCTCCCCAGATTATCACCTAAGATGAACCCAATAAGCAACGAGGAAATTTCTATGCCTCAAAAACGTCAAATAAGCTAATGAATGACGAAAGCAGAAGGTATACTGAATGATGCAAACCCCACATGTTTATGTTAAAAAGGTATGTTTTCATTACGATCCATAAAACGTGTAGGATCACTTGAAACTCCACAATATTTCATTACAACATTTAAATTTGTTAATTTATGCTAGATGGCGCAACACTTGCAGCATATCGCCCACATCAGCTCGTGCAACTCGACCCTCAACTCTGACAAATCAACTTTTGTTGTAGGATAGAAACTGGTAATTGAATTGGTTAGGACAACATGCAGCATCTATAGCATGACAGCTTCACTAGAAGAGAGATTAAGAAGAAAAATGGGATAAAGAGGGTATCTTGTCACAGACATTTGTGACGTTCTCGAAATCTAAAGCAGATCAAATCTATCATATTTGGGATATGTTATCAAGGTAAAAGCTGTGAAAAATTTTAGATATGTACCTCCTCTACTCCGGCAACAATGTCCTCACGCGTACTCTTCTTCAGCGAGGCATATTTCTCACGTGCCTAAAGTATGATGTTTGGATTGGAAAAGAAGAAAACAGAAATTCAGTCAAACAAAGAGATGAATCTGCAAATCCAAACAAGCAAAAGAATTATGAATTTTATCCAACTCTACAAGCACCACAAAGCTATCACCACTCTAATACATGTTCTAATACTCTGTCAAAAATAATTGAAAAAGGAGAAGTTCTTAAATACAGCGTCAATCAACTTCAAGAATTTTTTTTTTTTTGGGGGGGGGGGATGAGTAATCAAAGGATGCATTAGAAAGACACCAAGAGGGTGTCCACGTACAAAAGGGGCCAGTTACAAAAATCATTAAGCCCTTAAGCTCTCATGCCTAATATTATCTACAAAATCCACACAAAAAAAGAAAAAAAACTCGAATTTTTCTCACCATTAAGCACAAGATTCCAACTATACGAGTCTCAAAAAGTAGAGCTAGAAATTTTGATAGTATAAGGTTTTATCCTCAAAAATCCAACTATTCCTTTCCTTCCAAGTACACCACCAAATGGCCAAAGGAATCATCTTCCAAACAAAGGAAACCCAACACTTCTTCATTCAATCAACTTCAAGACATTAAATGGCACAAAGTGCTATCTTAATTGACAGAACAGGAACTTCTGCATGAGGATCAATTTTACCTGGTCGTAAGCACATATAGATTTGTCAAATCTTCTACGAGAATCCTGCAGGAGCACTACAACACATAAAGTCGAGGAATAAAGATGAACGGGCAGCACATTGCCACTTCAATATTTTTTAATAGCCGGAGAACATTGAATACGAAGAAAATAGGATTTAAGACCACCATAGACACAACCAATAATCAAAAAGATTTTTTAAAAAAAAAAAACTACATGAGGAAGAATAACTAATTAGATTGCTAATACCACGAGCAAAAAGGGGGGAAAAAACCTCTCAAGTATTAGCCAGCCTCGGCAACTTAAATAGCATATTGTAACCAAACTTTAAAAGAACTTAATGTTGTCTATTTATCATTTCGTGAACCCGCCAAGCAAACAAAAATCAAATTGAAACGTCCTGCAGATGATAGAAATGTAAGTCTAACAACAGCAGAATATGTGTATACCATTAGGAACTACCACCTTAATAATAAGAAATATGAAAACTGTTGTGGTTAGCTTTGTAGCAAAGATAACACTCAACGGCGGCGGGCTCTTATTTCAATTTTCCATCTTGCCCCACAACTCAAGGAGCACTTATATTGAACTCTTTGTTTTTATGCTATAATCAAAACAAAAATGGGCTCATAAATTCACACAAAGATTTTGGCCTCATCCATTTCATTTTCATGATATAATTATTATTGTACATATTGTTATTCATTGAATATAAACTGAGTTGTTTCTACAAGACAACAAGCTTTAAATAGCAGAATAACAAAATTAAGCACTCAATTCCCGCCTTTCTTCCAGAAAAAAAGCAAAACGAAGGGAGTGAGCCTAGTTTTGTCTCAGGCACATGCTGTCCAGTGTGTGTAGACAGGTTGCAAACTGGTGATGGCTCACTTATGGCTTTTGTAATTTTTTCTTTTCTCAAGTATTTATTTTGATTGGCGGGATTTATTGCTAGGTTTGCAAGTTAATGGAATCCAACCATCATATTTTTTTTCCTTTTTTTGAGGGGGGGTGTAGCAAGCAAGCTTTCTCATAAGCACAAAATTCGACCATATACATATAGGCATACCCGAGCCTAACATTAACCTATCTACAAAACTCATCACAGTCAAATTTTTTCCTGTGCGTGTGTGCGCGTTTTCCCTGATGTATTATCACAATATACTGAATTTAGTTGCTAAGTTTACAATTTAAGGTTTGCCAGTCTGATGGCTGGGTTCATTCAAAACAGCTTTTTTCAGGTGCTGTCCTTTCAAATATGATTAGTGTCTCTTCTCTCTTGTAATTTCAATTTTATTTATAATTGTGCTTGCATTAAGAATAATTTATTTAACGCAAAAAAGCATATTAGTTCTACTTTGTAAATATATTTGAAAAATGATAGTAATTTTCAGTTTCATGCTCGTAAACAATGGTACAATTGTTAACAGCATAATATTCAGGCCCTGTTCGGCAAAATTAGCAGTTTAGGTAGCGAATAGCGATTTAAGTAGCATACAGCGGTTCTAATTTAGCTGTTTAGGTAGCGAATGAGTGGTTAAAGCTAATGCGTTCAGTAAATTTAACTATCAGGCTAGCTAGTTAATGTAAATTGACATGAAAAAATGTAGATAATTTCCAAAGATAAAATTTTCAAAGGATATTTGTTGGTCAAAAAGTATGAAACGCTAATTTCGAATGCCAGAAGCTAACATCACTAGCTTTTTAGAAACAGTACCTGAAATGCTAAACGTTACTTAAAATACTAGTCCGAACGCTAGGTTACCGAATACTAAAAATTGACTGATTAGAATATTGACTTTGTCAAAATACTAAACGCCACTCAAAACACATTATTGGCAAACACGGCCTAAATCATTTATAATATTATACTTATAAATTTAGCAAACCAATCAATTAATTAAAATGTAATTAATATAAATCAGAAAATTGAGCTGGACTAGATAATTGGTAAAAATTGCAATGCATGAAATACAATCAAGTGAATTAATTGAACTTATACAATCTTGCAAGACTAAATCAAATGGAGACTACTACCAACTAACACTTGCAAGTGGCTAGAGTTGCTTTGTGTGCTCATGTAGGAAATGTGGCCACACAAAAGGGTGACTACCAATGATGATAATATACGGGAAATGGGAATCAACCCCCCCCCCCCCTAATTCCTTTTTTCTAATGATGAATTCCAAGATACATCAAGAAAGACAGTGAAGGATGCATATGAGGTATTCAAAGTACACCAAACTAAAGAGGTCATCTAAACGGATACAATATCCATCAAAAGAATAAAAACCTCCATGGACCTACAAATAGATTAGTCCATTGATCCATAATCAAACAGATAAGGGATTCAAAGAGTATTCATGATCATGTGAGGGAGGATTGTAAGTCAACCATCCACAACTATGAAATAATTCAGAAAAAAAATATATATATATATATGGTTGTCATACTATCTTAAAAAATTCTCGAAATAACAATTCAATATTTATTATGGCACAGTATTGTATGCAATTTTCACCTTTGCATCTTGTAGATCCACAGACATAAACTCTGCAAGACGATCAACTAAGACATGCTCCACCTGTAAGAGATGAGCCACTCACATCAGAAATATAATTGCAAATACAATTATGATTCTGAAAAGTTAGTGCTGGAATAAGAAAATTATTGTCCCTAAGATCAACCCTCCAAGGATGAGTAAAGGAAGCAGCAGATCTAATAAGCAATCATGGTTACCAGGAGGGGGGAAAAAATCCAATATCCAACAGAAAAAATCAGTCCCTATGGGTTCAATTTTTGACGAGATTGTTAATAATAAAAAATTCAAAGTAAAAACAGGAAAGTACCAGGAATCAGACAATTTAGAGCAAAAGAGAGGGTGACAAACATGTCCTCAAAGGCTATTTGTTTGTTCAAAGCTAAACTTAGCAGCTGCACTGGCGGACAGAAGAGAACTTGGGAGTTGGTTCAGCAAACTACAAGCTGAGATCAATAGAATGTGTAAATTAATTAGTCTTTTTAAAAGTCCCTTAGTCTTTTTAAAAATTGGCCACTATAGAGTAAAGTCTATTTTCTAAGAGATGCTATTGTTTCTTCGTAGGTCCTTTGGCTCTCAATTTCAAAGCTCCTCTCTTTTTCCTTCCTCCGCTGAGTTTGATCATTTTTACCATTGAATCCAATGACTTCAGAGCTATTTCATCCAAAGCACGACAAACACAATGTTCAGTGTCTACATTTCCTCAAGTGAATTAATTAAAAAGTTAGCCTATTCAATAGGATGACATGCGGAATAACATTGCTAGTGGGACCCCCCCCCTTTCTAATGAATGGTCAAAAAAATGCCTTAGATAGACATCGAGAGAATGCAACCTTTTTACAAAAGGGGCAATTACAGAAAGCATAATAAGTTCAAGCTATCATGCACAATACTATCTACAAAATCCAAAAAAACTCAAGTTCCCTCCACCATTAAGTGCATGACTCCAACTATATAAGATTCTCAAAAAGTAGAGCTTGAAACCTTGAAATGACAATGCTTTGCCCTGAAAAATCCGACACTTCCTTTCCTTCTATGTACACCACCAAATTGCCAAACAAATCATCTTCCAAAAACCCCAATTCTTCTTCATTTTTCTTTTTCATGTCACCATCACATCTTTGATATAAAAGGGTTCAAGTTCAATTCAACCCATCTGACACCCATCAAGGAAAGAGACAAATGTTAAAGTCACAAAACCCAATGGCAATGAGATCCCAAGGTACTGATATTAGAAGAAAATCAGTGAGAAAAAAAGGACATAGCAGACAACATGGAGGGAAAAAACACTACAAGATGGATGGAAACACAAACCAACAAATATACAATCATAAATACCTATTAAAAAAGAAAGGATGTCCACAAAGGTTCAAGAGCTGATTTTGTACGAAATAGATGCTCTATTCCGCTCTATTCCTTGACAGAGAATTATTTGCTGCGTTCTGATGGACATTAATCACAAAGGATCATTTGCAATATGTGAATCTTGAAATGATGGGAAATATTGCTCATATAAAGAGGAATCAAGAAAAGATTTATTTTTTGAATGTGAACATTCTGAGAGAATACAATGCAGGATATGGTCTCATGGGCTGAAACTGCATAAGTGTCCAAGAGAAAGGGATAGATGGGGTGCAAAGTGTCCAAGAGAAAGGGATAGATGGGGCTGGAACTGCAAAGTGTGTAAGAGAAAGGGATAGATGGAAACGCCAAGGGAACAGAATCCAGACTGCAGGTAGTTTATACTGTAATAGTAGCAACTGTATACAATCACTGAATGGAAAGAAATGCAAGATATCCTGAAGGAGTTCAAACAGATGAAAAGCAAATATTTCAGAGAAACAAGAAAGACAGCATCAAGAGAAGCAGAAGTCTTGCACCCAGATAGGCATGTTGCTTTTGAGATTTATAGTTAGTTTATTTCCTGTTTGGATGCAATGGGACTATGCTCATTAGAGTTGCCTCAAGGATGTAATCCTGACATCTTTTTGATAATAATATCTCCAATTTTACACCCCCCCCCCCCCAAACAAAGAAAAATGAAAAAAGGAGAAGTTCCGTGAAAGAGGTGAACCTCCTTTCGCCCGAAAATCAGATGCAAGCGTCTTATGAACGATAGAAGCAAAATGAAAAGTAACAAACTCTGCAACAAAAGTAAAACTAGCAGGGCTACTGGCGTGAGACTATATGAAGTCCAGAAAACAAAACTAAGCAAGGATTCTCACCTTGACCAAGGGAAGAAAAGAAGATAGCTAAGACAAGTTCAAAGGACTTGTATGATGTGAACTTGAAGTAGCATCTTAACCACAACGAGCTAGGCGCCAATCACTTTTGATCAATTTGTACCAAGACAATTTGACTCTACAGAAAACTACAATATTACATACCAAAGAGATGCTTTCAGCATCAAAACACAAAATTCAAGCCTTCCTCCTCCTAAGGCCTATGGCATATGGAACATCTCCACTCACTATATGTTCTCTCTCCACTTCACTGAGCTGTAAATATAAGAAAATCTTTTATCATGCTGTCAACTTCTTAGTCCCAACTCTAATTTTAAATCACTACAAGGAAACAAGATACTAAATGGGCATGACTAAATGAGAGCCAGCACTTATTCACAAGAAAAATAAGTCATTTTCTACTTATCTAACCTTTTAGAGATTCTATAAATGAAGAAGTTCCAAAAGTTTGAACTTTGAGGTACATCCTGACAGACACCTACACAAGCCAGCAGTAAATCATGAAAAGCGCACCAAAGCCACACAGCAAAACTATATAGCGAAAAACCTTACATCAGTGCCTATCAGACATTAAGACTTCATTTTCTCAAGTTAATCCTAACCTAGAAACAACTTACGGAATACTGTCATCTACTGCTTATAAATGTCAAGGAAACCAGCTCATTACCCTTTGTTCGTGCACCCGTGTAATGTTCCATCCTCCTCCCCCTTTTGGAAGCTTAAGATATCAACTAGTACGGTGCGAAAAGGAAAAGAGGTGCGTCCTGGTCACCTCTCATGACATCTGAAGCCAACCTAGATTGCCTATGAACAGAGAGAAGAGTTATTAATATTTAGGTAGGCCAGGGTTACTGATATTAATCTTTCACTTGATTTTTAAACACTCTCACCCATGCTTTGTATAATTTAGTCCTAAAATTACGAGAATACCCTTTCTGTTTTATTTTTTGCCTTTTTTTAAAGGAAAATCCCTAACACCACCTTCCCACACCCGCCCACCTACCAGCCTTGGCACCACCAGTGCATCTGGAAATCCCACCACAAGATTGTGCCCATAGATCAGTCCACTGGTCGTGCTGGTACTTTTCCATTCTCTCTCCTCCCTTTCCCCATTCATCTTCTTCATCCTTTATCCCTCATTCTTCTTCTACTCCACCGCCGTCCCTTAACCCCATCAATTTTCCTAAATCCTAAATGTTTCTGGTCTCATCACGCCCCCAAATGGAATACCCAAACCAGACCATAGAATCAAACCAAATCAGGCTATGCAGAATCAAAGCTTGAGAGTTGGCAAGGAAGCAATGAAAGCAGAGATTGATGGAGTGACTGGCACAAAGATCCCCAGGCACGTCAATGCTAGTGAGACTCACTTTCTCCAAATCGGACTACTCAACAAGATGACACTCAAAAGACTTTAAGCAACATGTCCTAGTTTGACGCAAAAATAGCTCAAAACTAATAAATTGAAGCAAAAATAGAGCAAAACCCCTGAAATCAGGAATTAGCTCCCTAAGATCCAAACATTCTAAACAACTGACCTTAAATTTGCAGAAAATCACCATAATTCTGAATCTATCCGAGAAGTATATCTTTAATCTGATAATATACTCTTCCTCTTTCAGCACAGATTCTAAACTAATGGATTTTTTGCTGGTAGTTTTCTCACCGCCATTCCCCAACCTTAAATGCATGAAACACCAGATAGATGAAGACTAAAAATTGCCAAATCAACTGCTCCTCTGTATTTGTTTCATGATGTTCTCCTGTATCGCTTCTTGTTCAATTTGAAAGTCCCGAACCATCGCCATCAGCCTCCTGTTGAAATAAGGGGCTTTCGCAGCTGGTCGGAAAGACGTGGGAAAGGTCACCATCAACCCAAAATGCGATGCTGAAGTAGGAAAAGCAGTTTCGGATTTAGGAAGATGATTGGGGGCAGGGCATGGAGGTGGGGGTAGAAGAAGAGTGAGGGAGAAAGAAGGAAGAAAATGAATGAGGAAGGGAGGAGAGGACAGAGAGAGGGATGGGCACCAGCACCAACAGTGGATTCGCCGGGGGGGGGGGAATGATCCTTGTGATGGGGTTTTCAGCCACCAGGCAGTTCACCAATGGCGCCAAGGCCAGTGGCTGGGCGGGTGTGGAGTGGTGAAAAGGTTGGGGGAGGTAGGGTTAGGAGTTTTCACAAAAAAAGGAAAAAATAAAATAGAATAGTTTTAGGACTAAATTATATAAAATGAATAGGTGAGGGTACTTAAAAATCAAGCCAAATAAGTCGAAGTCTGAAATTAATGTCACTACACTCGGGGTATTTAAATATTAGAAACTCATAGCTAGAAGAGGAACACCACCTGAATTGAGCTGCTCCACCAGCCACAAAAATCTTTACAAGTTATAACCCAGCATTCTGTCTAGAAACTCTTGATTCAATCCAGAAAGCTTCCACGGATGTTCTCTCAAGGCACCATTCCTCACTATCTCCTAGCCAATAAAAGGTATAGCAGATAGCTCCAGTCCAGATGGAACCCCAGTCTAATATAAACCTCTCCATGTGGTTATTTGAGTCTGAATGGCAGAGTAGATAGTTGCTACAATGCAAATTGAAAAGTAACTAGTAGTTGACTACTTGACTCAAATGGGACCCAAAAAAAAAAAAAGGCTCACAGAATCACGACAATGTCATTAATGGAAACAGTCACTAGGAGCATTGTTTTACGAAATTCCAACCTAGATGCAGTGTTCCTTAAAAAAAAAAAAAAAAAAAAAAAGGTGATACTACTGGTGCAGCACCATCTCCACGACTTAGATGAGGCTAAACTTAAACAAAATGAAAGGAAAAGAATACAGCCAAACAGATTTTTAAGAAAAAAATTATTTATTCAGCCTCCTCAAGTTATACACGTGCGAGAACAAAAGTTGAGCTTATAACCAAATATAATTATTTACATCATATGATCAATATTTATCAAATCACAAACCACAGAAGGCTGGTGTTCTCATTATCAGGTACTGACTTCACAACAGAATCTCAATTGCTGATGAGCTCTTCATAATAGTAATGCAAAGCACAGGCAATCAACAGAAAAAAGAGATTTAATTGGCAAAAGTGGACACTATAGAGGTGATGTAGGATAGGAATAAAGAAGAAATAAGAAGATATGGATATATCTTAATATTTGCATATGTGAAGTATTTTGATACTTTATTATCTTCATAGTTTATCTTTTGGCAATAGATTATCTTTTAGTTATCTTGTTAGCTAGAAAATAATATCTTTGTGATCATGTCATTTAAAGTCCTATTATGCATTAAGGAGTCTGGCCTGATGATTAAAATTGAATTGAATTTTCCAAAATATTGTTGAGTTGAATTGAGTGAGTAATACTTTTCTATGTGAGAAATTTCCCCGTGGGTTTTGCTCCAGAGCGTTAATTATTCCTCTTTGTAGGAATCGCTCCCAAAGTGTCCTACATCACTTTGGTATCATAGCGATTCGATCCTAGCCACTGCCAATTTTCACTTCTTGCTCCTTTGCTTCCGTAGTCAGTCACAAACAAATTTTGCTGTTTCACATTGATGGAAATAAATTGCTTAGTACTGGTTAAAAAAAGGAAGAAAAAAAGACATCTACTCTGATGTGAATTGTGAACACAGCTGGATAAGCGCTTCTTCCAAGATCCATTTTTCATGTTCTATGTTTGGTGATCGTTGCCATGTTGACTCTCAAACCAACATGGTTGCTGCAAAAAGAGCTTCAAAGCCAAATATTAAAAGTTGGAACTCAGTTCCTAGCTCCCCCATCGTTTTCCAATGATCTTATCGAGTTGCTAGATAAAGTTGGAAGCCTTTCATCTCAAGTATATCAGGACCCTCCAAAATCAATACAAGATGTGCTAGAGCCACTGCGGGAGTTTTGCTCTCAAAAGTGCTTACAAATCATGCAAATCTTGATGTGCATATTTCTCTTGCTTTATGCCTCTCTGAGCTCTATTGGATTACACCACCCAATTCCCTTTCGAAGATGAGCTGATAAAGAAAGCCTTTCGAGTCATTTTTGTCATCTTTTCAAGTCCTATCTGATAGTGGTGACACACCATAGCATAAGAGACTTCGCATAGTTGAGTCCATGACCAGAGTCAAGTCTTATGGGGTTCATTTAGATCTTGAATGTGACACTTTTGTCCCTAACATAATCCACCATCTTTTAGCATCCACTAAAGATGATCATTCTTCTATGACGCTTGCATATATAGAGTAAAGCTCATCCTCGTCGGTATTCTCACTAAAGCGGATGACCTTTTGTTGGAATTTCTTGTTTCCATACTCTCTCAGATGTCAATCTATGGGTGGTAGCGTTCCTTCAACTGCTCAAGTTATTAGTAAAAGTGTATTGGACACATGTACATTTCAGATCTCGCTTCTACAAATTATCTCATGTATAGATGAAATTATGCAAATCAAGGAGAATAAAGGTCACACTGCTCAAACCAAGTAGAAATTATAGAAGGTGATGCATGCAAAAGCGTGATACTAGATGAGGAGCGTAAAAAAACTGCATATGAATGCAAGTCAGTACTACTAGGACTAGGACTAGGACTGGTCAATTTTGGTATCTAGAAGTACCAAAAGATAAACATGTGCAGATGAGACCACTAGGAAGTGGGCATGTTGATTCATTTATCCTTAAAGAATTTCTAGTGGATCCTCCAATTGCGACTTTTTTGGGATAAGCACCACAAATTCCAATTTTCTCATAAGTGCGACGAAGCAAAGTTGGTTTCTTCCTTGGTTTTCTTCACTCTAGCCTTGTATAAAACTCGACCACTAGTTTTTCCCGACCGGAGGAGAATGTCGCAGGATAAGAATAAGGGACAAACAAGAAGATACGGATATATCTTACTATTTGCTTACGTGAAGCATTTTGATATTTTATTACCTTCATAGCTTATCTTTTAAGAATAGATTATCTTTTACTTATCTTAGCTCGAAAAAAATATCATTGTGATCATGTCATCTTTTAGTTTACTTATTGTTTCACGTATATTCTCTGTTTAGACTCCCTATATTAGGGGTGTCCAATACCGATTAACAAGAGTTTCGGTTAATAGAAAATCGATTAACCGGTTTTTCAGTTTAAGAAAATTTCGAACCATAACCGAACCCAAAATTTTGGTTAACTGTTTTTCGGTTAAACGAAAATTTTGATTCATCCAAAAGCTGAACCGTAGCCGAACCAAAAAAGTCGGCTAACCAATTTTTTGGTTTGTTTAACCAATTTTTCAGATTGGTTACTAGTTAACCGATCACAAATAATAAAAAAAGCATACTTTCTTACTTAAATTTTTCATTTTTTATGTTTAAAATTGTTTATAAAAATTAAAGTTCGGTTACCATTCATAAGTAATAAAAAAGTGCACTTCTTACCTAAGTTCATTTTTTATGTATAATTTTTTTAAAAAAAATTATACATAACCAAATTTTCAGGCCATCCAAACTGTAACCGAACCAAAACCAGAAAATTTTTTCCGGTTCGATTAAGAAAAGCAATTTTTTTTGGAAAATTTCTTCGGTTAAACAGCTTTTCGGTTCCTTTTTTTTCACACCCCTACGTATTATGCATTAGAAAGTCAGACTTGATGATTGAAATTGAATTGAATTATTCTGATCAAAAAAAGAAATTGAATTGAATTTTCATAAATATTGTTGAGTTAAATTGAGTGAATAATATTTCTCTAAGTGAGAATTTTTACCGTCGGAGTTACTCCAAGAGCGTCTTAAATGCATTATTCCCCTTTGTAGAAATTGGTCTCATAGCATCCTAGAACAATTATTCCCCTTCGTAGGTATTACTCTTAAAGCTCCTACATCAAGAAGGTAGGAAGTCTTCGAAAACAAGAAAATAGAACAGCAAACTAATGTTGCAATTCCTTGAAAACACGTGGAACATCTGGTGTAGAGCCCTCCAAAAATAAGAAAAGAAAAATATTGGAGGAAACTAAAGGCAACGTTAAGAAGAAGACCCCTGCCCTACACAAATGGATATAGTGAGTCTGACACTGCATTACAAACAAGCGCTCCATATAGCAAATAGATATATCTCCACAAAATCATGCCTTCTTAAATCCCTAAGGGCCCATTCGTTTCAACATTTGCCCAACTGCACCTGATTTCAAGTGTTCTCAATCGCTTCCAACCGGTAACTGCTAATCTCAATCGCTCCTAACTACTCTCAAACACTTGCAACTGCTTTCACCTCCTCCCAACCGTTCGCAACTGCTCACATTATCTTACAAACGCTAATCCAGCTGTCTCCCAACTGTTCAAACTGCTCCTAACTCCTCAGAATTGATTCTAACTATTCATAACTGCTAACTGCTAATCACAAATCACAACTGCTCTCAACCACTTCTAAGTGCTAACCGCTCTTTGCAAACGCTGAAACAAAAAGGTCCTAAATGATTAATCATCATATAATATTGCAAGAAAACATCCAGTGTACACCAAAATTAAGTCCAGTAGTCCGGACCATTAGAGTCCTCACCTTCCATGTGGAAGATAGGTCCGGGGGAGAGGGTTGGTCTGCCGAACTCCCTTCCATCTCTAACATGCAAGTGTACACAATACCTTAACCCCCAGTAGGGTTGGCCCTCCCCCTCGCCCATCTCCTTCTACCTCCAGGGGCCGGGAGCCAAGGACAAGAGCGGTTCAGAAGCATGCATGCTTGCCTCCCGACAGATAATATAAGTTAAATGTATCAGCAGACAATGCTTGAAAAGACCTTCTACAGAAGATTGTTGGTTTAAATCTTACTAAGGCTAGCAAGCAAATTAGTACTTGCTTTTCCAAACAAAGAAGAAACTACATGATGTTTTAAGATGTGAAGAGCAACTAAGGTAGTCATGAAATATTTGCAAGGGTGGGACCCTATGATGTTGACACACAAATAAATTAGACCAATTGCCTTGATGTATGTAGGGTTTAGCCATTTAGGATTTTAGGTGTTCAGACATACGCTAACCCTTGAAATACAGCGAACATTTCTAGTGGACCCTATATTTAAAGCATTGATCCCTGCTACTCGGTAACCACAAAAAAAAGGAAAGTAAAGAACAATTTAATAAGGAATTTTTACTTTAATGCCACCATCACCATATGACAATTACCCAACAATTACTTTTTAGACTACCAAAAAGCGGACATCAGTCAACAAAACAAGTTCATTCTAATCCCTCTTCAACCCCCCCCCCCAAAAAAAAAAAAGCGAAACATAATTCTAGAAGGGAAAATGCTGCATTTGTTGGAAAGCAGAGACCCTCAAACCTTGAGCTATCTTTTGGTAGGATTGGAGTAAGGAGAGCCAAGTTGAACCTGCAAAGGTCCCCCAGCAAGAATAATGTAGTGATAGAAAATCCAAAAGGGAACAGCATGGATGTGCCGTGAAAGGGAGAATCAGGGTTGGAATGGCTTTTGGAGGGAGAATAGAGTAGGTAATTGATCCTTCCATACCAATCTTATGTAAAATAATCGCACACTGCTTGACATTCTGACTTCTACCAACAGTTGCCAACTTGCAATGAGGAGAGAGGCACTGGTGTACATGAAACTTCACATTAATCGTCTCCTTGAAGTAGAAAAGGGCCCATAGTCCAAAGCACAAGCAGTAGAACCAAGCCCATGCAAAACGTGACTCCCCAGAACAGAGACTCAGTTAACATTTGCCTCCCGGGGGGGGGGGATGCGGAGAGGGAAGAAATATCTCTCTAATTCTCTTCCTCCCCCATAGACTTGAGATTGAAGATATAGCTACCTCCACGAAGCGACCGGCGATTACTTCCGATGATAACTAGCCTCCCATTTAAAGTAGATAGCCTTTGCATCAACAGGAAAAAGTATAAATTGCCTAAATGCAATAGGAACTATACATTAGAGTCCTCACACAGTAAGCATCAAATTAGGCACACAATGCAATGGCTCATTTGCGTGCCATATATCATCACCAATTACACCAACCCAGTGGCCCCCTTCTCAACCCAACATAAAGAAACAGACAACACAAAAATTAAAAAGAAAAAGGGGGGAAGCCAACCAAATCGAGCAACATATAAATATTAAACCATTTCATAAACCAGCAGTTGCAATTGGAGATGGCCAAAACTTGAGGCATGCAGAAATGTAAATAGAAATCTAGCGAAATGTTCGCCATCACCTCCTACCTCCTATTGATAAACTTAGAGGATCCTCCTGTCCACCACCAAAGGACTCTAAGGCATCAGCAAATGTGGCATCCCCATTACATGCTTCAGCAAGGGCAGCTCTGCAGTATCAGGTGCAAATAGTTTTTAGATTTCCACACATGGATAATGATGTAGCTCTTGCAAGATGTCAAAGCCAATTAAAGGGTATTTGGAAGAGGGGGGGATAAACTCAAATGCTCTAGCACTATTCTATTTCACTTTCTTAACTGAATTTTGTTGGGAAATTTTAGCCGCATTTGTCAGTCTTTTAGCATTTTTAGATTCAAATGCTCATCACTTTCACCTAGGCACCTTAGAATATAGTAGTTCATCGCAAAACACCTTTTTATGATCAGAACAAATCCCCACCACCCCTCCCCCGCAACTAAATGACTTCGAGATTCAATTATGTGCAGGCCTTCCAGGGGTGGGAGAGCAGGATAATCGGGGTTTTTTCCATTTAAAAAGATAAGGAAAACAACATGGAGGACTCACACATATTTCCTGCTTCCTTTGTAAAGTTTCTGGCAGCGATCTTTGAGTTCATCGGTTGTTTGCTCAAGTGAACAAACCTGCTCAATAATAAGTTTTAGTGACACAGTAAATGGCTAGAGTACTGCATAAGGAACCATAGTACAGAGAGTGATACATACAAGAACAGTCCTTATCTCTTGATTGCTTAGGAGACATATTAACACAATACATGTTCTAAAAGGAGCAATAACTGAAGCATTCGGGAATTTCTTCTATAGACCCTTCCATATCAAGGCAACAGAAATGGAAAACACATATAATTTATTATTTTCTAGCCTATCTACAGACCAAAAATTCCCCCAGGTCCTCATTTCTAACTCTAATCAGTGACACGAATTTGCTAGATACTACATTGCAATGCGATGAAATTTTAATACATTCATTAACAGGATCCAACAAAATGGACTGAAGGAAACATTCTTGGTAAGGTTGCAAATGCTGTGATGCCTAAACTTCCCCAAAGATGAAATTACTCACAAACCATGGTGGAAATACCCCTCCCTTCCCCCCGCCCCCCCCCCCCCCACCCCAAAAAAAATCTCACATCAATTATCTATTTTAAATTTTGCAGTCAAATGAAGTGAAAATCTAAAAGATTCAGTATCTAACCCCTAGGAATTTGGAAAAATAATATTTTTATTAAACATTTAGAAAAACAAAACTTCATGCAAATTAATTATTAAAATTGGTATATAGTTAACTATATGTATAAATATTATTTTCACAGGTTGCTTCAGGTGACTACATGTCACAAACAAAGTGAAGTTATAGATTGAAAGTGGCCAATTACAGCATATCCTATCAACACAAAGAAACATTGTCATGTCCTCGTTGTCATAAATAAGTGCAGACAACTAGGGGACTTTGCAATTGGCATCATAGTACAGGGCATCAAGAACTTGAGTACAAATCATTCAAATTTCATTTCTGGGCATAAAAAGGTAAAAACCATATCAATTCGGGCTTGCCATACACATGTAGCTGATACAACGATCAAAATATTTGTCATAAATTCTTATCAAACACAACAATCATTCTTCAATTGCCAAAAAGCCCAAAATTTGACGATTCACACCGACGATGCCCTAAAATTCACATAGATCTTAATCAAAAACAGCGGCAGGAGACCGAATTGGGATGGGATCAGGATGGGGTAACCTGTTGGTCGAACATAGGGGAGTCTCCGAGGTCGGTGAAGGCCGCCATTGATGTAGCTTAAATGGATCAAGGAAGCAGGTGAAAAATCAGGATCTCTGTCTCTCGCGTCCGATCAGCAGTCGCACGTCAGCCGAGAAGCACAACTGAGAGTCTGAAAGAAAGAAACCCGCCGAAGAGGAGTTTTGACGTTTGTCGTCTTCCAGCAAACATCCGTTGTTGTACCACCACGCACACACTAATAATTTTTCTACCTTCCTTTTTTTTAGTTATCTATTTTTCTTAAGGAATGTTAGACTTTAATAATCCCAACTTCAGGAGTCTGATAAATAGTAAGTTAAATTTAAGAAATAGTTTGAAGTAGATTGTACTTTAAGGATATTTTTTTCTAATATACCACCAACGAGTTTGACTTAATGAAGGACTAATGTGACAGTGGTTGAAGCTAACGTAGAATTGTTTGGAAATTAAAAAAAATCACTTTGAACTTAAGAAACAGCTTGGAGGAAGTTATACTTTGGGGGTGATTTTTTCTAATATACCACCACCAAGTTTGACTCGGTGGAGGTTTGATGTGGCAATGGTTAAAACTAACGTGGAATTGTTTGGAAATTAAAAAAAAAAAAACTCACTCAACGTGCTTTTGTACACATGTTCAGTGGTAACCCGTCTCAAGTGCTACATCTTAGCTTTTCCCTTCCACCCATTACCCTCCCCTCCCATTTACTAAGTTTTTTAAGCTATTATTGTTTGAAGAGGAAGTGAAAATAAAGGAGACACCAACTAATTGCAAAAACTGATCACTCCCCCCCTCCTCAAACTCTTAACGCTCTGTGAGCAAACATCAAAGGTGAAGAATTTTAGAAAAAACGTAACCCTAATTGATCATCTGCACATATTGAACTTGGAATTTTTACATAATTTGGGCCGAAAGCAGTGAAGTTGGATGAAAAAGGCTCAAGGAGGTAAGGGTGTAGTTGGCAATTCGAAATTGAAAAAGGTTAAGTTCTGATCCTTGAAGCTGTTTAACTTCATGTAATTATTTGATGTCATAATTTGTTTGTTACAGTTGTTGTCTTGTAAATGTAGAGAATAGTTGTTTGTGAAGTTAGCTAAATATATGTAATTACTAATTGTAGTGATTAAATAGGTTCAAATTTGAGTAATTGTTTATATCTAGGGTTATGGAGAATTATCTGTAAGCTTAAGTGTGCAATGCAGGCCCGAATTTGTATATTTGTTCTGTTCGGATTGGTGTAAGTGTAAAAGGGCTGATGATTGCATAGTAATAAAGATGCACCATGAGGAGGGCATTTGGGGATAGCATTATTCATTATTTAGTCTAGGACCATATCGGACCAAAGACTGGCTTGACCGGACTAGACTGAGGTGATTCGATCTGTCCAGGATCCTGCGTCTGGCCTTGTTCGATCTTCAGTCCGGTGCCGATCGGGTTGGGGTGGACCGAACCGTGGATCAAATTAATGTTAGGGTTTTCATATTTTGGGCTAATGGGCTTTTGGTTCTTGCTCTATGTTTCACTGTTTTGCTTTTACCTCATCAGTTTAGGGCCTCAACCTCATCCTGAGTCTCTCGTTCTTTGTCTAACTCTCTCAATCTCAAATCTCAAAACACGCTCTCAAATCTCATCATCTTCTTCAATCTTCGGTCTTAACTGGTCACCGAGACGAGCTGCGAACTCACTGTCCTCCTCAAAATTATTTTACCGCAAATTTTGATGGGTGCTTTAATCTCTAACAAATTGGGTTATTTTAAGAAGATTTCCTTGAAGTAAGGCATAGTTAGTAGATCTCTAACTCAAATAGCTGAACCTGCTTACCTAGTTTGCCCTTAACATTAAGTAATCGAGTTATTATACTATCAAGAATAGCTGGATCATAACCAGCACAAATGGGTAAGAGGAAGAGCGGAAGGATAAAATTGGGGGTGTGATTGATGATGATGATGATGTTGTTGTTTTGATAGTAAAGTTACTAACATTTCCGAGTTAGACAAAGAAAGATGTAAGCAACAGTCAAATGGGTATTCATGAAAAAAAGAAGAAAAAAAAAAAGAGTTTACTTAAGCTTTGGGTGCAATGGACATATAGAGAGGGGGCTGGTTTGGAAATTTATTTGCCATTGAATTGAGAATTGTAAGAAGGAGGAACTTTATTTTTTAGATTAAAAAAATTGAACTAGGCATGCAAGTTTCCTTTTGGTCCATTGCATCCCAAAGCACAAAACCAAAAAATGTAGCAGCTAAATTCACTAATTAAACAAGCCCAGTCGGTCAACCCATCTGAGACTCAATGCATAGTTGGTCTAGTCTTGATCCAGTCTGGGTTTGCCTTGTTCGATCCCGATTATGGATCGGTCTAGTCCTCGACCCTTAAAACAAGCCTTGTTCAATTTTTGGTCCAGGCAGGGCGAGGTCAGTTTTAGATCGATGAACAGCACTATTTGTAGATTGTGAGGACTTGGAATATGTAGGGGGTGGAGTGACAAATATTCACTCTCTAGACATAGATAAGGTTTTAAGGTTTAAGATATTATAACTTGTTAAGGATGTTGGATTTACAATTACAGAAGAGTTATACCATGTCATCCCTGGTAGGAGTTTGAGAGATCGGTTGAGGATATATCATAGTGATATTAACTCACTAGATATGGCTATTGTGGTTGGAATGGAGAGAACGGTAAAAAATACGAACCCTAATAACATGGATTAATGTTCTACCCCAAATTCCTCTACAAAAGATGGACCATGTGGCTCCTCATCTTTGGGGTCCAAAAACTCCAAGGGCTTTAAAGTGAAACATGCCCCAAGAACATCCCCTTTCTCAAGGAAAAAACAAAAAGCTCTAACCAAAAGCTTGCATGTCCAACCTACACCAAGTAAGCCTCAAACAAACTTCCCATCAACGTCTGCCATAGTCCCTGGTCCAACTTGTGAAGCCTCTTCCCCAACCTCTGCCCCAATGACTACTACTCACAATGACAAAGATAAGGCCCCTGTTGCAGCAATGAACAATAAATGGAATTGGAAGACCCAAGACCTGATTCACCCATTCATTAGGGGAAGTTGGTTGGTAAAAGTAGCCCCAGTGATAGTTCAGGTAATAGTGAGTATATACCTGAATCTGAACCGGAAAAGATGTTAGGTGGAAGACGTGATAAGGAAGGTTCATTTTCAAAAGTAAAAGGGGAAAAGGAAACTGACTTCAATGAAATTGATGTTGTTAATGAAAGAGAAACTGACTTTGAAGATATTTATCCCAGTGATGATGAGTAGGAAACTACCATGGCAAGGATGGCTGATGTTAGGAGACAGAAGCAAGTTGATGAAGGAAATTATGCACCTCCACATGCAACACTAGTTTTCAATGATCAAACAAAAAAGGACATAGGCTTCAAAGCCAGGATGAAGACTCTGAAGAAGAAATTGATACTAGAGAAGCGATCAATGATGATGTGCCTAGGCTATTAAGGAGCAATGATAGACCTTTCAAGGTTGATAAGCATACTCACTTCAAAAAATTAAAGAGGAATGTTCGCATGACTTGTGGAAAGCACAAAAGTTTTTCAAAGATGCAGTTGCCAGATATGAATAGCTCATGGATTTGAAAAAAGAAAATAAGTCAGAGCAATTTGCAAAGAGCAACTTAATTGGTCTGCTAACATAATAGAACAAATCAAAAGGGACCATAGGGTCATCATTTCTAAGTGGACTACATACAAAGCCGAGGAAAGCAACAAAATTATTGCATAGTTCAATGAAGGAGCACTATTGCAATGCAAGGACATATGTTGAGGAGCTTAAAAGGTCAAACACATGCTGCACTTTCATATTGAGAACTGACCCTGACATTGATAGTAAAATACCTATTTTTCAGAGGTTCTTTGTATGTTTTAATGGTATTAAGAAGAGTTTCCTTGAAGGCTGCAGGCCTATATTTATTCATTGATGGATGCTTCTAGAAGACATTTTTGAGGGGTTGTTTATTAGGAGTCATTGGCATGGATAGAAACAACCAAATATTTCCACTTGCATCGGCTATTGTTGAAGGTAACAATAATGATAATTGGGAGTGAGTTTTAAGAAATGGAGCAGACTATATCGGAACCATCAATAGGTTTAGCTGGACATTCATTTCAGATGAACACATGGTAAGCTTACTTTCAGTTTTTTCATTACCTAGATTAGTACATGTTTACTTACTTTACTTAACTGAACTGTCGAGAATGATCCATGCTATGTCAACTACGCTCCCAAACTCTGAGACTAACTTGAAGGATGTTTTGGAACCCTAAAGCTTGAATTTGGTAAGGTTGCTGAGGACCTTGTTTCCAAAACCCTAGGTTATTTTGTAGGGCATTAATGAGAGTCAACTTAAGATATGATGTCATTGTAAATAACATGGATGTGACTTTCAATGCTTACATTACCAATGCCAGATGCAAGCATTTGATATATATGCTAGAGGACATAAGAATGACACTCATGAAGAGAATAGTATTGAAGAAAGCCATGATGCAAAACGCTGATGATAACATACACTCTAGAGTTAGGACCAAATTATTGAACGAAAAAGAAAAAGCAAGAAACTATTTTCCCTTACCATTTGCTAACACTAGGACCTACACATGTAGGAAATGGAACCTAATAGACATATCTTGTTGCCATGTCAGTGCTTGTGCAACTTGGTTCAAGCAAGATGCTATGCACTGTGTCCATGGTTACTTCAAAAGGAGGGGTACATGAAAAGTTATAAAGGTTCAATAACGCCTTATATTAGACAAAGGCATTGGCCTGAAAAGGATTTAAATCCTCCCTCATTGAAAGTTAAGCCTGGCAGACCAAGGAAATATAGAAGAAAGGATCCCCATGATTCTAAAGAAGTCAGGCAAATTAACTGGGTATGGTTTGTAAACAGTGCGTAGTACATACCATAAAGTTGGAGATAACAAGAAGGGTTGCCCCAACAAAGCTAATTTAGTCAAAAACCCACTAGCACAGGTAGCACAAGCAACACAAGTAGAGAAAAGAACAAAACGGAGGCAAAGAAAACATCCTGTTGAGCTTGTAAATAAGGTCAGAGGTAGAGAAGGAGGATCCAACAAGGGAAAAGGTAGAGGAGCCAGTACGAGGAGATGAGGGGCTAGAGGAGTAGGAACCAACATGATAATTGTTAGATTATATTTGAATTGAAGTTCTTCCCCTAATAGTACAAGTAATTGAATGTTTTCCCTTTTTTCCATAGTATGTTGCACAAACAGGTCAAGGCCAACTACTCATGTTCTCTCAGACATAAATAGCTAGCAACAACTCTCACTTCACTACATTGCCTCACAGTAAAGATTTCTTCAGGTGTGTAGCTTTGTTGACTGTATTTTTTGGTTTGAGAGAAAAGATTCCTCTCAGCAATGTTGGAGCAAGATTTTTTAGGGTTTCTTTAGGGGTTACCTTTTATTAAGTAGGGTGTTTTGTGTTTTACTTGTATCATTAGTGTTGCTGAGTTGCTTTTTTGTCTAAGTTAACTCAAGTTGCTTATTTGTTTTGTCGTTTATGTAAAAACATTGCTTCTTGTTTATACAATGCAAACTGCAGCACATTTAGCTCAAATCAGTACATATATATAAGGAAAAAAAAAAGTTGCAGTTTTATTTCCATCTTCGAAGTCAAACTTTTCATTAATGCATTCAATACAAGAGTATATTTGAAGCATACCCCCAACCATACATATATATTGATAGATATTTGTTAACCCTCCCCCATCTACCCCCCTCCAAATCTACCCCACACTATAACTTTGCCAACACCACTACAATCTCAAACAAAATAAAACACTCACACATGCACAACATAGGCCACCACATTTGTTCGAATCCATTAATATAAGTGCCATCAATTCTTCTTTCATGGCCATGAATTATTTCTTAGATTTTTTCCTCTTCTTCTTCTCCTTGACAATCTTGCTTCTTAGTGTAACATTTTCTTCAATAGCATTTATAATGTCGTTACCTTCATCATCATCCATTCCTCCTTTGCTACTACCTCCCTTCATTGCCTCATTTTTTTCACTTTAATTACCATTTTGTCTTTTTCAAAAACCAATTCTTCCCGTCTTTCTTCAAAAATCTTGTTCTTCTCATTACCAATCATTTCCACATCTTTCCATTTGAAAAAACTACAATTTTCATTCACCTAGCAAGACCAAAACAAAATATAAGATTATTTACTAATTTACTTACTACATCCAATTTTGAAAACCATGTATTAAATTACAAGTTTATTTTTGAAATCTAATATTTTTTATGCAAATTATTACTCCACATCACAGTTACTCACCTTTAAAAGTTGACAACAATAAAACTTTCTTCCTCGATTTGGGAGTCTTTTATAAGTTTGGTACACTGATGGGACATCATGAAGCATCTCACCATCCACAGTTCTTGAATATGGACAGCATATTTTCCACACCTTGCTGCATTAGAAGACTCTACAACCGTACCAGCTTTCTATGACATTCTTCTTTTCTTCTTTCCTCGACTTTCTTATATCTAATTCTGAGTTTGAAGATTATAAATTAGGTTCCAAGTGGGGACATTACTCAGTAAAGGGAAGGGAAGGGGAACAAGATGGAAGGAAAAAGCAGCGGTGTGCAAAAGCATGCTGAGTGAGGCTTTTTTTTTTTTTAATTTCCAAACAATTCCACGTTAGCTTCAACTACTGCCACGCACCCCAAAAGTATAACATACTTTAAGTTATTTCTTAAGTTCGACTTAACTTTTTCTAGACCCCGCAAGGTTGGGATTATTAAATTCCAAAATTCTTTTTTTAATTTAAAACACAGACTACCAAACCAAGGGAAAAAAAAAATTAAAACTGCTATGCATATGGGTTTTTGGGGGGGGTTGACATTGCTAATTTGCTAGTGTCCTACTTATATTTTTATTTTATTTTATTAGAATGAGAGATAAGGATAATATATTAAATTGAAAGCTTGTTCATTAAAAATATAGGGCTCAATCTCCTTAGGGCATACCCCAAACCATACATATTTCCCTTGAAAGGCATAATTTTAACAAGACTGTGAGCGACCACATTCCGCTTTGTACAAACATGAGACCAAACACAATTAGAAAAACTCTTTCTTAACACAATCCAAATTTCCAAATTTTAGACCAAAATGCACAAGAAAAATATTATGATTTTTGTATCTAACGTGAGTCCAATACTGGAAGTCAAATCTCCTCATGAGCCCATACATGGTTGCCATCCCATTTTCCATCGTCGTTGTTTATATGGTCTTGACTCATTTCAAACCTGCCACCACTGCACCTTACGCATCTCATATTGCCACCTCAAGCCCTATATGAACCCCTTCAATGATTGCTACATCTACATTAATCTTGACCATATTATTAGCATATGGATGCAATATCTTTTGGCTTGCTAAGATGTGATGCGCTTTGATCATTCTTGCTTTAGTCTAACACTCATTGAACTCCTTCATGCTTTGCATCGAACAACCTTTGCTGGAGTAGACTTAGTTTCGAAAATAATTCATTTTTGACAAACTGTAAGCTCCACAATAAGAACTTGTGTTCTTGGAACAACTTCTTTTCCAGTTTGGTCTTCTTATTCACAAGTAGTTTTTTGGAACTCACACTCTCTTCACTTACATTATGTATAACCTCCAAATGAGATAGCTACGTGCTCCTCTTGGTATCACATTCAAAGAAGACATGATGCCATGTCATCAGGATGTTACCACACCTTTATCACCAATGTTTGTTCACCATATGTATTCTTTTCAATGGATTTCTAATGGGCAACATTCCCGAACTACACCTTTAAAGTAGGTGCATGACCTTAGGGATATTGGAACTGCCAAATCAATAGTCAAGAGGCATATAATTTTTCGAGCTTAAAGGATGCTATGCTCCCAAATTAAAACATAGACAGTTTTAACTGAGAATTTTCCATCTTTTGTTAAGCTCTAGATTTGGCCATCAACTAGGAGAAGGATGAGAGCTGTATCTCTCGCATTGAATAAACTCTCAATGTTGGCATGTTATTGTCTAGTTTATAATGAAGTAGTCATTGCCAATTTGTTAACATATGTCACCTTTTGAAAAAGTTTTGAAATACCACATTAGAATATTAAAATTTATAAGAGTATGATCATTATGAATTGTGATTGTAAATAACAGTAGAAAATTTAGGCAATGACTATATATAATTATTATAATACAGTCATCTTTTATAATGTTTGTTAGGGGTGATCAAAACCGATTAACAAGAAATTCGGTTAACTGAAAAGTTGGTTCGTAAAAATTGTGAACCGAAAACCGAACTGAAACTTTCGGTTAACCGATTTTCAGTTAACCGAATTTTTCGGTTAATCGAATTTTTTGGTTCGGAAAATATGTGAGCTGTAACCAAACCGAAAAAATCTGTTAATTGGATTTTCGGTTCGGTTAACCGGATTTTCGGTTCGGTTAACGGTTAACCGTTAGTTTGAATTATTAATTTTCAATTTTTACTACATTTTTAATTAATTTAACTATTTGAGATACCAAATATTAATTTACACATTATTGTATGTTTAGTCTTATCATTAATAATTATAAAATCTATAATTGACAAATATAAAATTTAGTTTTTTAAAAATAAAAGTGTAAGTTTTGGTTTTTGTTAACTGTCGGTTAACCGTGCGGCTAAACGAATCTCAAACCGAAACTGCAAAATTTTTTCAGTTCGGTTAACCAAATCGAATTTTTTAGAAAAATCAAATCAGTTAGCCAGTTTTTGGGTACGATTTTTTGATTTTCCGATTCGGCTTTTCAGTTTTCATTTTTTTGCTCACCCTTATGTTTGTCTCACAAATTGATAAGGAAATAAGCTATAAGAAAAAAATTTAAAAATTTTATGAGAAACACTTTTGTTATAATTTTTTAAATTTAAATTATTTGTAATCTTTCTTAGTAAACTTAAGTTTAAAGTTAATTAAATTACTTTAAATTAAGACTGTTGGGTTTTATGGCCTAAAATCTCGAGTATCGGCACGGGGAGCCCATGCTGCACAGACACGGGCGTGCCAAGACGAAGAGCCGAAGACGAGAGGGACAGAAAAGTGGCACGGGGGCACCGTGCCATATGGCACGGTCGTGCCATGTGGCACTGGGTGACCGTGCCACGTGGCACGGTCGTGCCTCGGGTCTTCTCGCCGCCGCTTTCGGATGGCGGCTAGGGTTGCGCTTTGGTGGCGGTTTTTGGAAGGTGGTAGCTAGGGTTTTCAGGGGGAAACCCTGCCTCACAGACCCTATATAAAGGGGGTCTAGGGCCTTGTTTCAAAACACTTCAACAATATAGAATACACATTGAGAGAGTGAGATTGTTTGTGAGAGAATACAATTGAGAGTATTGTAATTCTGCTCTTAATCACTGAAGTGATTGTGGTGTACTACTCTGCTCATAGTGAAATTCGTCGGTGTGCTGTCGCCGTCCGTGGTTTTTCCCACATTGGGTTTCCACGTAAAAATTCCCTGTGTCCTTTACTCTTGTTTTTCATTGTTGCGTTGTGTTCTTGGTTGAATTCTGTTGCATTGTCACATCCTATTATCCCCTTTATTTCCTAACAAGTGGTATCAGAGCGAGGTTGTAGGATGTCTTCAATCATAAAGGTGGACATACAGAAATTCGACGGGGAGATTAGCTTTAATCTCTGGAAGGTGCAGATGAGGGCGGTCCTCATCCAGCACGGGCTGTGGAAGGTCCTGCAGGGACCTCACGTCAAACCTACAGGCACAACGGATGAAAAGTGGGCTGAGGATCAGCAGAAAAGGCGTGGGAAGTTGACAGATGAGGAATGGGAGGAACTGGAGCTGAAGGCAGTTTCAGCCATACAACTATGTCTGGCACCTCACGTGCTCCGCGAGGTTCTTGATAAGGTAACTGCTGTTGACCTTTGGGCTAGGCTAGAAGAACTATATATGACAAAGAGTCTAGCCAATAAGATCAGGCTAAAAGAAAGGTTGTACACCTGTCGTATGGCTGAAGGTACGCCTGTCCAGAAACATCTGAATGATTTCAATTCAATTCTAGTTGATTTGGAAAGTCTGGATGTAAAAATTGATGATGAGGATAAAGCCATCTTGCTTGTTGTCTCACTACCCCCTTCATATAAACACTTTAAAGAAATCATGCTGTATAGTAACACGGATACTATATCGTTTGAAGATGTCAAGGCTAACCTTCTTTCAAAAGAAAAGTTTGACCATGACATTCATGCTGACCAGGGTGAAGGGCTGGCTGTTAGGGGTAGGACAACTGAGAAGAAGGGAAACGGTAATAGGAAGAGCCGTTCTAAATCAAGAAATCCTCATGCTAATAAAACCTGCCACTTTTGCAAAAAATTGCGTCACATAAAGGCTAATTGTTGGAAGCTAAAGAACAAGAATGAGGAAACGGGTAAAACTGCTACTGCTGACTGTGTGGTAGAGTCTGAGTCAGATGGGGATGTTCTGCTTGCTACTTCTTTAGCTACCACCTCTGGGAAAGGGGTGGATAACAATTGGGTCTTGGATTCTGGTTGCACATTCCACATGTGTCCTCATAGGGACTGGTTCGTTACTTATGAGTCTGTGGATTCTGGGGTGGTACTTATGGGCAATGATAGTGAATGCAAGGTTGCAGGGATAGGTACAGTCCAGATCAGAACCCATGATGGCACTATTAGAACATTGTCTAAAGTGCGTCATATTCCTGATATGACTCGTTGCTTGATTTCCTTGGGAACTCTTGAGTCTAATGGTTGCAGAATCGTCATGGAGAATGGAGCTCTAAAGGTGGCTAAAGGAGCCATGGTGATGATGAAGGGACTGAGGCAGGGCAGTCTCTACATCCTGCAGGGAGCCACAGTTACAGGAGCAGCTGCTGTAGGTACAGCAGATGAGACGATGTTATGGCACATGAGGCTGGGCCATATGAGTGAGAAAGGGATGACCATTCTGGGTAAGAAAGGTTGTCTTGGTAACGCTAGTACGGGTAAGTTGGATTTTTGTGATCACTGCGTATTTGGGAAACAGAAAAGGGTAAGTTTCTCAAAGGCTAGTCACCGTACTCAGGGGGTCCTGGACTACATCATTCTGATTTGTGGGGTCCCTCTAAGGTACCTTCGATGGGAGGTAAGCGTTACATGTTAACATTTGTTGATGATTTCTCACGAAAAGTTTGGGTGTATTTCTTGAGACAGAAAAACGAGACATTCTCAATGTTCAAGAAATTCAAGGCTCTGGTTGAGAACCAGACTGGCAAAAGAATCAAGAAACTCAGGACTGATAATGGCCTGGAGTTTGTTGAAACTGAGTTTGAAGAGTTCTGCACAGCAAACGGCATAGCCAGACATAAAACCTTGGTCGGGAAACCACAACAGAATGGGGTCGCAGAACGAATTAACAGGACGCTGTTAGAGAAAGCACGGTGTTTGCTTTCAACTGCTGGGCTTTGGGATCGCAAAGCGTTTTGGGCTGAGGCCATTTCTACGGCCTGCTACCTGGTGAATCGATCACCACACTCCTCCATCGAGTTTCAGATTCCAGAAGAAGTATGGTCAGGTAATCCTGTTGACTACTCTAATCTCAGGGTATTTGGGTGTCCTGTGTATGCTCATGTAAATGAGGGAAAACTAGCACCTAGAGCAGTTAAATGTATGTTTTTGGGGTATGCTAGTGAATCTAAGGGGTATCGTATGTGGTGTCCTGATTCTAAGAAAGTAATACAAAGTAGGGATGTTACTTTCAATGAGTCTGATATATTATCTTCTGGAAAGAATGCTGCTGTTCCTTCTACTGATGCAAGAACTCAGCAAGACACCAACATGGAGGTGGAGCTGGAGACTGCTGCAGCTCAAGGTGGAGCTATGAGGGAAGTCCAGGTCACTGAGCCTGGGGCTATCAGCACTAATCAACCTCAGGAGGAGGTTGAGCACTCTATAGCACGTGATCGTCCTCGCAGGGAGATCAGGAGACCGGCCCGGTACAACGATGATGAAGGGCTGATAGCATTTGCACTTTCTGTTGCAGAGGAAGTGTCTGAAGGAACTGAGCCTTCAAATTATACTGAAGCCATCACCTGCCCAAGTTCACCCAACTGGATTCAGGCTATACGAGAAGAAATGGAAAGTCTGCAGAAAAACGGGACTTGGGAGTTATGTAACCTGCCTAAAGGCCGACGGGCCTTAACTGCCAAATGGATATACAAGAAGAAGGAGGGCATTCCTGGGGTAGAGGATGCAAGATGGAAAGCAAGGTTGGTTGTTCGTGGTTGCAACCAACGGGAAGGTATAGACTATAATGAGGTTTTCTCTCCTGTAGTCAGACACACCTCTATCCGATTATTGTTATCTATTGTGACATTGTTTAACTTGGAGTTGGAGCAGCTTGATGTAAAAACAGCCTTCCTGCATGGTGAGCTGGAAGAGGAGATATATATGAAGCAACCTGAAGGGTTTGCTGTTCCTGATAAGGAACACATGGTATGTAAGTTGAAAAAGTCCTTGTATGGACTCAAGCAGGCTCCTAGGCAGTGGTATAAACGTTTTGACACGTTTATGATTGATAATGGTTACATACGTAGTAGATATGATAATTGTGTATACTTTAGACAATATGGTGATGGGTCCTTTATATATCTACTACTGTATGTTGATGACATGCTAATTGCATCTAAAGATAAAACCCTGATTAGCATGCTAAAATCTCAGCTCAGTAAGGAATTCGAAATGAAAGACTTAGGTGCAGCTAAAAGGATACTGGGCATGGAGATTCACAGAGATCGAAAGGAGGGAAAATTATACTTGTCTCAAGAAAAATATCTTGAGAAGGTATTAAGCAAGTTCAAAATGAGGGACTGCAAGGCAGTGTCTACCCCTCTTGCTGCACATTTTAAACTGTCTGCGGAATGCTGTCCGCAAACGGAAGAGGACATCGGTAGAATGTCCAATGTACCATACTCTAGTGCTGTAGGGAGTTTGATGTATGCCATGGTCTGTACCAGACCAGACTTATCACATGCTGTGAGTGTGGTAAGCAGATATATGCATAATCCTGGAAAGGACCACTGGGAGGGTGTAAAATGGATCCTACGGTATGTAAAGGGAACTGTGGGGAAAGGGCTGGTATTTGATAGAAACAAGGCTGCTACATCTGATGTAGTAGGGTATGTTGATTCTGATTATGCTGGTGATTTGGATAGGAGGAGGTCCATATCTGGGTACATCTTTACCATGTGTGGGGGCGCTATCTCTTGGAAAGCGTCTTTACAATCTATTGCAGCTCTGTCCACAACAGAAGCTGAGTATATTGCTGCCACTGAAGGGGTGAAGGAAGCTACCTGGCTAAAGGGACTGGTAATGGAGCTTGGAATACCACAATCTGCTGCTGTGGTATATTCTGATAGTCAGAGTGCCATACATCTGACAAAGAATGATGCCTACCACTCGAAGACCAAGCATATCAGTGTCAAATATCATTATGTACGAGACACAGTTGCTGCAGGAGAAATAATGATGAAGAAAGTTCACACCTCCGAGAATCCCGCTGAGATGCTTACAAAGCCACTACCTACAGCTAAGTTCGAGCATTGCTTGGACTTAGTGGGAGTTCACAGCTGCTGAGGGCCCTGCGGGGCATAGCCCCATAGGGGGCATCACCCTTAGGGGTGAGACGATGGCGACGGAAAGTTGAAGATTGGAGATTTTGGTCCAAGGTGGAGATTGTTGGGTTTTATGGCCCAAAATCTCGAGTATCGGCACGGGGAGCCCATGCTGCATAGACACGGGCGTGCCAAGACGAAGAGCCGAAGACGAGAGGGACAGAAAAGTGGCACGGGGGCACCGTGCCATATGGCACGGTCGTGCCATGTGGCACTGGGTGACCGTGCCACGTGGCACGGTCGTGCCTCGGGTCTTCTCGCCGCCGCTTTCGGATGGCGGCTAGGGTTGCGCTTTGGTGGCGGTTTTTGGAAGGTGGTAGCTAGGGTTTTCAGGGGGAAACCCTGCCTCACAGACCCTATATAAAGGGGGTCTAGGGCCTTGTTTCAAAACACTTCAGTACTCCAATATAGAATACACATTGAGAGAGTGAGATTGTTTGTGAGAGAATACAATTGAGAGTATTGTAATTCTGCTCTTAATCACTGAAGTGATTGTGGTGTACTACTCTGCTCATAGTGAAATTCGTCGGTGTGCTGTCGCCGTCCGTGGTTTTTCCCACATTGGGTTTCCACGTAAAAATTCCCTGTGTCCTTTATTCTTGTTTTTCATTGTTGCGTTGTGTTCTTGGTTGAATTCTGTTGCATTGTCACATCCTATTATCCCCTTTATTTCCTAACAAAGACAATTATGATGTTCATAAGAAAATTGATGCATTTTATTTGCCGTTTTATTTATCGGCCTAACAAAAAACACCATTTTTGGAAAAAGTTTTGGCCATGGAATATTTGGTTATTAATGTTATTTCAAGTTTCACTATCTCCTAATTTAGTTAATGTAAAGACTTGTGCCAAATACGTACAAATCATTAGCTCTAACGAGAAACAAGAAGAAAAATTTGGAGAACTAAATTTTCACATGAAAACATGAAATGAAGAATTTAAAATATTGAAATTACTAATTAAAACTTAAACTTTTCTATTCAGAGAGTGTAAATGATGAATTTGAGTACATACATTAAAATGTATCTGTTTCTAAATGGAGTTTTCTTCAGTAGTGAGGTAGCAAAGAACGGGCTTATATGATGATGGATGTTCTGGGCCGAGGTCCTACTTTGTTCCTCCTTCGATCCTGCAAAAAAAGGCCTACCTCAGATGTCGGATCCAAAGAACGCCCATCCAATGCTCAAGTCAGCATAGGTCCCAAGAAAAAAAAAAATAGGCGGCCAAAAAAGAAATAAGGTTAGAATTTTTCTCCTGAAAGATGAGCTCTTTCTCAAGAAGGGGAATCTTTGGTGTTGAGTGTGTTAGAGTCTAAATTTCTGTGCAGGGTTGCTTACTTTTTCGGATCTAGTAAATGAGTACTTATAGGGACTGTACGGTAATTTTACAAGTCCTACCCTTCATGGGTCAAAACTAAGTTTTCTCCCAAGTAGCGCACTACGGGTTAGAGCCCCTTTTTTAGGGCCTTGTGACATGGTGGAAAAGTAAAGGTTTTTCCCAAATTAGTATCATACCTATAACCTTTGGGTATTGTTACCTT
>JAKOGI010000073.1:525000-532500 GCA_029747015.1 Carnegiea gigantea
AATCTTGGACTAAATTTTATCCACCAAATTTATGGAGATTAATATATTTTATTGTTGTATAATTAACTTAATTAATTGTTTATTTTTAATAAGTATATTATTTTAATATTATTATTTTTCATCCAAAACGTTCATTGTAAAATAAATTATACTATACAACTCTTCAATAATTCAACAACTCCTTACATCCATCCTTACGGCTCCTTACAGCGTCTTACATCTTCTTACAACTCTGTACATCTTCTTGCAACTCTTTACATCTTCTCACAGCTCTTTACAATTTCTTACATTTATCTATCGATCTAAAATGCGAAATAGAACAGACCCTTACTTACAAGGAGAACATGAGTTATCATGTTAGGACAAGCTGGATTAGCTCTCCAAATTTTACCTGCCACGTGCCTCATCAAATTGTGCAATGCTAAACCCTAAATGTTTAACATTAAACCCTAAAGTTGGATACTTGAACATTTAGCCTTAAACCCTAACCCGAGTTCAATATAAGGGTTAATGCTGATGCCAACACAGTTACCTTACATCTTAAATGCTACACACACAGAGACACAAACACACGCACCCCCCCTAGTCTCTAAATTATAATAAAAGGTTTTAGGCTCTAAGCTAGTTTTAGGGTAAACCTTATGCGTGCTTCATTTTCTCAATATGGGGTGTATAATAATATATTATCATATCTCAAAAATAGAATAGAGTTAACCCAGGTTATCCTAAATAGGATTTCAGGTTAGTGCATACGTGTGCGTGTGTGTGTGTACACACACAGATATATATATATATATATATATATATATATATATATATATATGTATGCCGTAGGCCCTGAATTACAGTAAAAGTTTTTAGATTCTAAGTTTAAGTAAACCTTATGCGTGCTTCACTTTCTCAATATGGTGTATATAATAATATATTTCCATATTCCAAAAAATATGATTGAGTTAACCCAAGTTGTACTACATTCAGGTTAGCGCATATGCGTCTATGGGTGCATCTATATATATATATATATATATATATATATATGTGTGTGTGTGTGTGTGTGTGCGTGCTTGTGTTCATGTGTCTACACACATACACATTCTCTCCTCTTCGTCCATGGATGAGCCAAAGTCTTCTTGCAAATTGTGGTAACGAGCTGATTTCCCTAGCAAACTATGGCCTATAGCAAAATACGAACAACTTTAATTCATTAAGCTAAAAACCACCTTTAACCCACTGTATACATTCCCACCTGCACAATCACATGGTCAATTTGTCCAAAATACAAGTCAGTCATTATGTATAGATCCACAAAGATGATAGCTTCACCAACTTACTCTGAAATTTCTCTCTCTAGGTTGGTTAACAGCCCCTTTTTATAGCCTAATTCTGTTGCTTCTGGCCATCATCTTAGCCAACTGTCTAGTATTGCTTCTCTGCCGTACAAGCTTCACGTTCGTATGTTTCCTTTGCCCATTTCTCCTCTAGATTGATCTTCGTAAATTCTCAAACTACCCAACTTGACCATCCTAGATTCAGTTTAAGGTCACTTATGTTATCGCTAACTATCAATAGTCATTATTAAAATGATATATTATAATAATAATAATAATAATAATAATAATAATAATAGTAGTACTAATAAAAATAACATTATGTATGTAATTCTGTTTGAAATTAAAACTAAAAGAAACAAAAAAACACTTTAGAGTCTTGAATAATGACAATTCTATCTATTTAAAAATTTTAATTTACGTATGAAATCTAACGATAAAATTCAAAACTAATTTATCTATAAAGAAAAATAATAATGAAACCAATATTTTCCTATTTAGGATGGCCCCAAAAAAAACAAAATTTATTTCTTCATTGTAATTCCTTAAAAATTTACAATTTTAGAATGAGAGGGACTGAAACAATTTCCACGTATATCTTCAAATATTGAAGTAATTTTGGGGAAAAAATCTCAATTTTCTATCTATCTGTTCTACACTATGGCACCACTTCGATCAAGCAACTGCCATTGCCACCCATAGAACCCAGACCACCTCCTCACAGCTTTTGACAGTCACCTGTAATAGCCTCCCGATAGTTACTAGTGGGGATTAACCCATGTCTAAACTAGCTCACAACCTCTAACTAAATGGCCCTAGATGGCCTCCTTTGCCACCATCGCCCACACCTTCATCTTCTTTAAAATCTTAAAAAATTCGAAAATTTGATAAATTAGAGGCGCAAACAACAAAGCTAGTGGTTGTTTCACAACATAAATTTAAGAAATTTCCCCAATTACAAGAATGTTCAACCTAAATTGGGGGTAGAATTTGGTTCCATTAGGAAGCAGAGGCAGATGATTAGGGAGTAAAGAGAATGGAGAGAAGAGGAAAAACCCAAGCTTTTCCGATATAATCGTCTATAATCGCATAGAGCGATAGATGACCATATAGCTGTGGACAATAGCAACACATGTTAGGCAATAGTGGAATAATAACTTGGTTGAACATGATAATCAGTGATAATGAGAATACCTACGCTGCATGCATATCCAGTTGTGTAGCGGTCGTATGTAAAAGAATTCGAGTATTCTCATGAAGAACAGTGAACTCTTTAAAATCTGTAACATCTTATAACACAACTCTGAAAATGAACCTGTATTTTTGAATTAGAAAGGGATGGTTACATTGATGAAAACATAAATTTGGAAAAGCATAACAGGCTATGAAATAATATGGAATCATAGAAGCAAACCTGTTCCGAGTCAAACTTGGTGATCGGCATGTGCAGTACGGTACATTAAGTACGAATACATAAGTGTGGACACTTTTGTTGCAATTAATACAAGCGTCGTAAAGGAACGGGTAGATTTCAGCAATATATGCAAAAATTCAAAAATATCTAACCTAAATATAATAAAATATGGAAATTATATGATATTGAATGAATGGATGTAAGCATAAGGAACAGGTGGTGAAAAAAGTCTAGCTTACATTTGGCGCAATAGCATATTCATATAGTCTAATCCGTTTAGCTGCAAACAATTTCTCTAGATGACACATGCGTAATGTTCTCATACGCATGAAATCGAAATGCTTCATTACACCCGAAGTGCCAGAGAACCTAATACATACATGAAAACTAACACGTATGAGGTCAAGTGTATATAAGATGTATAGAATTAGAAAACCTTAAAATGTGACATGTTATGTGTACCACCCTTCAAAGTCTTCTGTTGGTTCAATATCTGGGTTGATCAGCAATCTACTAATGAGCAAAGTAGAAACTGATATTCCTACAGTTATATTGGATGAGAGAAAATGTATTACTGAAATATACAATTAGAGTAATGGAAATTATACAGTTTTGTGAATGACATCTTCATCAAGTGGACGTAAAGATACCTTCATAATTTCTAATGTGCACTCTGGAAGCAAGAAATATATTTTCAGTAGTCAAATGTTGCTGAATATAGGTGCTTTCAACTTTCGTAAAATCTCCCCATAAAGTCAGTCTCAATGGGTGCATCCTGCACAGATGTATCATATATACTCATCTTTATACAATTGAAATGTAACAATAAAACTTTAAATGTTAACTAATCACAACGCATACTGCATGTCACAAAGTAATAATTCCCGCCATGTAGTGCCTCTATCTCTGGTCCTTTCCAAAGGATATATAGATACTACCATCCCTATGACGTCTATAGAACAATAGGGAATGAGAACATTGTAAAAAATACAGAAGGAATGCATGCATAAATTTAGATAGCAAACTTGAATTTGTGAACAACACGTACCAACAACATTATCAGGTGTTCGAAGACGTCGAGAGATCTCAGTGAATGACAGGAAAGGAGGCCGGTACTGGTAGAGAATATCACGACATTCTTTAATGATGCCAAGAAGTGCTGTTATCGACGTGAAAACCAGTTTGTAAAGGTTGGTCACCACATTCCGTTCGCCATCTGTAGCAACATCAACTGAGAGTCCGGATATGTGCTAAACGTTGCCAACACTGAGTATGGACCTTCATCGAGTAATATCGGCATCACCTTCTATGATGCAGAATATCTCATTAGACTATAAAATAATAAAATGCATTCTTAAGCATCATACATGTATACGATGAGGACTTTATTGAACACACTAATCCAATACCTGGTAGTCCATAAATATAACCTTCCATACTGTCCGTCGCCCATATACTCGAACGGACATTGCTCGCATGAGCCAACTATCAATGTTACAGATCTATTATAAGGGTTGATGGTACATATAGGCATAACTGTAGGTGCTGAAGATGCCATGTCTGTAATCTTAAAGAAATTAAAAGTGTATAGTATGGTATGATAATAAAGAAATTACCACAATGTATTTGTCGAGGGAGGTATATTACTGTACATAACACCAGAATAGTATGATTGAAAATATGATAATAAAACAGACAGAATGTAATAGGCAAAATGAATAAACTGTACGATATAATAATAATCTACAAATTGTTCAATACATCCCTATACTAACATCTACTGGAACTCCTCTCTTATTACAAAGCAGTACTTTTAACCCAGATGGGGACGAAACATATGACAGTGCAATATAAAGTTGACCATGGCCTTGGAAGGTATATGCCAACTCCATTTAAAGTTTGCCTTTGACTTTTGTTGATTGTCATTATAAATGTCAATTTTAGAGGGAACTGCCTTCTTCTGAGTTGTAGATCTGGAAGATTGGTTGGTGTTAAATCGATTCTGAGTATTAGGACAGTCTCCCCAACTTTTCAGCTAGTTATTACTTTGGCCTCAATCACTCTATTATCCAGCTTACTGACAGTCAATCCAGTACCATTGTACAATTCTATTAACTGATTCAAATTTCTCAATAATATAACTAACGCACCGACTTTAAGATCTAAACAATGATTTGGCAACCCAGAAATCTTTAGGGAATGCAATAATTCAAGGGGTTCCATATAACTGAAAGGACCACAATCGTCAATGTTTGAAAGACTATCACAACTCAAATAGCTTTTCACATCTCCAGGAAGCATGGACAACATGATTGTGTTTATTTCATTGACATCATCATTTGTTGGTGTAAGAATCCCTCGTTCACGAAGATATGACCAATCTTCATACTTAGTATCAAAATTAGGGTAAATTGATGCGATCAAATTATGCAGACCGTTGTCTTCATTCAGTATTAGGAATTCTTCCTCTATCTTAATCCAATTAGGCTCTCCGTCATCTGAAATAGCAATTCCCTACAGTTGACCATCTCCAACCTGTAATATCCATCGAGCAAATTCCTCGACATTAGGCATGGTCTTGTTAGGTTCATCTATTCGTTGCAGTCGCATGTTTATACGTAAGTGCAGAACACTACATTCATTCCAGAATGTTGCTCGATGGATTGTAGCTGCAACGATAGATTCACGACTCCCGTGTGCAATCACAAGAAGGATCTGCCTAAAATCTCCCCCAAGAAGGACCAGTTTTTTGCCAAAAGCATTTTGATAATCACATATGTCCTGCAGGTGATGATCAATGGCTTCAAATGCTAAACGATTCATTATTGGTGCTTCATCCCATACAATCAATGCTGTCTCATGGATAAGATCCGGACGTTCAGACTTCTTATCGAAGTAACAAACTGATGTTTCATCAGGTTGTAAGGGTATTTTAAACACTAAGTGGGCTGTTTTCCCTCCGAGTAACAGTAAAGAAGCAATTCCCGATGATGCTACGACAAGGATAATATGTTTGTCTGATCGGAACTTAGAGATTATAGTATTCCATAGATATGTCTTTCCCGTGCCTCCACTACCATATATGAAGAACAACCCCCCTTCACCTATGTTATGAGTATCGAATATTGATCTATATGCATTATAATGATCTGAGTTCAACCCTCTAAAAAAATTTTCAAATCTTGATGTTTCCAGAGTTGTGTCATAATCAAGTTCATCAATAATAAGCCGATTTGTTGCATAAACTACAGCTTCGATAGAAAGGAGTGGCATTGGAGGGAAATTTCGCAGCGATCATCCATTTCTATTCAAGATACGTTCTATCTCAAGTAGGCCAAGATTTTGGAACTCTGCAGATGGTAAATCCATATCCGGCATTCTTGTGTTGCCATTGTACGGTGTGGAGCATGTCATCTGTTAGATGCGCTCAATGTGCATCCCACAGCTTAACTGAATCAGCAATCTCGGAGAACATCAACATGGAACAAAACATATTTCGTAGTTGCACACCTGAAGCCCAAGTTGATGCTTCAGTCAAGGCAGCATGTCATTCACCATTATCCTCAAGCAAATCCACTGCCATGCATGCTGACTTAAATGTTGGGTCTAGGACACCATGTATGGTACGAATATCCTCAAAAGAAGCTATTCCACAAATCTTTATAAGAAACATTCTTAAGTAATACCGTTCACCACAATTTGAATGTGCAAACGGAAGTCGACCAATTGAAGAACCTTTTTGACAGACCGTCCAGATTTTTAAACAATGAGTCCATACCCATTGCGTGGGGAAGTTCAGCTACGTGGTCTGTCGAGCATATGGGTACTTCTTATTTGCTTCAAACCACATTGTTAACATTGTTTTCTGTGCTTCTGGGTCATTCACAATACTGAAGAGTTCCTCTCTGTCGTTGAACACAACTAATTGCTCTCTAGGCAAATGGTATTGAAGTCTTTGGACAGAAGGATATTGATGCTGTAAGCTGAACTCAAAAATCCTCTAGCATGACTCCACTGCAAATACGTAGTGACAATCCAAATACTCCTTGATTTCATCACCTTCTCTATGTGGCCGAGATTGGTCACTGTCACGATGTGTTGTATTGCCTTCAATAACAATAGTAGCACGATCATGTCCCTTATGTACATACTTATATAGGTACTTGATCACGCTATGGACAGCTACGCGCTCGACGTTTATATGAGCATCATATGTTACACATAGATCTCTATTGTATGGGACCACCCATTGGTTATCAATCTCTCGTTCATTCACGACCACTCGTTGGGGTGTGCGCCGCCTGTGGTATTGAGCGAAGCCATGCTCATCAAATGTTGTTTGGTTACAAAATCTTTTTGGATAACATTTTGAACATTTTCCGTCAATCAAACATGATACACATGGGCCATGTATCATGAATCGTGTGACAGTATCATATACTAGAGGGTCCATAGCTTGATCAGGAATTTCGGCACTAATTAGCCTATCAACATCTTCTGGGCATGTGAGCTTATCTTCCGGTGCCACTGTTAAGAGAATATGAGCATGAGGAAGGCCACGCTTCTGAAATTCAACAACATATACTTCTGTAAAAGTTAAAGTAGGGGTAATTAGTAGATTGAATGTATTTGTAAGGTAAAATACTATGTTTTACAATGCCATGAACTCACCAGCAATGACTGTTCCAAAGATCTTTTTTGTGTTAACATTATCGAGTAGTTGTCGTAACCTAATTCGGAAAACTCGAGTTATTAGAT
>JAKOGI010000073.1:537500-665000 GCA_029747015.1 Carnegiea gigantea
GTGAGTAAAACTCACGTGGTTGAGATGTGCTGGGCAAGTTACATGATATTCCCGTGGGAATTGTTTCATTTTTTAATCGTTCCATTCATTTAGTGTTTACTTAAAACTTAAAACGACATAAGTATGATTTTTAGAGTGAAATTAATAAAACTCAATTAGTTAATATTTATGCTGTCAATTTTTGTCATTTTCTATTTTTGTCATTTATTTCCTTGGGGTTGGTGAGCAAAACTCACTTGGTTGAGATGTGTTGGGCAAGTTACATTATATTCCAGTGGGAATTGTTTCATTTTTTAATTGTTCCATTCATTTAGTGTTTACTTAAAACTTAAAATGGCATAAGTATAATTTTCAGAGTGAAATTAATAAAACTCTATTAGTTAATATGTATGCTTTCAATTTTTGTTGTTTATTTCCTCGGGGTTGGTGAGTAAAACTCACTTGGTTGATATGTATAGTTCCAATGTTTGTTGTTTGTTATTTCCATGGGGTTGGTGAATACAGTATGTCAACAATCAAAGTTTTGTAATATATGTCCTTTGGATTACTGTACTAAACTAGGAAAGAGGGAAAAAGAATGATGACGGAATGTTTGATTCAGTAAACACATTGATTCATTCACAGCAGTCATGGAAGAATTAATTACTTACCTATAATGGGTGAGGGAAGGCCAAAGGTGAGTAGTTCGTACCTCAAAAAGTAAGTGGTTGAAATGTCTTCGGTAATTTCTTGAACTTCAGATCTGCAACAGAATGGTAAGTAGTGTAACAGCTGGCTTAAAAAATGGTTATGTGTGCTTCCAATTTTTTGTTATATAAAGATTTCCATGGGATTGGTGAGTACAGTATGTCAACAATCAAAGTGCTTTGATATATTTCCTTCGGATTACTTTACTAAACTGGGAAAGAGGGAGAAAACATGATGGTGGAATGTTTGATTTAGTAAACACATTAATTCATTCACAACAATCATGGGGTAACTAACTACGTATGTATAATGGTGGGGGAAACCATAAGGTAAGTAGTTCGTACTTTAAAAAGTAAGTGATTGAAATGTTTTCAGTAATGTCTCCAACGCAACAGAATGGTAATCAGTGTCAGAGCTGGCCTAAAAAATGTAAGCGAAATCTTAACCTAAAGTCTATTCAACTAAGTCGCGATGTGACAGATTGGACTGTGGTTCTAACCTTTCAATGATGATTAATGAGGTTGAAGATTGAATGTGAAAATGATGAGGTGCTCTTGATTGAAACGGATGATGGTGACAGATGTGAAGGATGGGATGGTGATTTGAAAAGCAAAGGCTCCAAATTCTGAAAATTAACTGGATAGAGTGGACTGCAATTGGGGACGTTGATGTAAGGATGAAGTGATTAATTTTTTTGAAGCTTGGATCTGAATATGGTGATAAAATTTTCCTGGGATTTTTTTTTGGGGGGTGTTGAGCAAATTCAGTTTGTTTGTGAAGCGGTGGGGCTGCATGTTCCTGAAATCAAGGTAGTTTATTTTCTCAGCAGGTATAGCACGTAACAGGCTGTATGTGTTTCTTAGGTAGTTTTTTGACTCTGTAAAATATTAGATAATCTGTAGAACGTGGGGGAGTGAGGCTGTAAAAACTTTTAAATTTTAAATTTAAATTACTCGAAGCAGCAGCATTTGGGCGGGAATGCACCACAATTCAGGATTGCTTTTTTTCGAATTGTGAGGAGTTCACCCATTTTTGCATTTTTAAGATAAAGATTTGGCTCACAAGGGTGGTGTAGTGACAGCAACTCCTGCGCCTAGTCTGAGTGGGCTTCGCTAGGGAACGAAAGGAGCACCGTTGAAACAAAAAGAGCACCGATAAGTAAATTGTCCCCTAATGGATTACGGTGAATGTAACATTACGAAGTAAAGACAGCTTTAAGTACAGCCCTCGAAATTTATCTTTCCTTCATCATCTGCATCGACCCTCACGCACAAATCAAAATTGAAAGCCCGAGTACTTGCAATCGTCCATTGTCGAGAACCCTGTTATACCCCAGTTCGCAATCTCTCTCTCTCTCTCTCTCTCATTGTGTGAAGTGGGTATAGAGAGTGCTTGGCTGAGAATGGCGTCTTCCTTCTTGCCAGCCTTGGCTAGCACAACAACCCCGTTAAGCGGCCGCAGGCAATGGTCAGTCCCCTATGTTCAAGTTTCAAAATTGATGCTTTCTAAACTGAAGATTGAGGGGGAGAAAAGCGCACTTTGCGTTGCTTCCATGGGAGTGGGAGTGAATGCAACACTTGGGTCTTCCAAAGGAGGTGCTCATGTCTTGGAACGACCCAAGTATGATCGATTCCAGTTTGAAGTTGAACCGACCGCAGTTCAAGAAGGTAATTTCTTATTTTGTTTTGCATTCTGTTGCTGCTAGATTTCTCTCAGTTTGGAGGGTATTGCGTCTTGCGGAGCAGGACTCTGGATAATCAACAACAGAAATGAAATGCTTAATCTTTTGGCAGCAATGGAGTGGTTTTGAATCTTGTGATGTGTGCCCTATTAAGGGAGTTTTCTACTGAAATTTTCTGTTAGGTAGAAAATTTACAGATGCGGTTCTTATACAAAAACGTTGTTCTTTTGGTCTTTTTGTGCATAATTCTACAGGTGTTGTGTAGAGCTAAAACGTAGTATCTTTTTGAGCCATGCAGTGTTTCTTTGGGGCATACTATGCCCATCTGTGTTACTCAAGCCCACCATGTCATATCAAATACGTGTCCTAAACTCAATTGCCCAAGATGGGTATACTTTGACACTTTTTTATGTTGAAGAACGCATAAAATCTTCACAAAGTGGACTGCTTAGATGCCTAGAATACTAGCATGTTTTGATTTACATTGACTTGGTGTATCTTGGATAACAGTTTATCTGGTATAGCTTCTGGTTAAGTCGTATTCTGGATGCTGTTGACAAAAATTGAAATTCCGTTAATTTTACGCGTAGTTGTGGGTGCTATGGAAGAAGTTCTGATGTGATGCTTATTAGATTTGATTCCCATTGAAATGTTCATGTAACTAGCTAACGTGGAGGGGCAGGTCTTACATAAAGAGGTCAAATCTTTTCATTTTGTTCCCAAATTTAGCTTGTGCAATATTGAGCTTAACTAGATATTGTCTTTGAGTCATGTCATGTTATCTTAGGGTATACTATACTCATCTGTATTACAGAACTTTTCATTTCACCTTTAGTACCCTTGTCAGAACCTGACATTTCTTTTTAAACCAGAAAGTCTCAATTTCACCAAATTGATGAGTTGGATTTTTGTCGTGGAGCCTGACTGATGCTGCTCCTAATTATGCAAATGTTTGCCTTGGATGAATGAATCTCATTTTGCAACTGTGTTACCTGGACTCTGATATGGGTGTCTGACATTGATACATGTCCGATTGGCAGACTTGCTTTGTCATGAAAATTTGCCTATATTCATTATAACTTGAAGTGTCAAGTGTCGTACCCTTATCCGATTGTCGAGAGTCTGACAAGGGTGGGAAAGGGTAAAATGAAGAGTCCAAGTAACATAGTTTTGCAATGAACAATCTGGTGAATAACATGTTGCTAACTATTTTTAGGTGGAGATATTGGATGGCTAAGTGATAAGAGAGGTACTGGGAGTGGAGACAGTTACAGGGTTCTGCTGCTTGATGATGAGCGACATACCGAGAACCTTGGTAAAGAAAAAAGCTTTGCTTTTGTGACCTTTTCATTGACATGTTGATTAAGTTGTTAACGTTTTGGAAGTTTTTATTGCTAAACTTTATTCTTCAGTGGTTGAAATGTAGTTGCAAAGGTACTACCGCAAGCTGTTCCATCTGTTACACCTGATGATGCGATAAGACTTTTTCTTGAGTCACAGCAAAATCGAGTTGCAGTTGTAGCAGTGACGGTCAAGGTATGTCTTTCTCCTTGTCTACTTACCCTTTTATGTTTCACTATTTATCTATTTTACTTGTTTTTATCTTTCATTTCTATCAAACTATGTTGCCGAATTGTTGAAGAATATAACTCTGGGAGAAGCATATGGTGAACTTTGACATCAAATTCAGATAATGTTAGCTTGTTTGGTAATATAAATTAAGTTATGGCTTTACTAGTGCATTCTATCATTAAGACTATATTCTGTCATATTTGACCAAATTTACCTGTGTCCAAGCTTGGGACATGGTTTGGAACTTTTGGTAGCACACAGAATTGCCTGTATCCGTGCTGGTTGCATGGTTGAAAAGCTTTACTTGTGTATGAAGGTGGCATCCTGAGTTGTAATATGGTTATAATGAAATTTGGCATATTTCCTCTTTCAGTTTGATTCATTTCATTTTGTGAGCGATCTTATGTTATAGTTTCATACCACCATCACTCATAGACCAATGTAGAACCTGCTGAAGTTGTTTTTATCCTATATATATATATATATATATATATATATATATATATATATATATATATATATTTTGCTCTGGTTTTTTTTCAGAAACACCACCACCTCCCAGTTTTGGTGTAACACCCCTAGCCGTTGGGGCTGGAAGCGTTACGTTTTCTTAACTTTCTACTTAATTTCTGGGACGAAACGGGCAGAGTTTCCCCTAAAAACTGTTCGTTTCCAGGTTAAAAGCCTTACAAAAAGTCCCTGTAATCAACGGAAGCGTAAAACATTAAAAGAAACTCAACGGTCACACGCCGGAGCTCATAACTCAATGAGCCACTCGCTCGGAGTACACCACCCAGATTAATTCATGAATAAAGAAGAAATGGAAGATACAACTCAACGGTTCACACAACCGGAGTATTGGGGTTTACATCTCAAAACATAACTAACTTTAAAAGAGAAAACATCTAACTAATTAGATGGTTGGCTCATACGGCCATACAGAGCGACTCATAAACAATATGCATTACATGAACTTAGAATACCTGCTTACAAACATTTACAACTAAGAATATTTTACATGATTTCATTAAGAACATAAGTAGGCACATATGACTCTTTTTCAATTAAGGGCAAACTTCAACTCCACATAAGAGGTTTGACTTTCACCTGTCACAAAGAAAACCTGGGGAAAAGGGGAAAGAGTAGTGGGATGAGCAACCACACGCTCAGTGAGTGTCCCCCGACCCCTTAAAACCAAAACTGTTGCAGGCAATAATATCTTTACTAATCACGTATCATGTATCCATACTTTACTATCATATTAGGCATTCATAAAATTCTTATGGAAGTATTACTAACCATAAACTTTACTTTAAGTACTCAAACACATTTCTAGGTCTCTAAATGACCAAACTTCTTTACTGACGGGAAGTCCAACATTTAAACAAGTCATGAGGCTAAGCACAAAGACTTTCTTTTCATAACACAACTTCTTAGCATTCTATTCCAACTATGCATGAAACCCTATTCACATGATGTGCACATAAGGTTGTCTCTTTTTATATTCATACTTTTTTGGGCATTTCATCCATATGAGGTGCATAAGTCATACATATTTCAAGTTTCAATCAAATCTCATTTATAGGGTATGGAAGAAATATGCTCATAAGACTTTCTTTTCATATTCGTATCTTACTTAGTATCTCATTCATGAGCTATGCTTAGAACATGCACATGTCATACACAGGAAGCTTTCTTTCTTTTTACTGAAAATATTTCATTTAGCCTCTTGAGGCCCATAAAAACTCTTCTCTTAGCTTTTTGAGGCTCATATTCTTTTGAAGAATCTCTTCCATCTTGCTCTCTTAATGACCCTTAAAAACCTTCTTTCTGAAATACTTAAAAAGGCGAAACGCCAACTGTTTTTCTTACTTATTAGAAATTGGCGAAACGCCAACTGCTTTTCTTACTTATTAGACTCTTACTCATAGCATATAAACATCTTATTGTGCTGGCTAAGTGAGATTATAACTTACAACTTACGTTATCCTCGGGGTATACGTACTTAACTTTTGATCAAAACGCGTCTTATTAGAGCAATTCTAACCTCGATACTGTCCTCTGTGGGGCAACAGCTTACACCAGGATAATTATATCCTGAGTCCAGTCCCCCTCAAAGTTTTCCTACGCGTCACACATCATAACTTATCTGGGAAACAGCTCACACCAAGATAATTCATATCTTGAGTCCAGTTCCCACGAACAGCTCACACCAAGATACCTCGTATCTTGAGTCCAGTTCCTAACTTGTCTTTAGAGGGAAACAGTTCACGCCAAGATAATTCATATTTTGCGTCCAGTTTCCAGGAACAGCTCACACTAAGATACCTCGTGTCTTGAGTCCAGTTCCTAACTTACTTATCTCAGGGGGAAACAGCTCACGCCCTTTTGCGTCCAGTTTCCACCCTCTGGCCAACTTCTGAGCACATTTTTAGTCTTTAAGGACATATTTCATTTCTCTATTTCAAATGCTTACTCGTTGAAAACTCGCTCTTTAAACAAAACGACCATAATCTTTCTAAATGCTTATAGGTCCCTTCGTTTTTAATTTAAAAACTTCTTATAAATGTACTAACTCGTAAAACAACTTTATTTTTAACTTTAAAAGCTTCTTATAAACGTAATACGTCTACTGATTCGTGAAACGACTTCATTTCTAACTTAAAAGCTTTCGAAATCATGAAAACATACATTTAGCAATCCTTCTTAAACATGTCAGAATTTCGAAAACTATTCACTTAATGGCACATAGCACAGTGAGGGAAAAATGGGGGTTCAAATGTATTACATTCAAGCACTTCGTAATCAATTCAGCACAATGAGCCACACATGGCCTCGCAATCCACACGATTGCGGTTAATTCACAACCCAGGCTGCCTCCTCACAAGCACCGTACCACAAGAACCTCAAACCACTCATAGTTCTTCCTCAAACCATCCAACTGCCATATCGGTTTTCAACTTATTAATCATAACATATTATCATACTAATTTATGAAAAGGTAAGGTTTAAGTACTTACCTGGGCAAGCAGCACCACTCGACGGTGCGTTACAGCAAGCATACGTACGCATACATACTATCACATCCACATATTAAAATTATAGCTTTTTACTTAGCAATTCAAACATGATAAGGCTCTAAGCATTTATAAGCATGATTGGGCTCTAAGCATTTATAATTTACTTTGGAGTTAGTAAGTCATTATGGGATAGTTAAGCATATAGACGATCGTAGATTGACTAAACATTTGTATACATTAATTTTAAACACGTACGATGCACTTCGAAGTTCATACTCCGGCATGAATTAATTGTATAGATTCGAATCAAAGCTGAACATACATACTTTACTTCGAATCAAAACTTCCAGCTTGATTTAACTAAATTGATTCGAGTCGAAACTAAACATATATAAGTTAGTTCGAATTAAAATCTCAAACATACATTAACTAAATTAATTTGATTCGAAGCTAAACGTATATAATTCGTTTCGAATTAAGAACTTAGGCATAAATTAGCTACATGCATTCGAATTAACGCTAAACTTATATAATTCGTTTCGAATTAAAAATTTAGGCATAAATTAACTACATGCATTCGAATTAACACTAAATTTATATAATTCGTTTCGAATTAAAAACTTAGGTATGAATTAACTATATGCATTCGAATTAACGCTAAACGTATATAATTCGTTTCGAATTAAGAACTTAGGCATAAATTAGCTACATGCATTCGAATTAACGCTAAACTTATATAATTCGTTTCGAATTAAAATTTAGGCATGAATTAACTATATTATTCGAATCGAAGCTAAGCATATATAATTCACTTCGAATTACAAATCTCAGGCATAAATTAACCAATGAATCGAACCTAAACATGTATAGCTCATTTCTTGGTATTTCTAACGAATTTAGCGAATTCTAACATGACATGCAACATCAATCCGCTGAAAAACGTTTCTGAAAATAGTAATAGCTTAGGAGGCGAGAAACACTCACCTGGACTTCAAGCTAGAGGTTCGATTTCAAGGTTGCTAGCCCGACTCTAGGGCTCGAACGACTCTCATTTCCTCGGTTCTTGCTCACCCACGCGTGAATAAACCCCCAAACCGTGCCCAATTCATGCAAATCGAACCCAATTTCAACCTCGGCCTGGTTTCTGCCTTCTTACGTTGCTGCTGCTGTGGGTCTCCTCTTCGCCCGGCTGCCATGGTGGCGCTACCATGGTGGCCGCCGTAGACTCCAGCCGCCGACGGTGGCGGTGGCGTGGTGGTGTTGGCGGTTTCTGGTGTCTAGGGTTTGGTTCTCTCATCTCGCTCTATCCCTCTCTTTGCCCTCGACGATTGGGCGTGGGACGGTCGGCGGGGTCGATGGTGGCCGACCGGCGCCGGCAGGGCGGCGACGCACGCTGACCCCTTCCCCCCCCCGGTGTGGGGTGTTGGGGCTGGGGCTTTGAGAGCCCCCCTGTTCGTGTGTGTGCTGATGGAGTAAGGGGCTTCGGCCCCTTATGTCCCCTTTTCTTTTTTTTTTTTTGATTCATTTGGGTTTAAAAGTCCAGTCAACTAAAATAGCCATTCCCAATCTCGTACCTTTTATTCTAAACCCAATCGTTAATACAATCGCTCATCGGTCATTCGTCCCCAAATACGTCAAGGTTCAATTTAATAAGCCACAAACTAATTCTAAGGTTGAAAGCCTAATCGTACTCGGGAAACGACTAAATAAATCGAATAACGGCTAAATTAAACTATTGATATAATTTAAAGGCACAAATAGCATGAATTAACGTTAAAAATCAATAATAGCGTTAATTATTCTTTTAAATAAAATTTTTCGTTCACAAAAACACATCGATAATAATTTAACTCGTATAATTAATAAAAATATGATTTTAATAACATAGAAAGCAAGATGGGCAAGTTAACTTAAAACGAAGAAGGCGGGTCTTACAGTTGGTCCCACTTTTGCGGTGTGGTGATTTTCAAGAGTATCCATAATTTTTAGGGATCTTCTGCATAGTTTGGGACTGATCTGATCCTAGATGAGGTCAAACTAGCTGATCTACTAATTTACATGGTCAAGGCCTCAAGGACATTTCGTTTGATATTATTTTCGGAGTTCCATAAAAGTTTCAGAGCTCTACAACTAGAGCTTTCATTCAAATCGTGTATTATATGTTGAGTTAGAAGAAATGAAAATTGCCATTTTGTCCTGGTGCTAATAGGTTGTGAGAGTTTGATAATTGACTGTTAATTGCATTGGGATGTGACTTTGGGAAGCAGACTTGTGGTTGCTGCATTTAGGAGTTAATGTCTAAGGTTCTTAGAGCTAAAGGAAGTTAAGAGTTAGAGAAATGAATAAAGAACAAGGGAGCTTGAAGTACTTGGAGAAAAGAATACAGAATGAAGAATTATGATGGAACTCATAAGGGTTGTCTCCCTCTTCTGCGTCAACTTTTTTTTTTCTTTTTCTTTTTTTTCTGATATCAGAGTAGAGCATCTTTTCTTTCCTCCTCTTTTTTTTTTGGGTTTTTGGGGTTGGGGGGGGTGTTACACACATAATACAGGATGTTGAATGTACGAAACAGACAAAATGGTCCAGAAAAGCTCAGTCAAGTGCAAATGAATCAAAAATTATCTGAACAGGTTTTAATTTGTTATTTTCGAAGAACCTAAGAGAGGAGGCTTTATGTTCAGATATAGTTCAGATCAAGATATTCTTAAATTTCCATCATTATTGTTTCGTTCGTTTGTGGGGGATCGGGTGTATTAATAAGGTGGGGCTTTTTTTGTGTACCCATCAGGATGAGCTTTTTTTACTGGTCAGGATAAAATATTTTGGACACTGTGAAGCATATGGCTACTAGTAAGATTTGGTTGACAGTTCTGGTTTTTCACTATAAGAAGCATAGAATGCAAAAGCATAGTTGTATACTCTTATCGACTTATCGTGGAGTTTTGTCATAGTATGTTGATGATGATTCTCTAAACAATATGGCCCCTAAGCGACTATTGCTGTCTTGCTGTGGAGTGTAGAGACTTTCCGTGATACTTTGCTTTTAATTTTGAGGACTTTCATAAGCAATTCTAAATTTGCTGAACATATTCTTCTGACATGTACACTCCTTCAGAAACTAGGAACAAGTATAGGGATCTGTTACCCAAACTATCAAAATTTGAAATAAACCTTCTTGGTCAGTCATTGGCTCTGCGACAATGAATGTGGGTATCAAGTTTTGCCAACAAAGTCTTCGGCTGTTGGTAGCAGAGACCTGCATTCAAATCCTGCCAATTTAAGCTTTTAAGGATCCCTTCCCATCCAAAAAAGGGGATGGGTAACGCTTGAGCAATAGATGAGTGATTATGCCTTGAAAGTCAATAGCACCATCAACTGAAATTGGCATGGCACTAGGAATAAACAGAAATGCACGACTTGCTCATCTTAGGAATTCAATAGGCGAGATGGTTCAGGAACTTGTAATAGGTCCAACGCAAACTTGCTGTGAGAACACTTCTGTAGAATATTGCTGGCTTGTCTTGCTTCTTTTGTCAGAGGTAGGACGCTAGTTTTCTGTCCACCCAATCCTTCCTGCTTGCTTTGGATGGCTGTGATAACTGATTAGCCACTGATAAATGATAACCTTTACAGGCAGTCTGTCTCTGTCTTCTTTTTCAACTCATAACCGGTTTTTATGGTGGTTTGTCTCTGCCTGCTCCTTTTCCAGTCAACAAGTGATGGGGATTATTGCTTATCATATGTTGAAAGTTGAGCAGGCCTTGAGTGATGAAATCTTACAGTGGAAGGTTTGTTAGTTAAAACATTGGGTAACCTTGAGAGATTTGTTTTAGTGACCATGAATCCATCTGCCATAAAGGGCAACCTAAGTTTGGATCTTGGGTGCCACACTTCCTTTGTGAGAGAAAATGTGTTTGGTTTATCATCCTCCATTGAGTTATCATCTCTTACCTGGGTCTTGACCCAACCTTAACACCATACCAGTTCATGAATGGCCGAGTTCAGAGGTGAAATAAAGTGAATAGATTGGATTCGACTATGCGTTGCATTGTGGTTCTTGTAGGTCCCTTTTTTTTCCTTTTTTGGGGGGGGGGGGCGCCGCGGGGGAGGGGGGAGTATTTGATGCTTCTTCTCCAAAGAAACTGGTGGTTGGCAGAATCTGTTAACTACAGAGGAGGCCATAGCTTTAATTGCTCATGCTCTTAAATCTCAGGGCATCAGGTTATCATCCCTGACCCTAGGCCTTGACCCGACCTAAATAGCGATCTGCATTTCCTACAAAGGGATCCAGGAGGCATTATTGGAGGCATATAGATGGCTAAAGGGAGACAGCGGTAAACAGTGATTATACACTGTTTGAGGCTTCAAAAAGTGGAAGTTTCTAGTGCTGATACAATGAAGCAATGAAGTAAATTAAGAAAGAAATACTTTGGTGGTCATGATGGTTAAAAGTGAGAATTTCAGTGGCAAAATTTACATAGGATGCATTTGACAAGAAGAGTTGGTAGGGTCTCCCAATTCTGATTAATACCCCCCCCCCAAAAAAAGAGTAGTGAAATTCTTGTTGTCTTTTTTTTTTTTTTTTTTTAAGGGAAAAACATATAACATGTCCTTATTTTTGGTTGGCAGGAACATGCTGAATTTTACTTTCAAATGATGATACGTGGGGGCCTTCGATCATCTATAGAGCCCAATTCAAATGCTGTGTGAAGCAAGTTGGTTTTTATCACTAATTTCGTAGCCAACTGATATGTCCACTCAATGTAGTTATGCGGATGCAAAACAAGATATGAACGTAATCATTTTTGTACCCTTGATAGCCTTTCATAGTATAAGTACCCGTAAAGATGTTTGAGGTAATACCAGTTGTTTGTAATGAAAAATTGGTTCAGGATAATGAAAAGGGTACACGTATGGTATTATCTTGAAATGAAGAATCAGGGAGAATGGGGTAAGCCAAATTTGCTGATAAATGATGGCGTACCCCATTCTTCCTGATTCTTCCTTTGAAGATGATAGTATAATACCATACGTGCACCTTTTTTTGCTGGTACATGATGGCCATTATATTAGAGGAAAGTGAATTTGAGATTTGATGTATTTACGATAGTTGTAACTGTTAGATTAATACCTCATTAGCCATCCATGACAATACTTTTAAGTCAACGAAGTTTAGATTATATAAGAGACTATAGAAGGGTAGTTCATTCGGTCAAATGTAAACCCAACACAACCAATACAGTGAGAACGGACTAACCAAGGAAAAGGAAAACTCTGTTGGAGCTTAACTGTTCTCAAGGAGTATTACAACGCCTTGGGGTGGGTGGCTGAAAAGTAATCAATTGATCAATTGGCCTTCGTTTGTCCTCGCTCCTCACTCTCCTACACATTGGATTTGAGTTGGCATTCTGCGTCCTCAGATAGTAATGGGATTCTTACCTTCGAATTTTAGCTTAAGCAAGATGTTAGTGGTGTTAAGTGTAGGAAGTTTACCCTCTAAGTAGTGGAGAGACTCTTATCTTTAGATTTTCAATTAAAACCTTTTCATTACTCCACTTGTAACAACCAACTGATTCGAGAATTAGTAGCTATGTTGTCAATTTTACTGGAGATTAAAATTTGTGTTGGCAAATTTTTTTGGTAAGCAAGTCTAACCCACTGAACCCTTATCTCAGGGTACTTAGTTGCCGTAATGGGCTAGGGAGGGGATGTCAAAGCCTAAGTAGAAGCTTAGGAACACAAACCTTCTAGATAAAATTCGTGAACAAAGCTGAATTTGTGGCCCTGCAAGATTGAACCTAGAAGGAGCGGGGATGGCAAGTGGTAGTGCTGACCAACTAGCCAACACTGCTTCGACTTGTATTGTCAATATCTATAAAAGAATTGGACTTTTTTTTTGGGGGGGGGTTGATGTTCATTATACATATACATTGCAGCTCTTGATGAAGATGTTCTAACATGATAGGTAAGGACTACACGTTCCATACTTTCCACCCAAGTTTGATCCTGGGGAAAGCACATGTTGCCTCTTTATGAGGATTTTTGTGTGTTGTGCGGATGGTGTATCAAGATAATTGGACTTTGGCATTCCCCCCTTCCCGACCTGTTGCGGTCCATTGGTGACATCTGAAATAGGGACCAATGGGGCTAGGTATGTTTACTCTTGTAAAAAAAAAAATAAAATAAAATTTGCAGCTCTTTATCTTCAGTCTCTCATTGACTACAATTTTCCCTAGAGCACCTCAATGGTCGAGAAATTCAAGCATATTATAATCTTTCCTAAGGGAATTAATACAAACCAACAATATCATTCCAGCATGCAATGATTTGCACTTTAAAGAATGCTTTGAATAAGTTGATTGGTTGAGTAAGTGTTCCCATTCATTAAATCAATTAGCAAAAACAAAAATGTTATCAATTGAATCCAATTAGAAATATTAAAAGTTACTTTTGGGAAGCTTTTCCAACTTTCCTCACAATTTTATGAGGAAAATTTTATCATTTATTTCTAACAATTTTTTCACCTAATTTTTCTCCATATTTTTTTTCTTTCTGATTTTCTCTAAACGAAACATAAGAAAAAAAGTTATTTTCTCAAAATTTTTTCTTTCTAGTAATTTTTTCAAGGTCCAAACAAAGCTTTGGGTTATACATACACATGGAATGTTTTTATTTTTTATTTTTTATTGTGATATAAATTTATCTTAGGAGTCCCTAATGAAAGAGAATATATATATATATATATATATATATATATATATATATATATATATATTTATTTTTGTGAGGAGGTACTTTGATGATAAGTATGAGTGGAATTATAATTCAAAAAAAGTATATGTGGAAGTATGTGTGGATATACCTTGATGGGTATACTTGACACTTTTTATCACCAAAAAATGCAAAATGGAGTGCTTAGGCGCTTAGAATACTAGCATGTTGTGATTTGCGTTGACTTGGTGTACTGATTCTGGTTAAGTCGGATTCAGGGTACTGATGGGAAAAAAATTGAAATTCAGTTGATTTTATGTTTAGTTGTTGGTGCCATGGCAGAAATTCTGATGTGATGCCCATTAGACTTAATTTCCATGGAAAAATTCCGTACTTCGCTAAGGGGAGATACAGATCTTATATAAAAAGGTCAAATCTTTGCATTTTGTTACAAAATTTAGCTTGTGCAGTATTAAGCTTAAATAGGTATTGTCTTTGAGTCATGTGATGTTACCTAAGGGCATATTATACTTGTCTGTATTATCAAACTTTTCATTTCACATTTAGTACCCTTGTTGGAACCTTGACCTTCCATTTTAAACCAGAAACTCTCAATTTCACCAAATTGATGAGTTGGATTCTGAGATATTTGTGGTGGAGTCCGACTGATCGTGCTCGTAATTATGCAAATCTTTGCCTTGGATGGATGAATCTCATTTTGCAACTATGTTGCTAGGACACAGACACATGCGTCTGATACGGATACATGTCCGAGTGTCAAACTTAGCTATTTTCAAGAAAATTTGCATATTTTCATTATAATTTGAACTTTCAAGTGTCGTACCCTTATCTAAGTGTCGAGACTCCAACGCGGGTACGAAAGGGTAAAATGAAGAGTCCAAGTAACATAGTTTTTGCAATGAGCAAGCCGGTGAATAACATGTTGCTACCTATTTGTAGGTGGAGACATTGGACGGCTAAGGGAAGAGAAAGGTACTGGGAGTGGAGACAGTTACAACTACTTGATGATGAGTGACATACCGAAAACCTTGGTAAAGAAAAAAGCATCACTTTTGTGATCAAGTGTCGTACCCTTATCTAAGTGTCAAGAGTCCAACGCGTGTACGAAAGGGTAAAATGAAGTGCCCAAGTAACATAGTTTTGCAATGAGCAAGTCGGTGAATAACATGTTGCTACCTATTTGTAAGTGGAGACATTGGACAGCTAAGGGATAAGAGAGGTACTGGGAGTGGAGACAGTTATAGGGTTCTGCTGCTTACATACCGAAAACCGTGGAAGGCTACCTATTTGTGACCTTTTCCTTGACATGTTGATTAAGTTGATAACTTTTTGGAAGTTCCTATTGCTAAACTTTATTTTTCTGTGGTTAAAATGTAGTTGCAAAGGTACTATCGCAAGCTGTTCCATCTGTTACACTTGATGATGCCAGAAGACTTTTTATTGAGTCACGGCAAAATGGAGTCGCAGTTGTAGTAGTGACAGTCAAGGTATGTCTTTCTCCCTGTCTAGTTATCCTTTAATGTTTCTCTATAAGAACAACAATAATAACTCTTAGTATGGGTCCCACTTTCGCGGGGTCTGGGGAGATCCAAATGTAGACAACCTTACCTCTACCGGCAATCCTGCCCGTAGAGAGGCTGATTCTAAGAGACCTACAAAAATCAGATTTTATGAAAATATTTTATAGAAGAAAGATTTTGTGAAAATATTTTATGGAGAAAAACTAAGGACAAGTCGCAGGGAATGAATTAAGAAAAACGAAAAAATACGAAAAAATCAAGTGACAGTAACTAAGTAAGCATAATTGGAACAAGGTAGAGGGAGATACTGTACATTAATAAACAGAGGTTGGCAAACAATGTCATTTCTCAATCGCAAGAACTACCTGCATACAAACATAACATACGAAAAAACCACAACCAAACCCACTCTAGTGCAACCGAGTGACCAACTATGAAGCTAACTCTCTGCAATCTAAGATCTTAATCCTATTCCGTCATAGTCTCCTTTAATATTTCTCTATTTATCTATTTTACTTGTTTTTGTCTTTCATTTCTATCAAATTGTGTTCCCCAATTATTCACAAATATGACTCTGGAAGAAGCATGTGGTGAACTTTGACATCAAATTCAAATAATGTTAGCTTGTGTGGTAATGCAACTTGAAATTATTGTTCTGCGAGTGCATTCTATCACCTGTTGTATTTGACCAAATTTACATGTAGCCAAGCTTGGGACATGGTTTGGAACTTTTGCTAGGACACAGAATTGCCTATATCCATGCTAGGGGCATGGTTGAAAAGCTTGCTATTGAGAAAATGGCCCAAAAATCATTACTTGGTGATCTTTTGTTTTTGGCTGGGCTAAGCAAGAAGAGACGGGAAAAATAGAACAGCCAGGCTTCATTTGACTCACGAGGCCCAGCAGGTAGCAAAGCCCAGCGTGATGGCCTGCACCTAGCTCATGTTTGACCCACGTTGACCAAGCTAGTTTCTTGGGCTTTCTCACACGCCGACCTAACTTCTTCTCTTCCCTTGTCATCAACGCTTGGGCTCAATTGGACGCGCGGTCCAACAACATTCCTTCTAGTCTCAGCAGTAGCATCCTTTTCCACCTCTATGGCACAACCCATAGTCCGTGGCAATCTGCGCCACGGTCTGTGGCAAGCTAGGTGACTTTTGGGCCGCTTTTTCTAGATCCATTTTTGAAGATTATGACAAGGTTTATTACGGATTAATGTAGATTAATTGCTAAAGTTACTGGGAAGCTGCTATAGATCTTCATCTTCTTCATCAAGCTTCATCATCCAATCATCGAAGAATCATCCTCAAGCCTTATCATCAAAATTATCGCCACTATTATTCTTCAACACAATTTTAATTCCACTATTTTTTTTTTGAGAGAGAGTTTTAGAGTGAATTTGTAATTACTTATATTGATATCTTACTCAAGCACATTGCTTTGAGATCTATCTTGTATACTTCCATCACATAGTGGGTTTTTCGATTATTGCCGCCTGTGGTTTTTCCCGATTTGGATTTTCTACATAAAATCTTGGTGTTTATTGGTGTTGATTTATTTTTCTTGCCAAAGTATCATTTTTATGATACTTGTTGCATCCAATTAAAATCATCTTTGATTCTAACAAGTAGTATCGTAGCTTGGATTTGATGACAACCGTCAGGAAATTTGATATTTCCAAGTTCGATAGCAAGATCAGCCTTAGCATTTGGAAAGTCCAAATGATGGCCGTTCTTACACAGAACAAATTGAAGAAAGCTCCTGGTGGGAAAACCAAGAAGCCTGCATCCATGACTGACGAGAAGGCACTCTCGACCATTCAACTATGTTTGGCACCTCATATCCTTCGTGAGGTCCTTAACAAGACCACCACGATAGATCTTTGGCTCGCACTAAAGGTGTTGTATATGACGAAAAGTCTTGCCAACAAAAGCCGTCTAAATGAACGTTTGTATTCGTTCTCTATGGGTGAAGGTACTCTTATCCAAAATCATGTTGATGATTTCAATTCCATTCTTATTGATTTGGAAAGCATGGATGTGAAAATTGAGGATGAGGACAAAGTAATCTTATTGGTAGTTCCATTACCCTCTTTTTATAGGCATTTCAAAGAAATTTTGTTATATAGTAACAATAAGATTTTGTCTTTTGAGGACGTAAAAGTAAGTTTCTTGTCCAAAGAAAATTCGACGTTGAATTGCATTGTAATAAAGGTAAGGGCTTGAATATGAGAGGCAGACCCTTTGGAAAAGAGGGCACCCTGTGGAGAAACTTATGTTCTAATTTAGGTGACATAAATACAACAAATTTTGCAAGTATTGCAAGAAGCGAGGACACTTAGTTGAAAAACTAAAAGGAGAAAGAGAAGAAGAACAAATGACCTTAAAAATCTGCTAAAGCCTTTATTTTTGATTCTGATTCAGATGGTGATGTATTATGTGTGACTACCTCAAACAATAGGTATGTTATAGAATGGTTTCCAGATTATGGCTGCACATATCATACGTGTCCCCATTGGGACTAGTTTTCAACATATCAGTCGCTCGATTCCGATGTTGTGCTTATGGGCAATGATGTCCAACGTAATGTGTTTGATATAGGCACCGTGTAAATTAAAACCCATGATGGTGTTGTGGGAACTTGGATAAATGTTCATCACATTTCAGATTTGAAGTGTAACCTTATTTCATTTGGTACTCTTGAGCCTAATGGTTGCAGGTATTCAGCTGAAGGTGGAGTCTTGAAAGTCTCAAAAGGTGCACTTGTTCTAGTAAAGGGTGTGAGACGTGATAGTTTCTACATCCTACAAGGTTGTACAATGACATGGTTTGTAGTTGTCACCACCTCCTCATCGAATGTTGACTTGACAAGATTGTGGCATGCTCGTTTGGGACACATGAGTGAGAACGACATGACCATCCTAAGCAAGAAAAGTCTTCTTGGTTGTGAAGGTATGGGTAAACTTGACTTTTGTGACCATTGCATTTTTGGCAAGCAAAAGAAAGTCAGTTTTTGTACCAAGGGTATCCTATATTATATTCATTCTGATTTATGGGGACCCTTTAGAGTTCCTTCGTTTAGAGGAAAACGCTACATGTTGACTTTTATGGATGATTTCTTTCCTACGGTATGAGTTTATTTCGTATGACATAAAAATAAAGCATTCCTTATTTTAAGAAATTCAAAGCCTTTGTTGAGAACTAGACTGGGAGAAAAACAAAAAAAATTTAGGACCGACAATGGTCTGGAGTTTAGTGAGTTAGACTTCAATGACTTTTGTGCTATTCAAGGCATTACTGGGCACAAAACTTTAGTTGGGAAGTCTCAATAAAATGGTGTCACTGAACATATTAACCGGACTCTTCTAGAGAGAGCTCGACATATGCTCTCCAATGCTGGTTTATGGCACCGTTGAGATTTTTGGGTCTAGGCTATTTCAATGGCCTGTTATCTTGTGAACCGCTCTCCACACTCTTCTACTGACTTTAAAAAACCAGAAGAGGTTTGGTCAGGTAATCCCGTTGACTATACTATTTTGAGAATATTTAGATGTCCTGTATTTGCACATGTCAATGATGGCAAGTTAGCTCTTAGGGCTATTAAGTGCATGTTTCTTGGTTATGCAACCGAGTCTAAAGGATATCGTTTATGGTGTCCTGGTTCCAAGAAAATCATCCAAAGTCAGGATCTTACATTTAATGAGTCTACTATATTTTCTCTTGAGAAAGAGTCTATTGTATCTTCTATTGGGGCAGGTGATCCACATGATACCAGTGACAAGGTGGAGTTAGAGGCTCTAACTCAAGGTGGAGGTATTACGTCCACATTACCTCATTTTACCGATGAAGTTCTACTGATGAGTTAAGTCTAAGCCCCTTAAGTCCCGATGAGCCTTGGGTGGAGGATATATATTCTATTGCTCATGATAGACTGAGGAGAACAATTAGAAAGCTTGCTCATTATAACACCGAGAATGAGAGCGGGTTGATAGCTTATGCACTCGCCGTAGCACAAAAGACTCCCGAAGATATTAAAATTTCAACCTATTTATAGGCCATCTCTTGTCCTAACTCCTCAAACTGGCTCATGGCAGTGTAAGAAGAAATGGAGAGTTTACATAAAAATGAGACTTGGGAGTTATGTGAACTTCCTAAAGGCCACCATTCCTTGACCGCAAAATAGTATACAAGCGCAAGGAAGGCATCCCCGGGGTTAAAGATGCAAGGTGGAAAGCACGTTTGGTTGTTGGTGGTTGCAACCAAAAGAAGGTATTTATTTTAATGTAGTATTCTCTCCCTTTGTTCATCATACTTTTATTAGAGTGCTGCTTACTTTAATTGCTTTATTTGACTTGCAGTTGGAGCAACTAGATATTAAAACAGCTTTTCTCCATGGTGAGTTGGAGGAATGGACCTACATGAAGCAACCTAAGGGATTTGTGGTTTCCGATAAGGAGAATCTTGTATGCCGATTGAAGAAGTCTCTATATGGCCTTAAACAAGTTTGGCGGTAATGATATGAAAGGTTTAATACCTTTATGATTGGACAATGTTATACACAATGTCATTATGATAATTGTGTCTACTTTCAGCAGCTTGAAGGTGTTGACCCTATTGGAAAATTGTTGACCCTATTGGAAAATTATTGACCCTATCCTTATGTAATGTAAGGTTTTGATGATAACAAACATAAATGTAATATATACTTGAGTGTGTTAATCGAACAGGTTCCAAATATTGTTTGGAATACTTTGAAATTGCTTGGTTAACAATGCTCAAGAACAGGTCTCAAGAACAGGTCCTCAAAGATCAGTTGGCTGACAAGACTTTCCAGAACTTCAGAAGAGCTTTAAGAACAGTTCTACAAGCAAGATAAGTTTCTACAAGATGTCTGGTTGAATCAACAAGAGTCTTTGTTTTGCTATAGTTTTTATTTTATTATATTCTTGTTAATATGCAAATTAGAAAGTCTTGATCTAACATTCACTTTGAAATGGTTTTTCTCTTTGAAAAATTTTAGAACACTGTCTCAGAATAGTTCTGAGAACAGGGTGTTCAAGGTGTTTTCAAGCCAAAACTGCAAAACTGATTTTTCACGATTTTTTCTTTGATTTTTGGGCTAACGTTTCTGAGATTTTTTGATAGATTTTCTGCTGACTGTTAAGTCCAAAAAAGACTATTTTTGGCTTTGAAAAACTTGGGGAGAATTTCAAGCCTATTTTTTATTCTCCAAGTAACAACATCTCTATTTTTAGAAAATGGCTGAATTTGTGGAGAAAATCATGGGCTTAGTTGCTGAGAGTTTGTGGCTGACATTTACCCTTGCAACTCAAGCAGTTAGTGGGAGAATTGTGCTCACACTTCCCACTTCTTACGGCCCAAGCATTTCTTTTTTTAGAAAATACATGTGATTGTTCCAACCGGTTTTTTATTTAAGCAAGTCTCCACATTCATTTTTCTTCATCGGTTTTCACAGCGACTTTCAAGAGTTTTATGAGCTAAATTTCCAGAGAGAAAACCGACCAAAGTGTGTGCAAAAATTAAGCTTTCCAAATTGGCATATTAGGCGCATATTTGTATCTTACACTAGCTTATTGAGAAGCACTCAAAAGTAAGGTGTCCATCTTATTCTCTCTCTTTCAAAAGTGAGTTGAGTGTGTCCAAGTTAAGGGGACTTTTGGACGTGGGGTAACCGGTCTTAAGGAAGACGGTTATGTGCGAGTTACAAGTTGTAACGGTGAGGGTTACATTGTAACGTGTTTAGCCCGAATAGTGAAGTGGTGTGAAAATCTACAAAGGTAGGTCATGATTTTTCACCTCAGTTGGGCTAGAGGTGTTTCCACGTAAAAATCCTATGTTCACTTTTTCTTCTACTTATTTCCGCTGCATTTTCGTTTTCTAGGCGTGTTACAAACAGTCTGTCCGAACAGGGACTAAGCTTGTTCCCAGAAAACTGTGAAAATTTGACATCACAATTCACCATCCTCTTGAAGTTGTGTACTCTCATTTCTATCAGAAGGTTCCTTCGTATATTTGCTATTATATGTTGATCACATGCTCATTGGTTCTAAGGATAAATCTTTGATCAACAAGTTGAAATCTCAACTTAGTGATGAGTTTGAAATGAAGAACCTTGGTGCAGCTAAGAAGAATCTTGGTATGGAGATACAAAGAGGCCGCAAGGCTGGTAAGCTCTACCTATCTCAAAGAAAGTACCTTGAAAAAATAATTAATAGGTTCAATAAGAGCGACTATTCTCTTAGCTGCTCATTTCAAATTGTCACCTAATTCTTGTCCTAGAACTGAAGAGGAAATTAGGAAGATGTTCATGTTTCATATTCTAGTGCATTTGGTAGTCTTATGTATGCAATGGTGTGCACTAGACCTGGTTTGTCCCATACTGCTAGTGTTGTGGGCTGTTTTATGCATAATCCTAGTAAGGATAATTGGGATGCTATGAAATGGATTTTTCATTGTGAAGGATTCTCTTGATAAGTGTTTGGTGTTTGATAAATCTAAGTCCACAACTCTTGATGTTATTGGTTATGTTGACTCTGATTATGGTGGTGATCTTGATCACAGGTGTTCTATGTCTGGTTATATCTTCACTTTATGCATGGATGCTATCTCTTGGAATACATTCTTATAGTCTATTGTAGCTTTATCTACTACTGAAGTCGAGTATATCGCTACAGCTGAAAGTGTCAAAGAAGCTATATGGTTACGATGTCTTCTTATTGAGCTTGCCATTACATATGGTACTACTATCGTATTTTTTGATAGCCAAAGTGCAATTCATCTTTCCAAGAATGATGCTTATCATTCCAAGGCTAAGTATATCAGTGTCAAGTACCATTTTATTGGGGATATTATTGCACAAGGAAAAATTGTTGTGAAGAAAATTCATACATCTAACAATCCCGCGGATATGCTCACCAAACCACTTCTTATTACTAAATTCAAGTATTCCTTGGATTTAGTCGGTATTCACAGCTTGTAATAGCCCTTTGGGACTCCGCCCTGCGGGGTCTAATGTTTAGGTTTTTATGGTGATATTGACAGATTTTTGGTCCACGGTGGAGATTGTTGAGCAAATGGCCCAAAAATCATTGCTTGGTGAGGTTTTGTTTTTGATTGGGCTTAGCAATAAGAGAAGTGAAAAAAAGAACAACCAGACATTATTCGACTCACGCGGCCCAATATGTAGCAAGGCCCAGCATCCTGGCCTACACCCAGCTTGCGTTTGACCCATGTTGAACGAGCTAGTTCCTTGAGTTTTCTCATACGCCGACCCAACTTCTTCTCTGCCTTGTCATCAACGCTTGGGCTCAACTAGACATATGACCCAACAACATTCCTTCCAGTCTTAGCAGCAGTGTTCTCTTTCAGAGAGGTCCATAGGACCTCCGTGGCATGACCCATGGTCACTGCAAGCTTGGTGACTTTTGGGTTGCTTTTCTTGATTTGTTTTTGAAGATTATGGCAAGGCTAATTATAGATTAATGTAGATTAATTGCTGAAGTTACTAGTAAGCTGCTATAATCTTCATCATCTTCATCAAGCTTCGTCATCCAATCATCTAATAATCATCCTCAAGCCTCATCATCAAAATCATCACCACCATTATTATTCTGCACCATTTTAATTCCACTATTTTTCTTTTTGAGAGACAGTTTTAGAGTGAATTTTTAATCACATACATTAATCTCTTACTCAAGCACATAGCTTTCAGATCAGTCTTGTATACTCCCATCGCATAGTGGATTTTTCGGTTATCGCTGCCCGTAGTTTTTCCCAATTTGGGTTTTCCACGTAAAATTTTGGTGTTTATTGGTGTTGATTTATTTTTCTTGCTAAAGTATCATTTTTTTGATTCTTGTTGCATCCAATCAAAATCGTCTTCGATCCTAACACTTACTTGTGGATGAAGATGGCATCTTGAGTCATAACATGGTTATCTTGAAGTCTGGCATATTTCCACCTTCAGTTTGATTCATTTCATTTTGTAAGCAATCTTATCTTACGATTTCATACCACCACCACTCATAGACTAATGTAGAACCTGTTGGATTAGATAAGGTAATAGCTGCTGAGAAGATAGAGAGATGAACTGTGCCTTGAATGAAACCACTTATCTGAAAGCTAAATTCGCCCTACTTAGATGCAAATTGTTATTTAACACAGTGAGCCTCTCACTCATACACTCGAGGGAGAGACTATGGAGTATAATTACCTTTTGCCCAGGAAGAAAGAAAGGAAGAGAAGAGGAGAGAAGGCTTGTGTTTTTCTGTGTGTATTACTGAGCTACAGAAGGCTCCTTTTATAATATCCTGATAGAGGAAAAGAGCTGTTAAACAGCAATAAAGAGGGGAGTAAAATGGGGGTGGAACATCAGGGAATAGGAGAGGATTACAGTAACTGAAGAGTTAATGGAGGAAGAATTAGTCAAGCTCGGAAATTAAGTCGTTAGATTTATGACAACTTATACGCAAATAGTCCAAGGAAAAATCCTCCAAAAATATAAGCAATAAGGCCCACAACCCACAGTTCGCGCCCCCCATATCGGACGGAAGGGTGATGGCGGCCCCCGCGGGCGTGTGGTAGCCCAAGACACCCTAAACCCCCTTAAAATATGGTTTTAAGTTATCCAACAAGCACAAGGAGAGTAGGATATATAAACCCTTCAAAACACCCCCAAAAGTTCTATGTGGGACAACAAAAAGAAAAGATAGAAAGAGTAAGTGAACATCCTTTTGGGGTGCCATTACTTCAACAACCCCCCCACTAATGGCACACAATAAGAAAAGAAGAATGAGAAAGATTTCCTGGGCAGGGAGGGTCAGATACTTAAATATCAATGTCTTTTAATTGAATTGATACGTAGTGAAGAGAGGCAACAGCTAAGTCTAACAAGTGAACTTAGTCTTGAACTTGTTAAACTTTAGATGAGGCCTTCTGAACACATATCAACCGTAAAAGATGTATACACCGTGATAATCACTTGCGCTTTTAAGGCCCATGCATATACCTTGGGTCTTATAAGTGCTCTAGAGAGACAGCCCTAGTCTCTCATAGAAGGTGGACAGATCTTCACACTTATTTAGGTAATTCCATCAGTCTATCTACACTTAGACCATCATATTATGGCTTGGAATTATTAAGAGTATAAGTTAGCTCATTCTCTTATAGAATGATGATGAATCCATCAAGTGCTTCTCTATAGCACCACGATAATAGGCTATGGATTCATTAATGTACTTCTTTATAGCACAAGCACTACCATACATCATAGGGATGGGAAGTAGTGCAATTAAAAGATTAGTATGCTTTCGTTTGACCACAAATGAATATCCACCATACCTCTTCATTCCATGGGCTTCAGCCCCATCCTCCTCGATGATTTGAGAACTACTCTTCTTGGTAATCCTTTTGTGAGAGGGTCTACCAAGTTTTTTTCGGATCTTACATACTCCAAGGAGATAACATCATACTTCAGCAATTGCTTTACCACACCATGTCTAATACGGATATGTCTCTTTTTTTTCGTTATAGACACTGTTGTGCACAAATTTGATTGCTGCATGTGAATCACAATGCAAGGAGATAGGTGTTGATTGTTTTCCCCACAATGGTATGTCTGTCAAGAGACCCTTAAGCCATTCTGCTTCTTGACCTGCTAACTCAAGAGTAATAAACTTAGATTCCATGATTGAGCGAGCTATACATGTCTGTTTTGCAGACTTCCACGAAACACCTTCTCCTCCCAATGTAAAAACATAGCCACTAGTAGAACTTACTTCATTGTTATCAGTAACCCAATTTGCATCACAAAAACCTTCTAGTACAGCAGGAAATTTGCAAAAATGTAAACACCAATCCATAGTACCTATAAGGTATCTCAACAAACGATAAAGTGCATCCCAATATTCTTTAGTAGGGTTATGAGTGTACCTACTTAGTCTACTAACAGCATATGCAATATCAGGGTGAGTGTAGTTCATGAGAAACATCACACTGTTTATTATTTTTGCATATTCAATATGAGACACAATGGGTCCTCTGTTCTCCTTAATATGTATGCTAGAGTCATAGGGAGTTCTTACAGGTGCCACATCTAAGAATTAAATCTTTTCAACATTTTCTCAATATAATGAGACTGACACAAGGAAAAGCCACTCTTTGTTTTTCTAAATTTAATCCCCAGGATCACATATGCTTCTCCTAAATCTTTTATTTCAAAGAGAGAAGACAAAAGTCTTTTAGCCTCATTAATAACAGACAAGTTGATACCAAAATCAGCATATCATCCACATATAAGCATATGATCACATAATCAAATCCAATCATCTTGGAATAAACACAAGAATCTGAGTTGTTAATAACAAAGCCATTTTTCTCTAAAGAGCTAGCAAATTTTTCGTACCACTGTTTGGGGGCTTAGTTTAGACCGTAAGGGGATTTTCTCAGTCTGCGTACTTTGTTCTCCTGACTGGGAACCTCACACCCCTCATGTTGTGACATATAAATCTCTTCCTCTAAGTTACCATTGAGAAAAACTGTTTTAACATCTATCTGATGCACCACAAGATCATGAATGGTAGCTAAAGCAACTAGAGTTCTAATTGTTGTAATTTTTGTCACAGGGGAATATGTATTAAAGAAATCAATTCCCTTCTTTTGGCCAAAGCCTCTAATAACTAATCTAACTTTGTAACTTTCAATAAAGCCATCCGTCCTAAGTTTCTTCTTGAAGATCCATTTACTACTAATAGGTCTACACCCCTTAAGCAAGTCGGTCAGTTCCTAAGTTTTGTTTGACTCAAGGGAATCTATTTCACTCTTAATATTTCTTTTCAAAAAGTAGCATCTATAGACCTCATAGTCTCTCGGTAGATTTTAGGATCTTTCTCAAGTAAGAAAAGAGACACAAGCTCATCGGTTAACGCGTCAACATCAAAGCTCTCAAGGACTTCTATTAAAAAGGAAGTGATAAAGTCAGGGTCAAAACTAGTTTCAGTCCTTTGTCTCTTGCTTTTTCTAGGTTTAGTTATCAAGTCTCTAACACTGGAGTTGGAAGCAGGCAAGTTCACATATTCAAACATGACATTAGACACAACATGAGGCACATCCTTTTTCAAAGAGAAAACATGCTTGAAAAATTTAGTATCTCTATATTCAGAAATAGAAAAATTAAATAATGACATAAATCTATATGCAGCACTGTTTTGAGCATAACTAATGAAAACAGTATCAAAAGTCTTGAAGCCAATGTTCGAACGTTTATGACTATGCAGTGCAACTTTGGCCAAACATCCCTATGCTTTCAGATAATTCAGGTTAGGAACATATCCTTTTCATAATTCATATGGGGTCAGATCTAACTTCTTATGAGGAACTCTATTAGTGTGAAACAAGCAGTCAAGGCAACCTTCCCCCACATGTTATCAGATAAGACAGAACTTACAAGCATGGCATTCATCATATCTTTAAGGGTACGATTTTTCCGTTCAGCAACACCATTTTGTTGAGGCGTGCAAGAAGCACTAGTCTCATGTATTATGTCATTTTTCTTACAAAAAGCAGTCAAGGAATTGGTATCATATTCCCCACCTCTGTCAGACCTAAGTCTCTTAATTTTCCGGTCTAACTGGTTTTCAAATTCAGCTTTGTACTTTAAGAATATTTCTTCAGCCTCATCTTTAGACTTGAGAAGGTAAACCTTGGTATACTTAGAGTAGTCGTCTACAACCATTTCTTTCCACCCTTAATCATTGTGTTCTTAGAGTCTGCTAAGTCTGAATGCACAAGTTCTAACAAATCTGTTTTTCTGATAGTTATCGATTTAAACGGTTTCTTGAAAAATTTTGCTTCAACACAGACATGACGCTTGTAACAGTTTTCATATTCACATTTGGAATTGAACGCATGTTTCTAACCTTTTTCAATGAAGCAAAACTAACATGTCCAAACCTACCATGCCATAAATCAACAGACTCAGCAATATAAATAGAATTGACAGCAATTTCATTATTAACTTGTGCAGCAGCAATTACAACAAGCAATCCCCCACTACGATACCCCTTCCCAACAAAATTTTCATTTCGCCTGATAACAACTTCGCTAGTTTCTTGCATAATTTTTAGGTCAACAATATCAAGAAGGGTACTAGAAACTAAATTTCTACAAAGGGAAGGGACAAATAAAATATTACTTAAAGACAATATTTTTCTAGAAGTAAACTTAAGTAAGACCTTCCTTTTACCCTTGACAGCAGCTGTAGATTGAAGTTGCCCATGTAGATGCATTGTCCATTAGCAACATCTTCAAAGTCGATCATGAGTTCTTTATTGGCACATAAAAGTCTTGAAGCTCCAGAATCCAGAATCTATTCTATCAGATTGTGCACCAGATTTGTCTCCAAGGTGTTAACTGTACATATTATCTCATTGTCCTCTGTTTCAGAAATGTTGGCAGTAGGTGCTGCGGACTTCCGTTTAGCTAGAACTGACCATTTTTTGCTGATTGCAGCCACTTGCCAACGATGTACTTTTTCTTTCTTGCGTAGTCTGAACCATATTTTGCATCCACTTTGGTCCATGTAATCTTCCCAGATTTGAAGTTCACAAATAGATCAAACAATAGGTTGGACATATTGTTCGGTAAATAACTCTGAGCCAATTTGTTGTCCTTTTCGAGTTTCTTCTTGGTGGCGTCATCAAGTGGGATGGAAGGTGTTTTAGGAACAGTAGGAGTAGAAGGTTCAGCATTATCAGCATCAGTAGTTGTTTTGGTATTGTCAAGAAGTCAGTAGTGAGGACGTAATCGATCTGAAGTTGCTCAAAACAGACGGGCAGTTTCTGGGAGAGTTTTTGGAGGTGCAACTATTAATTTAGCTTTCAGATTGTTAGAAAAAATAATGTAATGGCTGCTGAGAAGATAGAGAGACAAACTATATTGTGGATGAAACCACTGACTTGAAAGCAAAATTCGCTCGATTTAAGTCCAAATCGTTAAGGCGAAGAAACTCCCCAAGGTCTAACACGGAGAGCCTCTCGCTCGTGCACTCGAGGAAGAGACTATAGAGTATAACTACCTTTTGCCAAGGAAGAAAGAAAGGAAGAGAAGAGGAGAGAAGGCTTGTGTTTTTCTGTGTGTATTACAGAGCTGCAGAAAGGCTCCTTTTGTAATAGCTTGATGGAGGAAAAGAGCTATTAAATAGCAATAAAAAGGGGAGTAAAATGGGGGTAGAAAATCAAGGAATAGGAGAGGATTACGGTAACTGAAGAGTTAATGGAGGAAGACTCAGTCAAGCTTGAAAATTAAACCGTTATGTTTAGGACAGCTTATACGCAAACAGTCCAAAGAAAAATCCTCCAAAAACATAAGCAATAAGGCCCATAGCCCTGCCTGGACCAAATCGGACGGGTGGACAGCAGTGGCCCGTGCGCATGTGGTAGCCCAAGACACCCTCAACCCCCTTAAACCATGACTTCAAGTTATTCAATAAGGACAAGGAGAGTGGGATATACAAACCCTTTAAAACACTCCCAAAAAGTTTCATGTGGGACAATAAAAAGAAAAGATAGAGAGAATGAGCGAACACCCTTTTGGGGTGCCATTACTTCAACAGAACCTGCTGAAGTTGTCTCTATTCTATACATACATACATACACACACACACACACACACACACACACATATATATATATATATATATATATATATATATATATATATATTCTCAGGTGATTTTCAAGAGTATCCATAATTTCTGGGGATGTTCTGCGTAGGTTGGGCCTGATATGATCCTAAATAAAGTAAAAATAGCTGACCCACTGACTTACATAATGACGGCCTCACGGACAAAGCAAGGGATACAGAACAAGGGAGCGCGAAGTAGTTAGAGAAAAGAGTACAGAATAAAGAATTATGATGGAATTCATAAGAGTTGTCTCCCCTACATCGGCTTTCTTTTTCCGACATCACAGAGTAAAGCATCTTTTCCCTTCTCTTTTTTTCTTTGGTTTGGATTTGTTTGTTTGCGGTGGAGGGGGGGGGGGGGGGGGAGGTGGTTTACACGCGTAATACAGGATCTTGAGTGTAGGAGATAGACAAAATGTCCAGGAAAGCTCAATGAATTCCTAATGAAACAAAAGTTTTCTGGGCAGAATTTAGTTTGTCATTTTATAAGAACCTAGGAGAGGAAACTTTATGTTCAGATACAGTTCAGATCAAGATATTCTGAAATTTCCATTAGTAGTGTTTCATTCTTTTGTGGGGGATCGGGTGTATTAATAAAGCAAGGCTTTTTGGTCTAATCATCCAGTTGGGCTTTTTTTACTGGTTGGGGTAAAGTATTGTAGAAATTGTGAAGGACATGGTTTCTAGTAAGATTTGGTTAACAGTTCTGATTTCTCACTACAATAGGCACAGAACGCAGAAGCCTAGTTGTATGCTCTTATCGACTTATAGTAGAGTTTTGTCTTAGTATGTTGATGATGAAGATCCTCTAAACAATATGGCCCCTAAGCGACTGTTGCTGTCTTGCTGTAGAAACTTTCTGTGATACTTTGCTGTTAATTTTATGGACTTTCCTAAGCAATTCTAAAATTTTCTGAACATATTCTCTCTCTCTCTCTCTCTCTCTCTCTCTCTCTCACAACACATTCTTCTGACGTCTACACTCTTTGAGAACCTAGGAACAAATATGGGATCTGTTATGCGAACTATCAAAATTTGAATGTGGGTATCAAGTTTTACTAACAAAGTCTTCAGCAGTTGGTAGCCGAGACCTAAATTCAAATCCCACCAATTTAAGCTTTTAAGGATCCGTTCCCCGTCCAAAAAAGGGGATGGGTGAGGCTTGAGCAATAGATAGGTGATTATGCCTTGAAATTCAATAGCACTATCAACTGAAATTGGCATGGGCGCTAGAAATAAATAGCAATGCACGACTTGCTCATCTTAGGAATTCAATAGGTGAGATGGTTCAGGAACTTGTAACATGTCCAAAGCAAACTTTGAATATTGTGAGAGCACTCCTGTAGAATATTGCTGGCTTGTCTTGCTTCTTTTATAAGAGGCAGAGCACTACTTTTCCACCCATCCGATCCTTCCTGCCTGCTTCGAATGGCTGTGATAACTGATGAGCCACTGATAACAGTTAGAAGCAGTCTGTCTCTGTCTTCTTTTTCAACTGATAACTTCTTTTTACGACAGTTTGTGTCTGTCTGCTCCTTCTCCAGTCAACAAGTGATGGGGAATATTGCTTACCGTCTGTTGAAAGTTCATCTGGCTTTGAGTGGTGAAATCTATCTTACGACTGAAGGTGTGTCAGTTAATACATTGGGTAGCCTTGAGGCATTTGCTTTTGGTGACCATCAATCCATCTCCCACAAGGGCAACCTAAGTTTGGATCTTGGGTGCCACACTTCCTTTTTGAGAGAAAATGTGGATATTGAAATGGGTTTGGCTTATCATCCTCCATCGAGTTATCTTCTCTTACCTTGGTCTTGACCCAACCTTAAGCTTACCACTTCATGAATGGCCAAGTTTAGAGATGAAATAAAGTGAATAGATTGGATTCGACTATGCGTTTCTTGTAGGTTTTCTTTTTTCTTTTTTTGGGGAAGGGGGGTGCGGAGGAGGGGGAATTGTTTGATGCTTCTTCCCCAAAGAAACTAGTGGTTGGCTGAATCTTTTAACTACAGAGGAGGCCGTAGCTTTAACTGCTCATGCTCTTAAATCCTACGGCGTCGGGTTACCATCCCTTACCCTGGGCCTTGATTCGACCTAAGTAGCGATCCGCATTTCCTACTAAGGGATCCGGGAGGCATATAGATAGCTAAAGGGTGACACTGTTAAACTATGATTATAATTTATACGCTGTTTTAGGCTTCAAAAAGTGGATGTTTCTAATGCTAATACAATGAAGCAGTCAAGTAAAAAAAGTAAGAAATAGTTTTCGTCATGATGGCTAAAAATGAGAATTTCACACACAATCAAAACTTACATAGGATGCATTTGACAATAAGAGTTGGCAGGGTCTCTTTCACACTTCTGATTAATAGTCTAATTCTTTTCCTCTCCCCCGACCCTCGAAATCTTTAGTGCAGTTCATGTTGTCTTTTTTTTGCTCCAAAGAAAAAACATCTAACATACCCTTATTTTCGGTTGACAGGAGCGTGCTGAATTTTACTCTCAAAGGATGATGCAGGGGCCCTTCGATCATCCATCGAGCCAGATTCGGACATGGTGTGAAGCAATTCGAGTTTTATCACTAATTTCTGTGGCTAACTGATATGTCTGTTCAGTGTAATTATGGGGATGCAAAGCAAGATATGAACGTCATCATTTTTGTAGTCTTGATAGATAGCCTTTCATGGTATAAATACTTCTAAAGAGGGTTGAGGTAATACCGGTTGTTGTTATTTGTAATGAAAAATTAAATAGCAAAACTCTAGCTGACTGGAATCTTTCCCAATAAAGGGAATTAATGCTACCCAAAAAAAAAAAAAAAAATCATTCAAGCATACAATGATTTGAACTCTAAAGAATGGTTTCGATAGATTGACTGATTTATTAAGTGCTCTCTAGCGTTAAATTAAGTGGCAAAAACAAGAATATTATATCAATTGAAATGCAATTTAGAAATATCGAAAATTCAAAGAGACTCATTGCAGTCCATGTCGCGGTGTGAACTTCATGCATCATTAAATGTATTAGTATGAAAAAAAGTAATGGGAGACATGGTGAGTAGTCATTGATAGGGATGGCAGTATAGTCCGAATTTGATGCAAATTCGATCCGATTCGACATAAAATTATCCGATTCGAATCAGATAAAAAATAATCCGATTCAAAGTCCGATAAAAATAATCCGAATCCGACTCCGATCCGAGCGGATTTGGAGGAGAGTCCATCCGATCCGATTAACATCCGATCCGATATCTTTTTCTAATAATTTCAACTTTTTTTGAAAATAAAAAAAATCCTAATATGATAACTCTAAAAAAATCAGCATAAGGTCTGCACTCTATGTGCAGTACACTTTCCTTTCTTAACTAATTTCTTCTTCTCTCCTGATCTTTTTCTCGCTCTCTCATCTTTGTTAATCAAAGTTGTACTTTCTCCCTCTCGTTCCAACTGTTGTACCATTGTCTATCCCTTTCACTCTAAAATGAATTTGCATTTCTTTTTCCAACACATTTTTATTTTAACACATTGAAATGTTTAGTATAAAAAGTTATTTGACATTAAAGAGGTATTTAATATTGCACTTACAAGTGAGCAAAAATAAGGTTGAAAATATAAAACTGTGCAAGTACTGAATAAAAATATATAATCAGATTATATCCGGATTTAATCCGATCCGAAACCAATTCGAATATGATTTAAGATCCGATCCGACGGAGTCAGATTTGGATTGGATTTTCAAATCCGATTATTAATTGGATCGGATTTGAATGTCTATACATCCGATCCGAATCCGATCCGTTGCTATCCCTAGTCATTGACAAGCCTCATAAATTGTTAAGGTTATATGCGCACACGGATTTTTGTTTTTTTATTGATATATATATATATATATATATATATATATATATATATATATATATATATATATATATGTTAGGGTCATAATGAAAGAACATATGTGCACATATATTTTTGTGATGATATTGATGATAAGTACTTGTGGAATTATTATAGAAAAAAAAGTATATGTGGAAACTGAAGAATATATAAAAATCATTTGATGTGATTAGTGAAATCCCTTTTGAAGGATACCTCTCTGTGTTGAGATATTTAGGCTCGTAATTAGGACTGTTTATTATATAGTCTAAATTGGACTGGTCTAAAGTTTGGGTTGGGCTGGACCGAATTGGACTGGATCGAGGCTATTAGGCCTGATCTTCGGTCCCATCTTTTGTCTTTTTCGATCTTAAGTCTAGTCCAGGTTGAGACCAGATGGATCGAGAATTGGGCCCGGATCGAAATCAAGTTTTTTTTGGAGGCGGCCGGCGGGGGGGGGGGGGGGGGGGGGGCGCCAGACCTGATTTCAATTTGAACGATTCAGCGCCCCCCCCCACGCCCTCTCCTTCGCCAGTTGCATTCTGCTGCCCCTCTACCCCTCTCCAGTCCCTCCTTTGTGGCTCTATGCCCTCTCCCTCTCCTCTCCGACTCTCCCTTGCTGTCACAGCTGGCGGTCGACAACATCCTGCAAAGTGCTCATCCCTCTCCTCTGCTCACAAGTCACTCTCTCTATTGTGTGCTTCAGTTGGCGGTTCTTCATGGTAAATTGCTAAGTGGTCATCCTCCCTCCTCTCTCCCTTTCTCTCTGATTCTGAATCTAAAGCCCCCCCCCCCGGGCGGAAATTAGACATCAACATTGAAGGAATTGGGTTAATGGCTTTCATATTTCATTTGGGATTGGCCAATTAGATTTGGTTGATGATTTATGAATATGATTTGAGATTGAATTATGATTATGAATTTATGATTATAATTTATAAATTCTGAATCTGCGTTGGTCATGAACTTAATTAATATTGCCTCAATTTCCCTTCTTCTCCCTCCCAGGCAGCCATGGAAACTTTCATTTCCCCGCCCTCCCCCCAATGCCCAAACTAAAATTTTTGTCCCTGAATAACGATCAAAGCAAATGCTTCAGCTAAATAATGAATAGGATGAGGTCATTAGTTCAATAATCTGCTTAGTTATGATATTGTGATGATAGCATTTAATTTAATATGCGTAATTAGCGTAACAGTTCTACGTTCCAGCAATGCATTAACTCATCTATGTTTGTTTTATTAGTATCTCTTTGGTTGTATTTAATTTAATATACATAATTAGTGCAATACTAAGATGAACCCTTCTCTCTCTCCAATGTTTGTGCAAACACTCCCAGAGTCCCAGTCACATGATTTTTAGGATTTTAATGATATCTAGTCATGCATTTTTTATAATAAAATTGCCTAATTTCACACATCTTAATTAATAGGTTGATATAATTGGTTCAATGCTTGACCTTGTGTTTGTGTTAATTTGACGCTATTTTTTTTGATTGAATTGTTCTAACTTCTAATAAATGAAACCCTTTTTATTTTTAGGTGTGATATTCAACTCAATTTCCGCCAAGATTAGCAATCATGGAGTCTGTTACAGCTTGTTCCCGAAATGTAAGTTTTGTAATTTGATTATTAACGCAACAAAATATATACAAATGGTGTCTACTTATTTTTTTAATAACTTGTCACTGCTAGATGTTGAGCTCCAAATCCAAAAAGAGAAGTCGTGTGGAAGTGGAAGAATTGGTTGATATGGATACCGATATTGAGAGGGACCGCCCGGTGAATGACCCTATTAAAATTAAGGAGGAGGAAGAAGAGCCAACTCAAGGAGTACCAAAAAGCAAGAGCAAGGGGAAACAAGTTGCTAGAAAGTCTACTCAAAGGATAGAGTGTTGGCAACATTTAAAAGAGATCAAAGACAATGGTAAAAGAGTGGCCGGTAAGTACAACTATTATGTTCAAATATATAAGGCTGAATCTAGTAAGAATGGAACGAAGAACTTCAAAAATAATTTTCCAAAGTGCCCTGAAAACCTGAACAATTAAAGCAAACAGATACAAAGTCAGTTGGTTTTTAAAAAGGATCAAAGCAATGAGGGAGAAGCGAGATTGAAGGCATGGGTATTGAGTCCTCATGAGGCAAGGGAGTTTATAGCCAAATGATCATACTTGATCAGTGGCCCTTTAGGTTTGTTGAAAAGGGATTTAGGCTAATGATGTCTGTTTATTATCCTTCACTTAATATGTCTTCACACATTACCATTGCAAGAGACGTTTAACACATTTATGTGGATGAAAGGGTGAGATTTAAAGAATGTCTTACACATGCATTTCAAAGGGCGTGTTTGACAACAAACACATGAACTTTACTTCAGATGATTAACTATATGGTTATAAATGCCCATTTTATTTATAATGATTGGAAATTGCATAAGAAAATATAAAATTTTTGTACCAATTCCTATCATAAAGGTGATCATATTGCTCTTGTCGTTGGAAAATGTTTGTACGATTGGTGTTTAGCATCTAAATTGTACGCTATTATTGTTGATAATGCCGGGAGTAATAGTACTGCTTGTACTGCCCTTATTGGTGAGTTTCAACGATATGCTCACTTTCTTTTCTCTAGTTGGGAATTTTACATGTTTGGTGTGTTGCTTACATACTTAATAAGGTTGTATGGATGGGTTGAAGGTTGTTAGGAAGTTAGTTAAGTGTGTTCAAGCTGTTGTGAGGTTTATTAGGCAATTTCCTAGTAGGTTGCAAAGACTTCAAGAATGCGCAGTTGTAGAAAAAATTGAGAGCAAGGCCTTTTTGCCTCTTGATGTTCCCACTAGATGAGATTCCACTTATAAGATGCTTAGCACTGCTTTAGTTTATGAGCCTACATTTACAAAGCATAGCAAAGAAACCCTTATTAAAATGTGGAGTTGGCAAAAGACGATGACGCAGATAGACCTCCTAGCTCTAATGATTGGAAATAAGTTAAATACTTGTTAGTTTTTGGGAGGTTTTTTATAATGTTACTTTACGCTTGTCCGGTATTTCATATGTGACATCCAACCTGCTTTTCTTTGAACTGTGGTTATTCATATTATATTGAAACACTTGGAGCAAATTGTTGAGACCATTTATGTTAACGATGAAGAAAGTGAGGAAATTAAGGATATTGGATCTAGAGTCACAAACTTTAAAGAAATGGTCAAGTGGATGAGGATGAAATATGATAAGTACTATAGCGCACCTGAGAAAATGAACCCTTGGTGTATATTGCTCCCATCTTTGATCCTAGGTACAAGTTGACGTCTTAAGTTTCTCGTTGTGATTTGTTTGGTGAAGTATAGGGTAGTGTTATCGTTTTGAAAGTGAGAGAAAAATTAGAAGTTTTGTTTGATGAGTATTGACAATTGTGCAAGCCATTGACTCATCAAAGTGGGAAAAGTAGTGGGGCATAACCTGAAGTTGAGAAGGGTAATGCACCTAATGGAGCTGTCTTTTATGCACAACAATTAAGAAAGAAATTAAAGGGGGCAGATGGAGGAAGAGGAATCATCAAGACAGAGTTGCAAAAATACCTAAATGTGGGACTTGAAGAGGATGAAATAGGGGATGATGTGTTGGGATGGTGGAAAGTACATAGTCCTTAATATCCCATGGTTTGCTTGTATGGCTTGTGATGTACTGACCATGCTTGCTTTTACGGTTGCATTGGAGTCAACAATCAGTGCAGGAGGACATACTCTTGATTCATTTAGAACTTCTTTAACCCCAAAGGTAATTGATTTAATTAGTATATTTCTTTGTATTTTATTATAAATTTATAACTTATTTATCTTTTGTTAACTTATGAATTTTGTTGGGTTGAAATGTGAAAAGATGGTCTAAGCTCTTATATTGCACAAGATTGGCTTAGGCCAAGCAATAGACTAAATATGGATGACTATTTTGATGAATTATGGGACTTTGATAAGGATAATGGGCAATTTTTTATTTCTTTTTTAATTTTGTTTATTTACTTTATATGATTACATATTTACATGTTTTAAATTTTAATTTTTGTTCTTTTTATTGTGTTTTTTTTAAGATCTTGGTAAATTGAGTCTTAAGGATAATGTGATTGATGTGGGTGATACTTTGAATATTTAATATTACGGTAATTTATGTTCTTTTTATTGTGCTTATTTTACATTATATTATTGTTATCATCATTATTTTTCTTTGGTATATTAATTGTTGACTTTCATATTTACTAATTCGATCTCTTATATATTTCATATACTACTTGAACAATTAGTTGAACATTTGAGAGAAAAGCATATTGTTGCAACGAAATCCTTCTCCAAATCCAGACTTGGTTTCAAGTTTGGGAGTCACATTGGGTTGAAGATCGAGTTGTTTTGAGAGGAGAACATTTTGTCAAGCATTAAAACTTTGGTTATGTAATTAACTTTTAAGTTTTGTTGGTTATGTATTAAACTTTTTACTTTGGGAATTGCTTGAGATTTGTGTTGTGGTTGAATTGGTTTGGTAAGTTGGTTTGTGTAATAGGCAATGGTTTATGAAAGTTGAAGTAGGTATGTCGTATGTGTCATGATTCATGGGCACTCACAGGAAAGCTTGAGTCATTTCTCTATAAAAGGCTTAGAATAATAGAAAAGCTTAAGGCGTTTCTCTATAAAGAAGCTTGAGCGTGAGCAATAAGCCAATAACCCTATTTATAGAGGCATTGACTAATTTTCATACAACTCAATAGCAAACCCCCCCCCCAAAAAAAAGATTACAGTAGCACAACAAAGTTGCTCATTCGCACAGTCCATTTTAACTCGATCCAAAGTCGGTCAGTTCCTAGTTCGGTTTGGATTCGCCCGGTTCGGTCTCAGTCTGGACTAGCTTTGGACTGGTCCCATCCTTGGTCTTCGAATTAAGGCCCATTCAGTCTTGGTCCAGTTCAATGCGGTGTAGTCCGATCTGGTCTGGTCTTGGACCGACTAACAACCTTACTGGTGATGTTGAAATGAGACTATAAATTTGGTTGATTTTTCAATGCAAGTGTTGCACTTACATGCATATGGAGTTCGATAATCCTAAGGTTCTTTGTCTTGAGATTTCGATGAAAATTAAGATCACAAATTTGGATGATTTTTCAATGCACGTGTTGCACACACCAGCATACATGGAGTTTAGTGATGCCAAGCAACTTCGTCACCCATGGGCCATGGCCATGGGATAACATATTCTTTTATTTAATGCTCGGCGTCACTTCCTTTGTGGTGGAAACTTTCACGTTTGCCAGGGACTATGCATTCTTGTCTCTTTCCCTGCGCACAGCGTAAATCCGATAGGAAGAGGTTGATAATAGAGATAGTAGCAAGAGAAGATTTTACGCACTTGAAGCCAATCTGAGAACAACAACAACAACTCCCAGTGTGGGTCCACCTTTCGCGGGGTCTGGGAAGATCCAGCTGTAGGCAACCTTACCCCTACCGGTATTTCTACCCATAGAGAGGTCGATTCCTTAAGACCCACAAAACAATTTTTGAAAAAAGTTTATAGAGAAAACGAATGCAAACCAAAACCAAGGAGGAGAAAAAGTACCGGAGAGCGAAATAACCAAGGAGTATAGACATACCTCAACCCACCAGGGGCGCTAGATGCCGTCACTAGATGCTGTCACATCCCAGAAAAGCACGACCTGTAGACAAGCACACCAAAACCAAACCCGCCCCCACCCCACCGGAGCTACTACCATCTACGCGTCCGGTCCCGTACAATCAGAGACCCTAATCCTATCCCGCCACAACCTCCTATCCTGAGCCATGTCTTCCGTCAGGCTGGCAACTCTCAAGTCCTCTCTAACCACTTCCTCTAGGCTTTTCTTCGGTCTACCCTTCCCTCTCTTTCCACCGGGGGGGGACGATCAATTCGCACCTCCGCACCGGGGCGGCCAAACTTCTCCTCTTTACGTGGCCAAACCATCTGAGCCTCGATTCCCTCATCTTCTCCTCTATGGAGGCCACTTCAGCTAAGCTCCTGATTACTCCATTCCTATTTCTGTCCAATCTCGTAAAACCACACATCCACCTGATCCTTCTCATCTCGGCTACCATCAACCTTTGGGCCTGCGTCTTCTTTAGAGGCCAACACTCCGATCCATAGAGAACAGCCGGTCTAACTACCATCCGATAGACTTTGCCTTTCAATCCTAGGGGCACTCGCTTGTCACACAGTACCCCTGATGCTGACTTCCACTTTTGCCAACCCACTCTTATCCGCTGGCTAATATCCTCGTCAATGTCCCCATTTTGCTGGATGATCGAGCCCAGATACTTAAATTTAGCGACTTTTGGTATCACCCTCCCATCCAGTGTGATTTCTCCCCCTTCTGCTAACCTACCACTGAAACAGCAATGGAGGTATTTCGTTTTTGATCTACTTAACCGAAAACCCCTAACTTCCAGCGTATGCCTCCAACTCTCCAACCTGTCATTCACCCCCTGCCTGGTCACATCGATAAGAACGATGTCATCTGCAAATAACATGCACCAAGGCACTTCGTCCTGGATTCCTCTAGTGAGTTCATCCAAAACTAAAGTGAAAAGAAACGGACTTAGGGTGGAGCCATGATGTAGGCCTATACTAACAGCGAAGTCCTTTGAGACCCCTCCTGGTGTCCTAACACGCGTCCGCCCTCCCTCGTACATATCCTTAATTACTCGAATGTACGCGGGTGACACCCTTTTCTCTTCCAAACACCTCCACAATACCTCCCTTGGGACTCGATCATACGCTTTCTCTAGGTCAATGAACACCATATGGAGATCCACCTTTTTATCCCTGAATAAGCCCATGAGCCCTCTGAGGAGGTGGATCGTCTCAGTGGTCGATCTGCCTGGCATGAAACCAAATTGGTTCTCTGAAATCTCTACAACCTCGCGTAATCTTCTTTCAATCACCCTCTCCCAAAGCTTCATAGTGTGGCTAAGCAGTTTAATACCCCTAAAGTTATTACAAACTTGAATATCCCCTTTGTTTTTGTACAGTGGGATGACTGTGCTGGCCCTCCACTCTCTGGGCATCTTGGCGGTTCTGTAAATAACATTAAACAGCTCCGTGAGTCAATCTAGCCTTACCTCCCACATAAACTTCCAAACTTCCACTGGAATCTGGTCTGGGCCCACTGCCTTCCCATTCGCCATCTCTTCAAGGCCTCCCTAATCTCCTCCTTTGCTATAAAATCGCCTGTTCGCTGATCGCTACACTCTCCGCCCCTACTACAGTCGTCTCGCACTCCTTCCCCATTGAGAAGTTTAGCAAAAAACCTTTGCCATCTCTCTCTAATTTCATCATTCTTAGTCAGCACCTTACCTTCTTCGTCCTTGATGCACCTTACCACTCCCAAATCCCTAGTCTTCCTTTCCCTCGCCCTAGCCAGTTTGAAAACCTCCTTTTCCCCTTCCTTCATCCCCAATCTATGGTACAGTCTATCAAAAGCTTGGCTCTTTGCTATTGCCACTGCCTTTCTGGCTACCTTCTTGGCCGTCTTGTATCCCATCTTCTTTTGCTCCCTCTGCTCCTCCGAACTACTGCTCATAAACTCCGCAAAAGCCTCTTTTTTGGCCTTCACTTTCTCCTTCACCTCTTCTTCCACCACCAGGCGCCCTCCATCCTGTTCCCGCCTCCCCAGGAAAGACCTAGGGTTTCCTTAGCCGACCTTCGGATGTAATCCGCCACAGCCTCCCACATCGAATCGGCGTCTTCTGCCCTCCTCCAAGCTCCCTCCTCGGCTATTCTTTTTGCTATTAACCCCGCCTTCCCCTTCGTGAGGGTCCACCACTTAATTCTGGGTTCTCCGACTCTCCTTTTCGTCTTCCTAGGATACTTGAACGCTGCATCTAGAACCAGCAATCTATGTTGAGTTCCCAGAAACTCGCTAGGAATCACTTTGCAGTCCTTACACGATCTCCGACTTTCCTTCCACGTGAGGAAGTAGTCAATCTGTGTCTTGCAGGAGCTACTCTTGAAGGTCACTAGGTGATCCTCCTTCTTCTTGAAAAAGGAGTTGGTCACCAACAGATCAAAGGCCACCGCAAAGTCTAACACAGAGACCCCTCCCGCGTTTCTCTCTCCGAAACCTAAACCCCCGTGGACCCATCATAACCTGCTGCCTCCGCGCCAATATGGCCGTTAAAGTCTCCTCCTATGAATAACTTCTCGCTCCGAGGGACCTCTTGGGTGACCTCATCTAGATCCTCCCAAAAGAGCTTCTTAGTTTCCGCCCACAGGCCTACTTGGGGCGCATACACACTCACCACGTTCACGAAAACTGAACCCACCAAAACTTTAATGGCCATAATCCGATCGCTCTTACGCCTTACTTCGACCACCTGGTCCACCAAATCCTTCACAACCAGGATGCCAACTCCATTCTTCGCCTTGATTGACCCCGAATACCAAAGTTTGTACCCATCAATCTCTCGAACTTTAGCCCCAACGCACTTCGTCTCCTGAACACACGCTATGCTAATCTTACGCCTACGCAAAAACTTAACTAATTCTATCGACTTACCCGTGAGAGAACCAATATTCCAGGACGCTAGGCGTACCTTCCGCAATCCTAAATCCCTCCCAACCCCAAAATTCCCTGGAGGACAGGCTGAAACAGCTACATGGCCCGCCACAGGCGTAGACGCCTACTAAGCCCGCGAACACCCTAGAGGTCTACTAACTAATAACAAATAAAAAATAATAATAACAAATAAATAAAAATAACAACAAATAAACAATAATAATAATAATAATAATAATAATAATAATAGTAATAATAATAACAACAACAGCAACAACAACAAAGAATAGTAATAAAATGGTCCAAAGTAACAAAATACAAGCAATAAACAAAATTTTTATCACACGATAGGTTAAAATATACAAATACAAAAGCTAGCAAAACTAAAGGATGTAAATCGACAAATATATTATGCGCTCCAATAATTATTGGCGGTGACAGAACCAAAGTTATAGTGCGCCCAACCAGCCAACAAACTAGATGTCAATAAAATAATAGTGAGGAGAGTGGTGATAAATAAGAAGTCAAATCTCTAAATATGAAAAGGGCAAAGTGAATGAAGGTAAATTCAAATACGTGAAATACTAACAAAACACAGATAATAAAATAATATAATACACAATGACTTAGCGAAACAATCCTAAAGGTAATAATAAAAAAACAAAGTTGCTACTAATAAATACTATGAATAATACAACAATACTAGAGACGACCATAATAATAAAATACTAATATAAGTGTAAGAGGCTAGAAATAGCGAACAAGACAGTACGCAATACTACAAACGTAGCTAAATACGCTGTAGGACAAGCTTTACCAAATAGCAAGTGATAATAACAATACTACTAATAATAACAGTGATAATAAAAATAACACTAACAATACAGTAATAAATTATCTAAATAGTAATAATAATAACAACAACAACACCACCACCACCACCACCACCACCAACAACAATAATAACAATAATAATAATAATAATAATAATAATAATAATAATGAAAATAAAAACCAACCTAACAGCCAAGAATAGTAATAAAATGATCTAAAAGTAACAAAATAAAAGCAGTAAATAATATACTAGGCCAGAACAAACAGAAACAAGCTCCCAAAAGATAGAAGGCACCACGAGCGAATGAACTTAAATAAACAATGCAGGCCAACACTAGGATGAAATTAAATGAGTAATGCCAAAAGCAGATCCAAGCTGCGAAACAAAAGCCACGTTGACTTGCACAAATATGGGGGTAAAAATAAAGTTGGCCTGATCCCTTCTTACCGCAGACCAGCGTTTGGGCAGAGCAACCAACGGTCTCCCAATTCACAGAAATTCAAAGGGACACGAGGCAATACAACTGAGATTAATTGAAAATTGAAGGAGGATGAAGATGGACAGAACAAAATTAGGGCAAAATAGAACCTTTAAATTGGACAGCAATCAATCCTATAATTAACACCGGTTGAACAAATGAAACTAAATTCGTCTACCGCTTCAACTTTCGACAAACTAAAAGGTGGAGATTTGATACAAGATCAGTTAGAGAGTTAGAGAGTTACTCACCGGAGAGACCACTGATCGGAGTGCAATACCTGAATCGCCGAGGCTTGCGGGCAGGGAGCGAATAGTCGACCATTGGGCACCGAGCCACCGACTGCGACTGCCGACCGGTGAAGAGGATCATTGAGAGTGTGTAAGGGAGCGTCGACGGCGGAAATGGAGGGATTCAGGCAGAAATCGGTCACCGACGATCGGAGAACGGCGGTCTTTCAATCCAATTTGGGCTTGAACAAGGAGAACGGGGGAAGGCGGTGCTGGGTCGTGGCCATTGGTGGTGTTCCGGCCAACGAACGACCGGTGGTTGGGACGAATTCCGGCCGGCGGGTAGGCGGCTAACAGCCACGCAAAGACCGCCCAGAACAGGGGAGAAGCGTGGCTGTGGCTGGCTGCGTGGCAAGCGAATGGGGTCGGTCGAGGCGGTGGCAGTGCTGGCTGGGCACGGGTGTCGGCCGGGGTGCTGGTGGTTGCCGTTTTCCGGAGGTGGGACGGCAAGAACAGAGCAGCGAGATGCAGGGGATGGGGATCGGGAAGTCGGGCAGAGGAGAGAGAGAGAGAGCCTAATCATGAAGCCAATCTGAGAACGATTATTTTAAATATACTAGCAAAATAGACATCAAATTTAGTATCACATGGTGCAACTAGATTGAGTATAATGCTACAGAAGATCTTAATAATGCGCCAATATATTGTCGATGTACTTTTTCTTAGTACAAACTACAAATATGATGTCCCACGCGGAGGCATAGTCGTGGTGGAGTTGTGCGGTAAGTTTTTGAACTTTTTTCTAATGGTTTTATCTTTTTGCACTTATTTGTTTCTGTACTAGATTTATTAGATTTTTAAATTTTTATTTATAATGTTAATATAACTTTTTACTTTGAGAAAAAAATAATTTGATTTTTGTTTATCTTGACAGTCTTATTCAAATCAAAGAAATTTTAGATTAAAGATTATATGAATCAACTTATTTTTCTAGGTTCGAGTTAATTAGAAGTTGGTATTAGTGTTGCCAAAAAGTTGTCCGACCTGAATATTCGAATTTGTCCGATCTAAAAAATAGCTAAAGTCATGTATTTTTTGTTCAAATTTTAAATCTAAACACAACATTTTCATATTTCTATTGTATGGACCCGATTTCGAACTGAATTTAATCTTGTCCGAATTATATGACCTAAAAAAATAAGGTATCAGGCACCAATTTCTTGTTCGAATTTTGGCATTGTCTACTTTGTTTGACGCGCATTCGACCCGAATCCGAATTTTTACTAGCGCCAGACTTGTGTAATAAACTTGGTTTTAAAATACATGAAATAATAGTTAAAAAAATAAAAGGTCGATCTATTTAGTGTTTTTTTTCATATTTATTTGATCTTGTGTATTGGATTGTCTTATGTATTGTTTACAACGGGTCTAGTTTCCTAATGAGCATAACTTTTATTTGGAACAACAAATGCTTATTGGTTAACACTGTCAATGTTCGAGCTTTGGTGTATTCATTTGCTTTGTGACGTTTTAAATTGGCAAAAGTTCAACTTACGCCTAGTGGGAAGTTAATTCTCAAATAACCCTGACATATGCGACATTAGTAATTTTAGGCCTGAATTTTTGAAGCAAATATTTTTGTACCTCAAAGTTTAGTGATCGAATTTTATTTACCATTCGTATTTTCTTGACCCCCCTAAACTTGTGAAATTTGCATTTTTAACCCTAATATTTAAAAACTTACTTTCAAAAATTTTAATTTTGTGCGTGTGTAATTTCTCTCAAAAGTACTACTTAGGGCCCTCTTGAATTGGTTGGTGTTAGAGCTACATGATAAAAAATAATTAAGATAGTTAATAATTAGTTAAGCTAATTAACTATGTTTAATGTTTGAATCATCATTTACTTGTTTTGCTCCTAATTATTCACATATTGTGCACTCACCAGAAGGAACCACTTCAATAGCATCTCAATTAAACTATATCACTGATAAAGTTTTAGAATTAAAAATCAAATTAGCAAAAATTAAGACTAAAATTCAGGAGATTAAGAAGTAATTGTCTGTAATTCATTTTTCTTTAATTAATGAGATTAGACATAGTGAAAAATTTGATTTAAGTATTAGTACTTCATTTCAGTATAAATATCATTTTCAAAACTCGAAAAAAAAATTTATTTTCTTTGCATGATATAAAAATTCAAAAAGAATTAGGAGAAAAATCAATTGAAAAATCATCTGAAAAGGTAGAGAAAGAAGAAGAAGAAGGAGTATAAGTAGTATAATCTTGATAAATTACAAAATATATTTGATAGAGAGCAAAACTCGAAAGAATTGAACAAAATCATGGGCGCAATAATTGATAAACAAGATGTATTATTCGATGATAATAAAGAGACAAATAATACCTAGGTAGAAGAATAAATATATCAGCAGATGAATCTAATTAAACTAGTTGATCTTAATGTTGTACCTTTAGAAGAAAAAAAGAAATTTTATTAAAAAAAAGCTTTAACAAGCAAAGAGGAGAGAAATGTAAAAGAGAAAATTATAATAAACTAACCTCTAAAAAAATAAAGATTTTTAAGAAGTCGCTTATTGTCCTAGATATTATGTAAGCCTAAAAGATGAATTTATCATAAAAATCAATCAGTCTTGGATATCTAGTTTTGCTAATCACATAAAAATCAACAAGAAAAATGTAATAAAAATTGATGGAAATGATAAAATTACCATTAAATCTCAATTATTGAGAAGTATGAGCACAAGATCAGAATGGGCAGAAGGATCTTCAACTACTAAAGAAGAGGTCAAAGAAGATGATAGAATTAGTATGACCAAGAAAATGAGTAGAATGAGTTTTGAACTTGCGAGATATAGTGTAGATCGGAGTATGAGTCTAGATATAAAAATCATTGGGTACAAAACAAGGATTGTTAGTGAGCAAATCTATGAGGATGAATTAGTAAAAACTATAACTTTGAAAATATGCTATAAAATCACCAATACAAATTCTAATAGCATCTATTATCCAAGAGGTGTATGCTCAGACTGACATTGATAGTGGTCGTTCTATTTATTTTGAAAAAAAATCTCTATTTCCAAAGTTTATGTGGAAAAAGCCCAAGAATCCTTTAAAAATAAGGATGAATGACAATAGCATAATGAGTTATAAAGAAGTCATAGAAGGATTATCCATAGAGATAGGGGGAGTCCAATGCATTATACCAGTTTTATGGGCTATTGATTAACTCTCTCATAATATGATTATTGAAAATAATTTTCGAAGGCTATATTCTCCATGCACATGCACCATAAAACAAATAATATTCATAATAAATTGTCACTGAGTTCTCATTAAAAAATTAAGTAAGACTTAAACTTGTCAGAAGATTGAGTTTACGTACAACCAGTGTAGTGAGAAGGTAATACCTTCACAACGTGAGATAACACTAACAATCTCAATAGTCACTACTTGAGTTATCTGTTAAAGAGTAGATTGCTGAACAATAAGAGCAATTATGTAAAGAACTGTACTCTGATAATCCTATAAAATCTTAGGATAACAATAAGACATTTGCAAAGATTACTTTATTAAATCACAACACTATTATCTGAGTCAAACAAATGGTGTATGCACATCAGGATATTTAAGAATTTGATAAGCGCATCAAAGAGTTGCTAGATAAAGGGTTAATCAGAAACAGTAAGAGTTCTCATACTAGTCCCATTTTTATGGAAAGAAAGCATGTTGAAGAAAAAGGGGGAAAAGCTAGAAAGGTAATCAATTACAAAAAGCTTAATGATAATATTGTATTTGATGCTTATTACATTCCAACAAAATAGTTCTTTTTAATAGAATTCAAGAAGCTTCTTAATTCTTGAAAATGGATTGTAAAAGCGGATACTGGTAGATAAAAATGGATGAAGAAAATATTCCTTTAATTGCATCTAGTGTGCCTTAAGGACATTATCAGTGGATAGTAACGTCATTTGGTCTTAAAAATTTACCTCAAATATTTTAAAGAAGAATGGATAACATCTTCAAAGATCTTAAGCACAATTGTCTAGTTTACATCGATAATATCCTTGTCGTTTCAAAGGCCATAGAACAACACACATATGATATTCTAACTGTCACCCGAAGATGCATTGATTACAGTATTATTATTGGTAAGAACAAGTGCACTTATGCTGAACAAAAAATCAAGTTTTTAGGTCAAGAAATAAAGCTGGATAAATCATCCTACAAAAGCATATTCTAGAAAAAAATAAAAAATTTCCTTGAAAATATTAAAGATAGGAATCAATTAGAAAGGTTTCTTGGATGTCTTACCCATGCTTCAAATCTCGTTAAAAAGCTAGCTAAATTCAGAAAACCATTGCAACAAAAACTCAAGAAAGAAGTAAGTTGAACATAGACCCCTAGTAATTCAAAGATTATTCTAAATTTCAAAAAGATGTAGAAAAATCTTCATGTTCTTAATTTGTCTAATGAAGGAGATGATTTAATTCTTGAGATAAATGCCAACAATAAGCACTACAGTGCAGCACTCAAAATTAAGAAGGAAAAAAACTTTGCAAATATTATAGTGGGAGATTCAATAAAGCATAATGCAACTATCCTAAAAGAAATCCATACAGTCATAACGGGTATTGAAAAGTTCTTAATCTATTTAGCTCCAAAATTTTTTCTCATTCAAACTGATTACAAATGCATACTTGGTTTTGTGAAAAAGAATTTATCAAATATGCAAGCGTAAGGTTGACTTCTGCATAGGTAATTATGACTTAACGAATTTTTTTTCTCTATTGAACATATACGGGGATCAAAAAATTCTGTGGTAGATACCTTAACTCGTGAGCTTGATAATAGTGATCATCAAAGTAGAAATCCTATCGGAATAAGGAAAAAATCCAAAATAAAATGACATCAGTACTGGAACGGGTTTTTTCTTCTAGTAGAATCCTTATGAATATTTTGAAATTCCATACAAAAAGTAGATCACACTTTGGTCTATACTGTTTTCTGCCTATCTAATAGCACAAACATTCAACCTTTTAGAATTTACAGATAAATTACCTAAAGTGTCCTTAGAATATTTAGACAAAAATAAGTTCTCATGTTCAAGAAAAATGATTCAATGACTGGTATGCAACCTGTATCAACTACTAGTATAATTATTCTTATAATATTTAGGAGTCATGGAGTACGATGATCTTTTTTCCTAATAGATATGGAGTTGTTGATGTTAGATCTTTCCAGATGACCCATCATCAAAGCATGGGAATATAGAATGACAGCTTACCTCATGGAATCCCAAATCCAAAGTACCCATTCTTCTTAAGACTAGATAAGTTTCAACAATATATGTTTAAAAGGATCCATTAGATTCTCACATCCGTTGATGGTCCAGCAAAAATTCTATGCAGTAGAAGTTTGTATATCGAGGTACACTGTGCAGTATTTGAGTATTAAAAACGAAAAGCCAAACAAGCCCATTATCTTGTTTAATTAGTTGATTTAGACGATCCTAATGACCAATGTTAAGAATGATTTTCAGAATGACAAGAAGTAGTTAGTGATCCTTCTTGAGCGAGAGTTATTAGTTTTTACAACATTTGTCATCAAATGTGGACAATGATTGAACAAGGAAGAATACTAATGCATTACGGGAACACTGCTTTCATTTATTACAATGATTTTAGTAAATACATGAAGGTAGAAGGATGCTACTTCCGAACATGTATTTGATTATCTCTTTAATGTTAGAGTTAGAAAATTCTTATCAAAAAAAAGAAAGAAACATCTTTGTGACTTATTTGAAAAATGGGGTCTAGAGGATCTTCACCTTGATGAAGGTTTTGATGATTATCTGGATAATGCTAGATTGGAAGACATTGTTGGAAATGAAGGCATGAAAAATCTTAATATAGATGACTAGTCTTATCAACATTAAGTATTTTGACAAGTTGTTGCACCATTATTGTATGTTGTCCAGTGTCAAATTAGTAAAATAATACAGTCTACTACAGCCATATGAAAATATCAGTGTGTACTATAGCCATTAGGGCATCATATGTAGTCTAACTCCTCTATAAAAGGAGAAGTAGGTTGATGAGAGGAGACATGCTCATTTGAGTGTACTTGAGTAAAAGACAAGTCGTATTTCTCCATTTCTCTATGACCAAGCATATCTGATGATTTAGTAGTTTAAGTGTCTCTTCAATCTTTCCATTATAATATTTCCACTTTCAAACTTTCCATAAAAGAAACTTCCTGGTAGGGAACGTTATTTAATCGAACCTTATATCTTAACTATTATAATTTCTTGATTAAAGTTCCACGGCCCTTAAAAATATAAAAAACTTCATTAGTGACTACGGTCCGAGGTGGTAAATGAATCGGATCTGGGTTGTGCATAATTTAAGGAAGGTGTGGTTGATATTCACAATCTCTGTAAAATGACTCTAACTAGATTCAGGTAATGGTCAAAACCATCTAATTAAGCTTTATTATGTTGCTAATTACGGTGGGCCTATAACTACATAAAATACAATATTTATGATATAAGTAGTGGATTATGATAAGTAGTACTAGTAAAATTATTATAAAAAAATTTAATAATTTAAAATAAGCATATTTCTTAAAAAAGTCCTAAAAATAGTTTATTTGTATTTTTTACCCAATTTTGGGGTCTTTTCATAATTTCAAAAAGTTTGGGTCAAAAGTTAGAAAAGAAATAGTACAGGAGGTATTAAAAAATTAATACAACTGTTCAAAAAGTAGTAAAAAATTAAATACCAGACCTTAGGGAACTAAAAAATTAAGTTAAAAAAGTGAGACTTGAAAAAATCAATTACCCTACACATAGTCCACATCCAATGAAGATAGCTTTGTAATTTTTGGAAGTACACACGTATATGAACAAAAAATAAACAATTAATTAAGCATATATATAAGCTTTGTAATGGTCATTATATAATTATAGAATAATAAACAACAATATTATACTTCCATAAGTAATAAGATGTGAAATAGATAAACAATAATATTAAAATACTAAAAAAATACCCTAGGCGTGCAAGTAAAACGTCAAATAAAAATTCCTTTCTTTCTATTCGTATTGATAACCATCATCTAGCAACATCATTAAGTACTGGAGACACACAGCAACATTAACACCCTGTTGTATTTCGTGTTTTTGAGAATTTAGTTGAGAGCTTACATCTCCTTACAGTTTTTTACATCTTCTTACAGCTCATTACATCCTCAACATAATCTTTACGTCTTCGTACATCTTCTTACGTCTCCTTACATTTTCTTACATCCCATATAGATTTTCTATAATATTTATTTATTTTAATTACAAAAATATCTATACTTTTTTAATTATTCTACTAATATACAAAATTTGTAAATATCTTATGAATATAACATTTACATAAATATAAAAACATAATATAACAACGTAAATTATATTTGAGTTTTGACATAAATAATATATGTTATTATAGATGGAATAAGTGACCATACTTTTAAAATTATAATACAAAGGTTTTGGTCATGTTTAAGTCCGAAGTATATATGAAAACTGTCAAACTGCATGCGATGAAAGCATTACAGCTATTTCGTCCCTAAGTTTATCCACGACAATTTTGTTGCTATTATTATACAATTGAACATTTGGTGGTTGTTCCAAATTTATTTCCCTTGCTGAGATTGATATACGCTTGTTATGTAGAATAATAAAATTGTGCATAGTGCAATAAGAAATAATTATCTGAAGTTGCTGCTCCTGTCTCATTTGCACAGTTCTATCGGCCAATATTTTCTATCTCCCTTTCAAGACTCCAAAAGTTCTCTCCGCTGTCATTCATAAAGATGAGTACAGATGGTTGAACCGTTCCTTTACGTCTTTAGGTGGGCCATATTTTCTAAATTGTGGGATATGACGACGAGTTTCCTTTCCTATGTACGGAGCTAAATATCCAAGAATATTTGGATATGCTGAGTCAACTAGATAGTAGTTTCCTAAACAATTATGTGAACTAATTAGAGTTGTATATGGCAAATGAGAATCATCAAGGAATATGTTAAGAACATATCCTCGTGTACTTGGAGGGGGATGAGGAAAATTAAACTTAGGTTGAAGCATACTATCTCGTAATACTGTCATGTCATGTGCACTCCTCTCCCAACTGGCGTTTAAGTAAGTAATCATCATGTTGAATGATACCACAGTCAAAGTGTTCCAAGTGTTCTGATGTGTATGTGATCGATGAGCAACACCCGCATCTTCTCCAAGTATTGCTTGTACATGAGAGCCATCTGATGCTCCTATGCAATCCTCCAAATATAAATTAAACATATGTTTAACACTTTTGCATTAATGTGCACAACTATATCATTTATATAAATGATTCATAAATAAAAAAATTTTACCTTGAAGTAAGGCGAATAATAGTCACAACTATCCTCAATTTCTTCAGGAATCGCATTTGATTTTTGGTAAGTAACTTAGTTAATGGTTTATTTTTGGTAACTAACTTAGTTAATGATTTAAGTAGTGCTCAAGTGCACGAAATTTTCTTGTCAAAATTTATGGGATTTAATATATTTTATTGTTATGTAACTAACTTAGTTAATTGTTTATTTTCAATAAGTTTATTATTTTAATATTATTGTTTCTCCTCGAAAGCATTCTTTGTAAAACAAATATATTTCGTTTCAATTATATTATGAAATATTTTATTTACTGATGGTATCAAATTTTAGTTATAAATATGACTAATATATCATAATTGTCACAAAGTATACTATACAACTCTTCAATAATTCAACAACTCCTTGCATCTATCCTTACAACTCCTAACAGCTCCTCACATATTTTTAAACCTCCTTACATCTTCTTACAGCTCCTTACATATTCTTACAGCTTCTTATATCTCTTTACAACTCCTTACATCTCCTTACAACTCCTTACAGCCTCTTATAGCTCCTTACATTTTATTACAGTTTACAGCTATATCTTATTATGAAATAGAATGGACCCTATGAGTGCTTGTTTGTATTACATACAAATGCTCCTTTTTAGATCACATAAATGCTCATTATTAAAATGCTCATGTATCATCACATAGATGCTAATTTGAACTGATCGATATGTGCAATGTCCATGTTACTTTACGGATTCGAAATTATGATATAATTTACTCCACACTTGCAAAGCTGGCCCAAGGGGAGGGCCAGCTGTTAGTCTCCATCATTTTAAGATGAAGAATGAAATAAATAATGTACATGGATTTTGAACAATTCGCATGAATTTTCTAAGTAATCAATTTCCTTTTTCATCATGCCCGTTTTATTGCTTTCACTTCCCTCAACTGGTTGTGGATTGTAAAATCATTTTGCTTGGTGGGGTTTTCCCAACTATTCCCCCAATCCACCAAATTTGATGGTCCTTGTCTGAGCTCATCAGTGAACGAATGCCGTGAACTATTCTGTTAAAAATCCAGCTTTACACCTTTTGTCCAGCTAACTGCCGTCGATGATTTCTCTCTTTCTGCTGCCAAGAATTGAACTGATCAGGACCGTTATTTAGTACTCTTTCCACTTTAAGATATTTATTTTTTCCTTTATGAAAGTCTCAAAAAAGTCTCTAACACTACTATTAGTTTTAAATTTTTTTAGTCTAAAATTAATAAAATATAGTGCATTAATGTAAATACTTTTGATTCTCTAGGTAGGACAAATTTTAAGAAACAGAGGGAGTATGTAAGTAGCATAACAAAATACATTAATAAATATTGACTTTGGACAAACTGAGGTGTTGAACATATTAGATTTTGGGTTTGATTTCTGTAAAAATCAGGAAGTTGGTGAGAATGTTATGTTTTGACTGCCTCTCCTAACTATGGTTCTTTCATTGATTTTGTAGGAGGTACATCTGAGTGTTTGTACATGATTAGAAAACAAATCGATACAAATATTACATCATCTCAAAGACTAGGAAGATCATAATACTAGGGCGTAAATATATCCTCCTTTCTAATACTCTCCCTCAAGTTGGTGCATGAGGATTAAGAGTGCCCAACTTGCCCTTCAAATACTGAAATTAATGCTGACCCAAAGCTTTGGTGAAGATGTCTGTCAACTGGTCTGTGGTGGAAATGTAGCACTTTTGCATTACACTAGACAATATATGTTCACGGATAAAATGACAATCCACCTCAATATGTTTGGTACGTTCGTGGAAGATGGGGTTATTGGCAATATGAATAGCGGCGTGGTTGTCACAATAAAGATGAGCAGGCAGCAGCATGAAGCCAAGAAAGTGGAATAGATTTCGTATCCATATAACTTCGCTAGTAGCATTAGCCATTGCTCGATATTTGGCCTCAGCAGAAGAGTGCGAAACCGTAGTCTGCTTCTTAGACTTCCACGAGATAGGAGTGGTTACCAACTGAAGAAGGTAGCCGGTAATTGATCGGTGAGTCATGGGACAACCGGCCTAATCAGAATCACAATAGACTTTGAGGTCAAGAGCATTTTGTGTGGGAAGAAGCATACCTTGCCTTGGACGAGACTTTAAGTAGCGCAATAAACGCATGGCTGCCTCCAATGGCCTTGATGAGGATCTTGTAAGAACTGTCCCAAAATATGAAAGACGTATGTGATATCAGGATGGGTGATTGTGAGATAAAGGAGACGTCCCACGATCTGCAATAGGGGTGCCAGAGTCGGGGGTTAACTTAAGATTTTTCTCCATAGGGAAATACACAGGTTTGGTCCCTAACATTCCACTTTCAGATAGGATGTCCAATGTATATTTGCGTTGACATAAGAATAACCTAGTTGGAGAACGAGCCACTTCAATTGATACCCAAGAAATATTTCAAAGGGCCTAGATCCTTCAACTTGAAACATTGGTTTAAATATTGCTTGAAACGTTGACAGTGAATTGGGCTGCTGCCTGTGAGAACCAAATCATCAACGTAAATAAGAAGAGCTAGAAATATGTCTCCTTTCCGATAAACAAAGTAAATAGGGAATGATCAAAGGGAGACAGCTGAAAACCATAATTTTGTAGGGCGGTGGCAAGCTTAAAGAACCACTGTTGGGGTGCTTAGGAAAACTGTATAGTGATTTGCAAAGCTTGCACACAAGATGGGGTCTAGAAGGATGAAAACCAGGCGGTGGTTTCATAAATACAGCTTCATGAAGGTCCCCATGAAGGAAGGCATTGTGTACATCCATCTAATGGAGCTCCTATCGCTTAGCTAGTGCAACGGACAACAAACAACAGACAGTAGTCATTTTTGCTACAGGAGCAAAAGTCTCATGAAAATCCTCCCCTTCGACCTGAGTATTACCGAGAACAATGAGGCAAGCCTTATGGCGCTCAATGCTACCATCGGCATGATATTTGATTTTATACACCCACTTGGACCAGAGGCCTTCTTACCAAGAGGCAAAATTGCGTAATCCTAAGAATGATTGTCTTCTAGAGCGGTGATTTCACTTAACATAGCAACATGCCAATTTGGATCACGAACGACATGAGAATAATGTCAAGGCTCAGCATGAGAAGTAATAGAAGCAAAGAAAGGCCGATGGATATGAGAAAATTTATCATAAGATATATAGTGAGCTAAAGGATGGGATGTACATAAAGAAACTGATGGTATAGCTTTAAAGAGGGTGTTTCTATAGCATGGCACACGTAGTCATTTTCCCCTCATGATGCTCATTGGGTTTGCCATTTGCCAGCCCATCAATCTACCATCCAGTATCTAGACTCGGGTCAATGGCTTCAGGTTGGAGTTATGACGTTGTAGTGGGCATTTGCAAGAGCTCTTCAAGAGTGGGCTATGTTGCTTCCATTAGGCTAGGTATCAAGTGGTCTTCTGTTGGGCCATGACCAGACCCAAAAACAGTGGGGTGGCGACGGGAGACCTAGATTCGATAGTGGACAACCACTACTGCTGGGCTCCTTAGTGGTAACACGGGCCAAAGGATTGGGTCGCTCATTAGCAAATGGAAATTGATCCTCATAAAAGATGACATCTCGGGATGTAAATATTTTACGGTGCTCTAAGTCATAAAGATGCCACCCATTTTGCCCATACGAGTAGCCCACAAAGATGCATCCAATGGCACGGGTGTCAAATTTGTCTGTATGTGGTTCATGATTATGGGCATAACAAAGACATCTGAAAACTTTTATATCATCATAGGTAGGTCTCACTTTATGTAATGCCTAGTAAGGAGTCTTCCCATCTAGAAGTTTTGTGGGAGTCCTATTAATAAGATATGCAACACTTAAGACACACTCTCCCCCAAATCGTAGAGGTAAAGAGCTTTGGAATCTCAAGGCTCTTGCTACATTTAGAATATGGCGATTCTTACATTCAACTCGATCATTTTGTTGAGGAGTGTCTACACATGAGGTTTCAAACAAAATACCTTTTTTATAGAAAAAATCACCCACAAGTGCGTTTGTAAATTCTGTTCCATTATGACTATGCACTGTCTGAACAGCCCCTCCAAATTGAGTTTGAACCATGGCACAAAATTCCACAATAGTATACAACAACAACAACACCTCCCAGTGTGGGTCCCGCTTCTGCGGGGTTTAGAGAGATCTAGCTGTAAGCAACCTTATCTCTACCGGTATTTCTACCCGTAGAGACGCTGATTCCAAAAGACCCACAAAAAAGGATTTTGTGAAAATATTTTAAAGAGAAAAGATTTTGTGAAAACATTTAATGAGAAAGTTAAGGACTCATATCAAGAGATGGCCAAGATATATAGAAAGGGCTAGTTGCTGGAGCTATGTAACAAGAACAAACTATCAGAGGAAAATGACATACCTTAACAGCCCGTGGTAGGTAAACGATGACTCCTCCCAGAAGAGAGTACTACCTGCATACAAACACGACAAGCAAAAAAGCACTATGCTACTGCACCAGAAGGCACCTACGGGGCAGACTCTCTGTGATCCAAGATCCTAATCGTATCTCGCCACAACTTTCTATCCTGAGCCAGATCCTCTGTCCAACCGACAACTTTCAAGTCCTCTCTATCAAGTCCTCTCTATCCACCTCGTTCAAACTCTTCTTTGGTCGAGTCCTCCCTCTTTTGCCATTGGGTAATCATCTCACATCTCCTCACTGGAGCACCCTCACTCCTCCTTTTCACATGGCCAAACCATCTGAGTCTTGTCTCTCTTATCTTATCTTCTATGGGAGCTACTCTAACTAAGTCTCGGATAACTCCATTCCTAATTCTGTCTATCCTCGAATACCCACACATCCACCTAATCATCTTCATCTCTTCTACCAACAACCTCTGAACATGCGTCTTCTTTAGAGGCCAGCATTCCGAACCATAAAGAACCGTCGGTCTAACTACCATATGATAGACTTTGCCTTTCAATCCTAAGGGCACCCTTTTATCACATAGCACACTTGAGGTAGACTTCTATTTTTGCCAGCCCACTTTTATTTGTTGGTTAATGTCTTCATCAATATCCCTATTCTGCTGAATGATCGAGCCTAGATATTTAAACTTATTGACCTTAGTTATCGACCTCCCTTCTAGGGTGACTTCTCCCCCTGCATCTATCCTTCCACTGAAATAGCAATGAAGGTATTCCGTTTTCAATCTACTTACTCTAAAACCACTAGATTCCAGAGTATGCCTCCAACGCTCCAATTTGTCATTAACTCCCTGTCTAGTCTCGTCAATAAGGACAATGTCATCCGCAAAAAGCATACACTATGGTAACTCATCTTGAATCCCTCTTGTCAACACATCCATAACTAGAGTGAAAAGAAAAGGGCTTAAGGCAGAACCCTGATGTAGACCCATACCAACGAAGAAGTCATTAGTGACCCTCCTGGCATCCTAACACTTGTCCTACCTCTCTCGTACATATCCTTAATAACTCGAATATATAAGGGTGACACTCCTTTCTTTTCCAAGCATCTCCAAACCAGATAGCCCTACTAAAATCATCCACAATACGCAGGAAATAATGACAACCACCAAAAGAAGGAGTATGATATATACCCCATAAATCACATTGAATTAAAGAAAATGGTTTGTCACCTCTACTGTTACTAACAAGAAACAGATGCCATGTCTGTTTTGCTCTATGATATACATCAAAGCACCCCAAAATATCTTTATTCAATTGAAAATGATAACCTGTTGAGAAAGTGTATATGCTACCAAAAGACGGGTGATCGAGTAGCTGATGCCAAATACTAGACTCCTTGGTACTGACTGCAGCATAACTTTTAACTCCTGCATTAATCTTCAAATAACACACCCCATTCCTCATTTCAGCCATACCAATTAGCTTCTTCGAGGTGAAGTCCTGTAACAAATAGAAATTAAACCCATAAATAATGATACAGTTCTCATCCTTAGATAATTTTTGAACGAAAATTAAATTGCACATGAAAGTAGGCGTGTAAAGAACCTCCTTTAAGCACAATACATCACCATGACACACAGTTATAACTTTTTTTATGACAACAATGGTACCATTGGGTTGTCCAATATGCATAGAATCGAACAAGTCATGTATATCATCAAGAACATCTATGTTTGGGGTCATATGATGGGAAGCCCCACTTACCCACTGTAAAAGAGAAGTGTTCAAAGACTTACTAGTTATCTTTTTATTGTTTTTCTCTTTCCTTAAAAAGGTTGAAAAGTGCTTCTACCTACCTTGTACTCGGTCCTGTAAATTTTCTCATAGCTTTCTTCCATGTTTCCTGCTTTGCTCAGCTCAGACACAATGAAGGCCTCCCCCTGAGATCCATCACTTCTTCCTTTGATGGAGTCCCCCACTGCCAAGGCTAAGAAGAGGGTCCTAAGCGTCCTATAAGGCCAATGCAAATTCCAAAGTCTAAGCAATGGTTTAGATTTTGGAGAAGAACCAAACAGTCACAACCGGGATGAACAGCCAAAATTTACCCGGTTTTATTCATTAATTTCTTAAGCTATATTGTGGCTTAAGATTGATATTTTTGCATTTTTGGGTTCCTTATGATATTAGCTTTCAGGTCTAAGCATTTAAAATCAATCATGCATAGCCAAAGTCAAGAGATCAAGGTTTTTGTTCAACAAGCTAGTTTTGGTCCAAAACTGCACAGTTTTAGTAGAATCTTCTATTTAAACATGATTTAACCTTGATTTCTTTGCAGGGGGTTTGTACGCACCCTAAGGAGTTCCTCCCATGGTCTGAAATTAAAATCATACCCATTTTTGATTGGTGGAAGCAAAGTCACAAAGTCAGGCTAAAAACTATTTTAGAGAACCCAGTTACATGCTACATGTTTTTCCTTCTTCAAAGGAGTTCCTCAGCTCCCTTCTAGCTTGCTTGCTTCAATCGCTGGTCAAGCAGCCAGAAAATACCATGATTTGCTACTAAAGAACCTTAGGGCATGTCCATCCAATGAGAGCAAAAAGGGAACAAAGGCACCTTGCATTCTAAGTGGACAGCCGAAAAGGGGGTCCACTTTGCAACTGCTTTTCTCCACATTTTGCTAGTAATGGTGGTGTATTAGCTTAATTACATTGTATTTAAGTTAATTACATCATTTGTTTTGCTTTCCTTAACATTTTGGTTGTAATTAGTTTAGTTAAAGCAAGCTTGTAATCTAGCTTAGTCTTAAGCGTGTAATTTAGCTAGTTAAGCCGTTTCCTTCCTAGGAAGGAAACCTCCACTAGTTTGCTTAGCTACTTGTTGCTTGCTAGGCTTTGTGTTAATGCTTTGCCACAACCATTTTGTAATGAGGACTTGCATATCAATTGAAAACCAGAATTGAGAGCAAGCAGCTATCATTCATTCAAATACTTCACTTGGTTATCCTTAATTTGGTCGATTTAGGTGGTGATCAAGTAAGTCCTAAACCTTCATTAAGTGGTATTTCTATATCTTAATCACATTTTAAGGACCCTAAGCTTGAGTTTAGTGGTGATTTTGTATCTAAACAAGAGCTTAGATGATCCTTCTTTCATTCATTCATTCACGGATTCACTCACACTTAGCTTGAATTCAGTTTGCTTTTGAATTAGCTTTGAATTTAGATTTGAGTATTAGTGTTCTTCTTCAAAGATATATCATGTTTGGTATCAGAGCTGTGGTTTCTTCTTGGCCTGGTACGTCCCTCTACTTCCAGAATTCGTTCCCATTCAGATTTCCAAACATATTCCTAGTTTGAGTCCAAACACAAACCGTGAGGAAGATGAGTTCTAGCGTGAGTTTAGAAGAGAAGTTTGAGGCATTAATGAGGCAGAATGAAATGCTAGCAAAAAAGATTCATGAGGATGCTCAGCATTATCAAGAAACTCAAGCTCAAAATGAGTATCTAAGAAGGCAACTTGGTTCATTTTTGAAGCAAAAGCAAAAAATGAATGAAGAAACTTATCAATCAGAACCAAGTAGGCCAGAGCACATTCTTAGTCATAACATTGATTCATCTAGTGAAGATGAACCATTGAGAATTACTAGGGTAGAACCACAGATGCAAGCTAACACCAATGATTTCAAAGTTGAAATTCCCGAATTTGAAGGTAAGCTTGATCCAGAAGAATTTCTAGATTGGTTGCATACTATTCAACGTGTCTTTGAGTATAAAGATGTTCAAGAGGATAAGAAGGTCAAGTTAGTGGCCTTAAGACTTAGAAAGTATGCTTCATTATGATGGACAAACCTATGTGCTAAACGAGTTAGGGAAAGAAAGTCCAAAATCAGAACATGGGAAAAGATGAAATCAAAGCTTAAGGCCCGGTTTCTCCCTCCCACTTATGTTCAAGATTGCTATTCTCAACTCCATAATCTTACTTAAGGCAACCTGAGTGTTGAAGAATATACACGTGAGTTTGAGAAACTTGTAATCAAGTGTGATTTGCCATAACCTGAGGAGCAAACCATTGTTAGGTACTTAGGAGGACTTGATCCTAGGTATACTAATGTGGTTGATTTATAAGCATATACTACCTTTGATGAAGTGTGTGTGCTGGCTCATAAGGTTAAGCAGCAAAAGAAAGCAAGGCAGCCTCTTAAACCCCAAAATCCAAAGCCTTATACCCAGAACCAACCATTTACAAGGGGAGTTCTAATCCTACTTCCAAGCTACAAAATCCATTTCCTTCCTTTCCACAAAGAATCCAACTCCACAAAAGTTGCAAACACCTCAAAATAGGCCTAATCCCAATCCAATGAGCAGTAGAATTGTTTCAAATGCTAAAGACTTAGGCATATAGCTTCAGACTTTCCAAACTACAAGGTGATTGCCTTAGCCGAATGGTCAGTCATGAAGGAGGAGTTTGAAGAGGAAGAAAAGGATAATGAATGTGAGAATGAACTTGAAGAAACTCAAGAAGAAGTAGTGGAAAAGGTTGATGAAGGTGAATTGCTAGTTTTAAGAAGAGTTCTAAGTAATCAGAAAGGAGTAAAAGATGAACAAAGAGAGAACATATTCCATCCTCATTGTACAGGTCAAGGGAAGGTATGTTCTTTGATTACTGATGGAGGAAGCTAAGCAAATGTGGTTTCTTTGAGCATGATTGAGAAACTAGGATTGTAAACTATGACTCATCCGCATCCATACAACATTCAATGGATGAATCAAAGCAAGGGAATTCAAGTGAACTCATGGTGCTTGATTTCTTTCTCCATTGGAAAGAACTATCAAGATGAATTATGGTGTGATGTTATCCGTATGGATGCTTGTCATATGCTTTTGAGGTGACCCTGGTTGTATGACTGTGAGGTTATGCACAATGTTATTTGAATACCTACTCCGTTACTAAGGATGGTAAGAAGATTACTTTAGCCCCTTTATCCCCATCAAAACTCCATGAGATTAAGCCTCAAAACAAGCCCAAACATTCTGATTTGTTACTGTTCATAAGCGAAACTTTATTAAAGGGTTCTCAATATGAGTTTAAAAGCCTTTAAAGAGTAGATTTTAAGCATGCATGAAGAACCGGCAACCTCTTTACCCATTCACCCCATAACCCAAACACTCATACAAAACTTCTATCATTTATTTCCTGAGGACATATCCATGAGTTTACCTCCTAAAAGAGATATCCAAAACCACATTGATCTTATTCCTGGTTCCATCCTACCTAATAAACCTGCTTATAGGATGAATCCTAAAGACACGATAGAAATACAATGACAAGTTGAAGAATTGAAGTCCAAGGGCTTGATTCGTGAGTCCTTAAGTCCATGTGTCGTTCCTGCCCTTTTGGTGCCTAAGAAGGATGGTGGAATGCATATGTGTGTGGATAGTAGGGCCATCAACAAAATTACAATCAAGTATATGTATCTCATACCTAGACTTGAAGACATGCTGGATGAGTTACATGGCTCTAAAGTGTTTTCAAAGATAGGCCTTTGAAGTGGATACCACCAAATTCGGATTAGAAAAGGTGATGAATGGAAGACAGCCTTTAAAACTAAAGGTGGGCTTTATGAATGGTTGGTTATGCCCTTTGGTCTTTCAAATGCACCTAGCACATTCATGAGATTGATGAATCAAGTCTTCAGGCCATACATAGGCAAGTTTATGGTGGTTTACTTTGATGATATCTTGATTTATTTCAAGGATGAGCATAAACATCAAGATCATTGAACTCAAGTTATGCTTGTTCTGAAATGTAAGAAGCTTTTTGGTAACCTTAAGAAGTGTGCTTTCTTCACTCCAGAAGTAATATTCTTAGGTTACATAGTCATTGGTGATGGCATTAAGGCAGATGAAAGCAAGCTTGAAGCTATTCAGTCATAGCCTACTCCCAAGTTAATCCATGACGTTCGAGCTTTTCATGGGTTAGCTTCTTTTTATAGGAGGTTTATTAGAAGTTTCAGCACCATCATGACTCCCATGACTGAAATTATTAAGGGTACATCATTCTAATGGATGCCAAAAGCACAATCTGCCTTTGAAGAGACCAAAAGAAGACTTACTCAAGCACCTGTTCTCTCCTTGCTGTGCTTTAGTAAGGTATTTGAAGTTGAATGTGACACCTCTGGAGTTGGCATATGTGGGGTTCTTACTTAGGAAGGTAAACCATTAGCCTTCTTTAGTGAGAAATTATGTGATTCAAGAAGGAAGTACTCCACCTATGATAAAGTGTTCTATGCAATTATAAGATGTTTAGAGCATTGGAGTCATTATTTGATTGCAAGTGAGTTTATCCTTCATCTTGACCATGAAGCTTTGAAGTACATTCAAGGCCAACATAAGTTAAACTCACGTCATGCTAAGTGGGTTGAGTTTCTCCAGTCATACCATTTCACAATCAAGCACAAATCTGGAAAGCTTAATCAAGGTGCCGATGCTCTATTGTGGAGGTATCTACTTTTGTTTCAGTTAGATGTTTGTGTACTTGGTTTTGAGCATCTAAAAGTTTTGTATGTTGAAGATGAAGACTTTGGGGAGTTGTTTGCTGAATGTTCAAAGCACCCCAAATGAGATTTCCTTATTCAAGAAGGATTCCGTTTCAAGGGTACACTGTTGTATGTACCAAGGTGTAGCACAAGAGAGCTTCTAATCAGGAAGTGCATGGAGGTTCCCTAGCTAGTCACTATGGTGAAAACAAGATACTCATCATGCTAAGAGAGCATTACTACTGGCCAGGTATGGAGAAGGACGGGTAAGACATTTTGAAGAGGTGTGGGACTTGTCAAGTGGCCAAAAGTCACTCCTTACCCCACGACCTATACACCCCTTTACCTGTTCCTACTGCTCCTTGGGTTGATGTAAGTATAGATTTTATTCTTGGACTGCCTAAGACCCAAAGGAATAAAGATTCAATCTTTGTTGTAGTGGATAGGTTCTCCAAAATGTCTCATTTTATTCCATGCAACAAGACTAATGATGCTACACACATTATTGAGTTGTATTTCAGGGAGGTGGCTAGATTACATGGTATACCTAAATCAATTATTTCTAAATGGGATATTAAGTTTCTAAGCCATTTTTGGATTCCATTGTGGAACAAGTTGGGTGCTAAACTCAAGTATAGTACCAGTTGTCATCCACAAACTGATGGGCAAACTGAGGTTACAAATTAAACCCTAGGAATACTTCAAAGGGCTTTGATTAAACCTAATGCCAAAGCTTGGGATTTGCTTTTACCCCATGCAAAATTTGCTTACTACAGGGCTCCTAGTAAGGCTACTGGTCTATCATCATTTAAGGTGGTCTATGGGATTAATCCTATTAGTCCACTTGATCTTACTCCACGGCCTTTAGATCAAAAGCCAAGTGCAGATGTAGCAGCTAGGGTGGAAGAAATCCAGAAGATACATGAGTTGGTGAGGAGCAAAATAGAGAAGACTAATGCATCCTATCAAGCTCAAGCCAACAAACACAAGAAGAAGGTGGTATTTCAACCTGGAGACCCCGTATGGATACACCTAAGGAAAGAAAGATTTCCTTCAAAGAGGAAGAACAAGCTTATGCCAAGGCTAATCGTCTATTTGAGGTATTTGAAAAGATTAATGATAATGCTTATAAGGTTGATTTGCCAGAGGACTATGGAGTTTCATCCACATTCAATGTAGCTGACTTAAGTGCTTACCAAGCCGATGATCACCTTGAAGATTTGAGGATCAAATCTCTTCAACAAAGGGAGGATGATGGAGTCCCCTACTACCAAGGCCAAGAAGAGGGTCCTAATAGTGCTACAAGGTCCAATGCAAGTTCCAAAGTCCAAGCAATGGTTCAGATTTTGGAGAAGAGCCAAACAGTCACAACCAGGATGAATAGCCAGAATTTGCCTGATTTTGTTCATTTGATTTCTTAAGCTTGTGGTGTAAGACTGATATTTTTGCTTTTTTGGGTTCCTAGCTTTTAGGTCCAAGCGTTTAAAATCAATAATGCATAGCCGAAGTCAAGAGATCAAGGCCTTTTGTTCAACCTGCCAGTTTTGGTCCAAAACTACACGGTAAAATATTTAGTAGAAATCTTTACTTAAACATGATTTAACCTTGATTTATTTGTAGGGGGTTTGTACACACCCTAAGGAGCCCCCCCATGGCCTGAAATTAAAATCATACTCATTTTTGACTGGTGGAAGCAAGGTCGCAAAACCGGGCTAAAAACTGCTTTGGAGAACCCGATTATATGCTACATGCTTTTCCTTCTTCAAAGGGTTTCCTTAGCTCCCTTCTAGCTTGCTTGCTTTAATCACTAGTCAAGTAGCCAGGAAACACCATGATTTGCTGCTGAAGAATCTTGGGACGCATCCATCCAATGAGAGCAAGAAGGGAACAAAGGCACCTTGCATTCTAAGTGGACAGCCGAAAAGGGGATCCACCTTACAGCTGCTTTTCTCCGCATTTTGCTAGTAATACTGGTGTATTAGCTTAATTAAGTTGTATTTAAGGTGATTACATCATTTGTTATGGTTTCCTTAACATTCTGCTTGTAATCGGTTTAGTTAAAGCAAGCGTGTAATCTAGCTTAGTCTTAACCGTGTAATTTAGCTGGTTAAGCCGTTTCCTTCCTGAGAAGGAAACCTCCACCAGCTTGCTTAGCTACTTGGTTGCTTGCTAGGCTTTGTATTAATGCTTTGCCATGGCCATTTTGTAATGCAAACTTGAATATCAATTGAAAACCAGAATTGAGAGCAAACAGTTTTCGTTTATTCGAATACTTCACTTGCTTATCCTTAATTTGGTCGATTAAGGTGATGATCAAGTAAGTCCTAAACCTTGATTAAGTGGTGTTTCTATATCTTAATCACAGTTTAGGGACCCTAAGCTTGAGTTTAGTGATGATTCTGTATCTAAACAAAAGATTAGATTATCCTTCTTTCATTCGTTCTTTCACGGATTCACTCACACTTAGCTTGAATTCAGTTTGCTTTTCAATTAGCTTTGAGTTCAGGTTTGAGTATTAGTGTTTTCCTTCAAAGATACATCACCTTTCATTCTATAGCCAATTTGACTTCCCACGTTTGCATCCCATTTGCTGTCAAATCTGCCGTTGACATTGCTTCTAGCGCCGGCAGCTCCGCGATTGCCGCCAGTGTTTGATCGATTTGTCGGGCGACCTTGCCAATTTGACGGATATCCAAAAAGCTCATGGCATTGGCTTCACTCATGTCCTAAATTTCGACAGTGTGTGTATCTTGGTCAATTTGTTGGTCTGGATCTGTTCATGCCTACATCCTTGAAAAGCTTATGCTTCCACAATGGGCCAGTTCTCCATGCCCTTTGTGATGGCCTGTTGTCTCTCCTCTCGAAGAATTGCAACATAGACTTTGTTTAAGGAAGGTAGAGGTTCAATCGCTAACAGGTTTGACCTAATTATTCCAAATTATTTAGTATCTAAACCCATCAAGAATTGATGTACACATTCACCTTCAAAGTATTTGTTGAGATTGAACTCTTTGGTAAACTTGCAGTTTGGCAAGGCAAGATATGCACCAAGTTCATCCCAGAGAGTTTTCAATTTGGTGAAATACTCAGTAACCATTTGATTCCCTTGATTTGCATGAGTGATTTCTCTTTTTAATTGATGGATCTGGATTTCATAGCTTTGTGAGTAGCGATCCTTTAGATCGGGCCACAATTCTTTCGTAGTTTTTGTATAGGGGACAGAACCATGAAGATTTTTTTCAATTACGTTGTGCAGCCAAGCAATCACCATTGAATTGCATCTCTCCCTGGCATGTCCTTCTGGGGAGTTTATGTGAGGTTTAATCAGCGTGCCATCAACGAAGGCAAGCTTGTTCTTCGATTTAAGTCCATTCATCACAAGTCGACTCCAATTTCCATAATTTTCTCCTGTGAATATCATAAGACAGATTATGTTATCGGGACTGTCTGAGGCACACAGATAATAGGGCGACCGAGGTGATTGATGCTAATTTGTGGTGTTGCATCTTGTCTCTTACCCTCGTCACTCATCATGAAAAGAAACTAATTTGGAGCGGGTTAACACCTCGGCTTTGATACCATGTAAAAATCAGGAAATTGGTGAGAATGTTGTGTTTTGACTGCCTCTCCCAGCCATGGTTCTTTCATTGATTTTATAGGAGGTACATATGAGTGTTTGTACATGGTTAGGAAACAAATTGATACAAATATTGCATCACCTCAAAGACTAGGCAAAGAATAATTCTAGGAAGATCACAATACTAAGGCGTAAATATATCTTCCTTCCTAATAATTTTCTCATGTATATATTGGACAAAATACATTAATAAATACCCTTTTGTAGTTTATCTAAACCAGAAAAAAGAAGAAAAAAGCAACAGTGACTATGAAACTTTTGCGCACTTTTGATCAAGAGTTTACAGAATTTAAATTATTTATATTTTAAAACAAATTTATGGTCAAAAGTATCAGTACGTAGAGCTTATAAAAAAGTCATTTTTTTAAATTTTAAAAAGACAATTCTAACAATTATAATAAAGCAGTTGAGAATCTAGGCGGGATTTGAGTTGAATGAGTGTCCAGCAAGTATGATTGGGTTGGGGGGTAATGAGCCAACTACCCATTAGGTCAAGCAGGTCAGTCCAGTTAAAAAAGAGTCAATAAAGAGTTAGGTTAATAATGGATTGAATCAATAGCGAGCTGTCCTACTAAAGTATATTAACAGGTCGGACTGGATTGACCCATTAGCAGTCCTATTTAGTGACCTATTAATTTTTCAACCTACTTTCACTAATTTATATGTTATAATAAATTAAACTTATTACTAATGTTTTATACATAACAATAATTATTATACATAGTTTTTTTTGTGCAAGTTTGTTTCATTTTAAAAGGGACAAAAGTAGGCCACCCATGACCCAACTTGATCCATTTGTTTACATAAAGGTTTGACCTGGCCCAAATCATTAACGGGATGATTATGATCCAACCTAACTGACTTTGCAATAGGCCGACCCTATTCCTACTCGATTCCCTCCACTGTCCACCCTTAACTATGTATACATATACATATATATACATATATGCGTGTGTGTGAACAGAGACATGCACACACATGCACATACATACACACACACGCACCCCCCTGAAACATTCTTTCATTTTCGCCATCCTACCTTTTTCCGTTAGTTAATTTCCTCGTCAGTACTACTTTTTCTTTTGCATGATTGAGCCTAGGTATCTGAAGTTTTTAACCGTGGGTAGTACTACACCACTAATGATAACTGCGCCTTCAATTCCACTTCCTTTCTAATGGATCAATATTTTATTTTTCATTCTTTGACCTAATCGATTGGAAACACTTAGACTTTAATGTGTCTCTCCATCACTCCAATTCGTTAACTTCCTCATTTGTCTCACCAATGAGGACAATATCATCAGCAAATAGCATATATCATGGTATCCCGCCTTGAATCCCTTTAGTAAGCTCTATAATCATAGTAAAAAGAAACATGCTCAATGTCGATCCTTGATTGAGCCCAATATCGATTGAAAAATCATTTGTTTTCCCTCCTAAGGTCCTGAATCTTGTCCTTGCTTTCTTGCACATATCTTTAGTAATTCATGTATACGCAACGAACACTTCTTTCTTCTCTAGCCACTTCCACAACACTTCTCTAGGTAACTCGATCATATGCTTTCTTTCAGTTGATAAATGGCAGGCGGAGATCCTTTCTCCTATTCCTGTAGAATTTCGTGAGTTTTTGTATGAGATGTATAGCTTCTGTAGTCAATCTAGCAGGCACAAAACTAAATCGGTTCTCCAAAATTGTTATGTCCTTCCTCAACATCCTCTTAATCACCCTTTCCCAGAATCTCATAGTGTGATGACTAAGCAATTCTATACCTTTATAATTATTGCAATTCTAAATATCACCCTTATTTTTATATAATGGGATAACTATATTGAATCTTTACTCACAAGACATTTTTATTGTCCTAAAAATAACGTTCCACATATTTATAGAAGTGTGCATATACCTTCTCATGAAAGAAAGGCATCCTCTCGTATCAAACACTTCCAAAGGGACACATCTCTTCAATAGCTTACACCTTCAAGTGAGAGGTATTAATTAGTCAGTTAACTAATTCACACTTCTTTGTACATACTAATTCAATTAATTATTATTTATAGATGTTTTATTATATATGTTCATTTTTTATGAAAATTATCTCCAATATGTAGGAGGTTCAATGGCTCTACTCCTGAATAGTGAATGGGGTCCATCAGTGAAGTGGAATGAGAGGATCACCTAGCAAGCGTATCATTTGGCTCACGTTCAATGCATATTAATTTTGAACAAGGTGTTGTTTACATTGATAAACTTTCAATTTAATGTACTTTTGGTACATATCATTTTGACTCAGGTTAACATCACGTGTGCGCCAAATCAAGCTGGTTCAATCTGGGTATGGCTTGCGTTAACCTTAATTGATCCAGGTGTACTTCAGTTTAGAGCTCGAGATGGCAATCTGCTGGGTCTAAATTCCAATCAGGTTGATTCGGGTTGTGTATAAGCTTCCACTTATGATATTGCTAAATGTGGTGTGGGCTTGTGTAATGAATACCGTAAAGCACATATTAACAAGAGAACCCCTAGTCGTTCTCTGAATTTCTCGATAGGACGAATAATAAACTATAGTTATGTTCCTTCATTATGGATTATAAAGTTATTTAAATTCGATGATGCATCAACTACTATTTTAGGAGGCCTGCGCTTGAGATTAGGCTGGCTAGGTTAGTTGGCATATAAATGGCAATGGATCAAATGAGCAATCAAACCAAGACTAAAAAAGCAGATGGAATCTTTCCCTTATGCTAAGTTGATTTTCCTACTCTTTCTAATCTCGCAACTACCACTGCTATGATGTCTCGTGGGTTTCTTTGACCCTCCCCCTCCCCAAATAAATACCCTTTAATCTATTCTAAATATTGAAAGATACATACTCAATTACTAATTGTGTTTGCTAGGTGGGAAGTAGTCAATGAGCCTATGTCAACACGCACCCACAAACGCACACAAAAAGAGAAAAAGAACACAACTGCTTAAGTGGAAAAGCACTTCTCAACTAAGAGGATAACTAGTGCTTTTGTCTATCTATCCTCATAGTCTAACTTTTCCTCCAACAACTTTTGAACAACTAAACTTGTAAACCCTTTCATATGCAACTCCCATACAAATATTCGGTTGATATGATAGGAAGATCCTTATTATCATATCTATAGGTGGACAAAATAATGGAAAAAAATAATACAAAAGTGTTTCGTGAGGAAAGAAAATCTATCCAGGTTGGATTAAGTCTGACTCCAATCCAATTTGACGCAGATTCAAGGTTGTCTTTGATCCGTCGAATCAAATTCGTATCAAATTTTTGGATCCAAAATTTAATTCGATTCATATTAGGATGCTCCTGCATCTGATTCAAATTTGGTCCGTTGACATGCTATACACAATGCCATGACATTTCCGCTCTTAGCTTCTCAGCTGAACAATTGACTCTTGGGTCCATTGTGGTATGGGTAAATATTTATTTGGTCAGGTAAATTTGGATAAATTTTTTGGATCCACTCAGGCATGGGTAATACTTTTTCGAAGTACTACTGTTTGGGTTACTATTATTTTTTGGGATTTCTTGCAAATATTCAAAGTTATTGGGCTTTTTTTGCAAAATTAAGCTTATACTTTTGTTTGGACTTCTTATAATGGCTTCATTCATACTAATTATTATAATCTACTACTTATATCTCAAATATTATATTTTCTGTTATTAACAGTCCACCATGCTTAGCAAAATAATTAAAACTTAATTAGAGAGTTTCGACCATCACCTGAACTGTAGTCACTAATCAAGTATTTAATTTTTTTCAAGTGTAGTGGAGCTTTAATCAAGAAATTATAATATTTAAGACATAAGGTTTAATTGAATAACGTTTCCTACAGAGAAACTTCTTTTATTGAAAGTTTAAAGGTGGAAATATTACAATGGAAAGTTTTGAAGAGGAACTTAAGCTAAGATCATTAGAGATGCTTGCTCATAGAGAAACGGAGAATTTTGACTTCTCTTTTGCTCAAGAATGCTCAAATGATCGTATCTCTTCTCAGCACTCGACTTCTCCTTTTAAAAAGGAGATAGGGGTACATAGGATGCCCTAAAGACTACAGTATGTACTAATTTTTTACATGACTACAGAACACACTGATGACGACAGTACATTGTTTTATTTACAGACCAGAAACTTATTAAAATAGTATAATAATGAAGCAACCATTTTTTAGAACTTTTAATGATGATAAGATTAGTTATCATTATTGAGATTCTACATGCTTTCATCTCTAATTATATCTTTCAGACCATCATTATCTAGATAATCATCAAAACCTTTATCTAATTGAAGATGCTTTAGATCCCATTTCCCAAATAATTCCAGAAGATATGTAAAATCCTGAAAATTCGATTTGGAATTCTTGCCCAGTTGGACCGACCTAGACCAAGTCAACCTAAGTCAGTGTCAATTAACTCTCGTGAAATTCTTTAAATAAAGTCCTTGATATATTTTGGGAAGTATTAAAGTTTCCAAAATTTTCCTTTCCGATTTTTGTAAAATTCCCTAATTGTAGCATCTTATCTTTATCCTACTGTTTTATTATCCAAAAAAAAAAAAACCCTAATTTAACCACCCACTGCCCCACCTTTTTTTTAACCACCCACTCCCTCACCTTCCCCCCCTCACGTCACTTTCTCCCTCTCCCTCACGTCACTCTCTCTCTCCCTCCCTCTCCCTTTCTCTCTCTACTCGCCCCGCTACCGGCCACCCCGCCAGCCGCCCACTGTGCCACCACAAGCCACCCACAATCCCCTCCTACTCTCTTCCTTGTGTTGCGCTTTCGACGTTGAATTTGAACGAAGGTGGAATTTTCGTCGACCTAGATTCAGTTTTGATCAAAGGTACTCGTAGCGATGTTATTATGTAGTTTCATTTTCTTTTTCTTTTAGCCTCAATAAAGATGGGTTATTTTAGCATGGTTGGGTCTAGGCGAGAGTCTAGGGATGTTTAACGGGTGTGGGTGAATTTTTGGGTAACCCGAAACAAGTGAAAACCGTGCATAAAAAGGGTTGAACAATCTAGACAGAATTCACATTGTTGTTGATGCCACTTTGGAAATTTGGTGTAATTGTTCTAGTCGTCCAAAAATTCGGAAATTCTTACAGTGGTTATATTAAGAAGTTGAGATTATGTGGGTTTTTGAATTGGATGAATTGGAGTTAAATTGAGAGAGTTATAGCCAGAATACCGAGCCCTATCAAATCTGAAAACGGCAGGCACAGGGTGCGGTTTTTGAATTTTTAGACCTGGTTACGCTGTGAATTTGTGAGCGTTCCGAACATAAAAGTTGTAGTAAACAAATTTATCTTTTTGTATTGGGTAAGAGCATAATTTTTGGAAGTCGGAAGAAAAAGTTATGAGGATGAGAAGTTAGAAGTAAAAATTTGGGTGAAGTCTTGGGAAGCAGAATCTGGTCTGTTTTGCCTTCAAGTTAGAAAAATCCCCTAGGCTAGTACTGGTGGCCAAAAATTGTGAAATTTACTGGGTAGGAGCATTTGGATGTTTCAAATAATGCCGTTTTGGAATTGGGTTGTTTAGAGTAGCGTAGCCCGAGGTTTGATAAACTTTGCCGGGACTGTCCTGGGGAAGACAGACCTTGGCATTGCCAGAAGAAACAAAACTTTGACTGGGTTTGGGGCATAACTGAGCCAAGCTCTAAACATGAAAAAGATAGAGGATATTGTAAGGTTTCCAGATTGACCTAGAACACTGAAATTGGAGGTCGGGAACTAGAGTTATAAATTTTTTTAATTTGGACCTATAACTGGCCAGCCGAACCTTTACCCTAGATAGGGTTGGATGAATACAGACCTAGAAAACCTCCTTTTAAATTTGGGGGAGGCCCGGACTGCCCTACACTGAATGTGGACTGACGATGAGCTACTTGTGGGCTCAGGTGCGGAACAGTGAACCATCATTAGAGTAACCGAGCCCGTAAATTGTACGGTACTCAGGTAACAGTCATGCCCTAACCTTTCCCCTGTGTTACTAAAATTATGGAAGTTTTGGGAGTTCTTGTATTGATTCCTTGGCATTCCTTTCCAAAAAGAATGTTCGCTGATGTGAAATTTATAAAGGATTCCTTGGTGGGAACTGAATGCTGTGTTTGTTCTGGAAGTTGGAAATCTCCATATTGTAAAAGTTGAAACTTACTATTGTAAAAGTTGAAACTTACTGTGATTGTATTTGAAGCTCTGTTTCTGGATTCTGATTTCTGTTGGGAAAGGCATTTAAATATGAATAAAATTGAATGTGTCAAGTTGGTGTCCATTAACTGAAAGGAACTAAATAGGGTGAGTTAAATCGATTGGAACTGATTGAAGGCCATAGCCTTCCCCGGGTAATAGGTGCATACATGTGAGCGGCCACGTACTCAGCCGAGACGTGGGCCAGGTTATCGGTAACCACCCATGATGGTGGTAGGCCAGGAAAGTTAAGCGGTAACCGCCTGAGGAGCGGTAGGCCAGGAAAGAGTTGAACGGCTGCGCTATGTTAGAGCACAGGCCATGAGACCCACTGGGGTCGCTCACCCAAGACTTATCTGAAACTGAACATTTTGAATGGAACTATGGAAGTATGATTCTGAACTTGATTTGTTTAAGGAAGATGGTGATAATGGGTTGTGTACCTTGAAAAGTGATGTTGTTTTTCCCCCTCTCCCTAAAATGTTTTCAAAATGAATTTGTACGTGTCTTTGACTGTTGGGGGTGAATGTTACTGAGTTTATCTCACTATTATAAAATGTTTTGTTTTCAGGTGATTTAGCTGTTCCTGGGACTGGGGATAGGAGAGTAGAGCGAGGCTCGAATGCTGGTTGTGTCTAAAAAGGATTTTAGATGTTGTAATAGAATCTAGTTGGTTTAATTATGGTGTTCAAGTTTTGTGTTAAAATTCCTGGACCCATGTATGGTGGCCTTCGTTTCGTAAAGACTTTATTTTTAAATGTCAGTTATGATATCCAGCCTGGTATTTCCAAGAAGGGAATACGGCGGTAACACCCCGTTAGGAGTTCCTGCTGCCATGCAGGTTAAATCAGTTGTAAATAAAGAATTAGAAATCTGGGGGTGTTACAAAGTGGTATCAGAGCCCAGGTTAACTGACCTGAAGGCTCGCCTAAAGGATAAAGAGAATAATATTAGTTAATAACCCTAAAACAGGTAGACATAAGAACTGCTCGGAGTGTGAGTGTAGGTTGGGAAGAGAATATACTTATATATATATGTTATCTTTTGTATCTATATATATATCTGATTTGGGCCTACTAATGTCTAGGATGAATGCAGCCCGTCATTGTGGGTGCATGGGACGACCTTGCCGCCACCGGAGGTTGGAGAAGATTCCCGGGGCCAGTTTTGAGAGTCACTTGGAGCGAGTGGAGATTTTTCTTTTTGGAAGACTAGCTAGGTTCCTGATGATTGTTTGAGGTTCGACCACAACCAAGCCCTGTTCTTCCTTTTAACTCTTTGGGGAGACCCCTTGTGGCGTTATAGAGTCAATGAGCTTCACCCTGAGGAGAGAGCATTTATGGTTGCTGGGGATTGTTGTTTATGCAAGTGGCAGCCTATGCACTTCAACATGAATGAGCTAGTGGACTACCTCATCGATATAGGTCCTTATGACGAACCCCCCACCCCTGACTCTAGCGATGCCAACCCGCCACCACCTGTGGAGGAGGATACTGATGAGGGAGAAGACCTAGAGGGAGACCCCATGGGAGAGGAAGACCCTGAGGAAGACCCCATGGAAGAGGAAGACCCCGAGGAAGATCCTGAGGAAGACCCCGAAGAAGACCCTGAAGAAAATCCTGAGGGAAATTCTGAGGCCAGCGAGGGGCAACTTGTGGGCAGTGAGGACCTAGGGGGAGATCAGAAAGATGAAGAAGGGAATCACCTTGTGCAGGATGAGCACTCCAGCCACTTGTAAGACTTAGGAGCAAATGCGGCTGGGTTGACCCGCTGGGAGCGGGGTAGATGTGGTCGGATGTATAGAGGCACTTGTCCACTGGATGCCTCCAGTTAGTAAAGGCTAGAAATATTAGGAAGTTGTTTTATTTCTTTTTAAGACAGCATTAGTGATAATTTTCTTTAAATTGTTACTAGCCATTGTGGCTATTTGAGCTAAAAAGTTGTGCTGTAATAAAAGGGGCTAATAGAAACCCTTGTGAAACTGAGAATGTATGCAATAAAAAGTGTTCTTGGATTATTTGAAAATATTTGTGCACCTTGTTGTGAAATATGTGAAACATGTGGATGATATATCTATATGCCTGTATGATATAAACCTTCTGAGTTTGTGATGTAATGGATGCACCACCTAAATGTGGTGGTTCGTATTGTGAACGAATCTCTAAGAAAGTTGTGGTAATATGCACTGGCATGCTTTATGTTCCTGGAACCTAGTGAGTTATAGGATGTGAACTATTAGGGAAGGAACTGAACCCGAATTGTTTTTCTCGACCAGGATGGCGGGAAACAACACCAACAACCATAATGAAGAGTCTCAGACAGGGCCCCACCCGGTGACGAGGGTCCCTACGACCCAGGACATACCTATGGCAGCCTTTAGGGAGAGATTGGAGGCCTTGTGCCCCCGGAACGGGAATGGGTCTCGTAGCCAGATCGATGAAACAAATCCACCCACGGGAGTCGAACTCACCAATTTGTTACTGCTAGAGATGCTGCAGAAGCAAGGGGAGCAACTGTAGCTCCAGAATGAACAAATCCGTAGGTTAATGGAGGGTAGGGAGCAAAGGGCGAAAGAGGATAACTCCCATATGTTCAAGAGATTTGCAAGTCACCACCCACCAGTTTACGATGGTACCCCTGACCCCAAAACTTTCAAAGACTGGATTAGGGGGATGGAGAAGCTGTTCAATGCACTCCAGTGCCCTGAGGAGTAGAACGTAGGATTTACAGTATTCTACCTAAAGGATAAAGCCGACCTTTGGTGGGCTACAGTACGGGAAAGACAACACGAGCCTGGGTTTGGGTGGGGTAAGTTTAAAGAGATGATTAAGGACCATTTCTACCCCACCTCCCTTCAGAAGGCTAAGGAGAACGAATTCATGCAATTACAGCAGGGGAGCATGAGCGTTCTCGAGTACGCCTCCAAATTCATGGAGTTGTCACGTTTCGCCCCAACCTTTGTAGCTGATGAGAGGCTGAAGATGAATAGGTTTGAGGCCGGACTCAACCCAACTATCAAAGAACGTATGTCAGTGCGGCAGTATGCCTCCTACGTTGAGCTGTACGACACTACGATCAATGTAGAAAGAGCAATTAAGGAGTGTAGTCAATATTTCAATGAGCAGAGGGGCACCAAGAGGAAAGGAGATAATCGGGGAACCTTCCAGACGCAGGAGCAGAACCGTAGACTCGCTGGGGGACAGCACCCCGACAGTTTCAATCAAGGGGGCCAGTATCCCAACACACGACCCAAGGTAACCTGCAACGCTTGCGGGAAACCAAGACATTTCGCCAGGGAGTGTCGAACAGTGAAGAGATGCTTCCGCTGTAGAAGCCATCAACACCAAGTGCGAGATTGCCCGTTTCCTCCACCGCCTCCCGGGCAGGGACAAGGACAGAGTCAGGGACAGAGGCAGAACCAAGGGTATGGGCAGCGGCCCCAATCCTCGTACCAAAGTAGGGGAGGGAAGACGGCCTACTCCAACCAGTAGAGTCGGGCACCCCAGTCAGCTCAGTCCCAACCCTCCAACCAACCACCCCGGAACAACGGGGGCCGAGTGTACGTGATGCGAAAAGAGGAAGCGGAGGATGCTCCTAATGTTGTGACGGGTACTTTCTCTCTCCTAACTCAACTAGTAGATGTGTTATTTGATTCGGGTGTCACGCACTCGTTTATTTCCGTTAGACTGGTTGAGACGTTATGGCTCACCCCCACTCGTAGATCTTCATTACTATCTGTGACCCTCCCGGATGGGAAGACTGTATCGTGTGAGGAGTTATACGAGGGATGCCCCCTTAGAATGTATGACTGTGAATTCCTGGCGGATTTATATAAGTTTGAGTTAACGGATTTTGGGGTTATTTTGGGGATGGACTGGTTGGCTAAGTACCAGGCTCAGATATACTGCTCGAAACAAAAAGTTTCCCTGAAAGGGCCCAACGGGGAGAAGATAGTGCATAGGGGTCAGAGTCCTAGAATGGGAGTGAAATTAGTATCAGCAATGGAAGCTCGTAAGTTGTTGGGTAAAGGATGTGAGGGATTTCTGTGTCATGTGGTGAATACTGAGGATGCCAAGCCCTCCTTGGAGGACATCCTTGTAGTGAGAGAATTCCCAGATGTGTTTCCCGATGAAATCCCTGACATGTCACCTCTTGGGGAGGTGGAGTTCTGTATTGACCTCACCCCTGGAGCCACCCCCGTTTCTAAGGCACCCTACCGGATGGCACCAGCTGAACTTAAGGAATTGAAGACCCAGTTGGAAGAACTCTTAGAGAAAGGCTATATCCGACCTAGCACATCTCCATGGGGAGCATCGGTCTTATTTGTGAAGAAGAAGGATGGGACGCTGAGGTTGTGTATTGACTATCGGGAATTGAATAAGATAACGGTGAAGAACCGTTATCCCCTACCCAGAATAGATGATTTATTCAACCAACTGCGAGGCGCAGGAACCTTTTCCAAGATAGACCTCCGTTCGGGGTACCATCAACTCCGAATTAAGGATGAGGACATATCCAAAACCGCTTTTCGTACCCGATACGGCCACTATGAATTCGTAGTGATGCCCTTTGGTCTCACTAATGCCCCAGCGGCATTTATGGGCCTAATGAACAGGGTCTTTAAGCCCTATTTGAATAGGTTCGTGGTGGTTTTTATTGACGATATCTTGATTTACTCGAAAACTCCGGATGAACACACCCACCACTTACGGGTAGCCCTGGATGTGTTAAGGAGGAATGAGTTATATGCTAAGTTCTCAAAATGTGAATTTTGGTTGAAGAAGGTAGCTTTTCTAGGACACGTAGTGTCTAGTGAGGGAGTATCGGTGGATCCACAAAAGATTGAGGCAGTGGCCAATTGGCCTAGACCTAAAAACCCGACAGAAGTAAGGAGTTTCTTGGGTTTGGCGGGATATTACCGCCGGTTTGTCCAAAACTTTTCGAAAATTACGACCCCGCTTACCAATCTGACCAGAAAGGTCACCAAGTATGAGTGGACGGAAAGTTGTGAAGGAGCCTTCCAGGAGCTTAAGAAGAGACTTACGAGTGCACCAATACTGGCTCTACCTACTGCGGAGCAGGACTTCGTGGTATATAGTGATGCTTCCAGGAATGGGTTGGGGTGTGTGTTAATGCAAGATGGACGAGTGATAGCGTATGCTTCACGACAGCTGAAGACACATGAGCGGAACTACCCGACTCACGACTTGGAGTTAGCCGCGGTCGTGTTTGCTCTCAAAATTTGCAGACATTACCTATACGGGGTTCGTTGTGAAGTATTCACCGACCACCAGAGTCTGAAATATCTCTTCTCGCAAAAGGATCTGAATCTGAGACAGACAAGGTGGCTGGAGTTCCTAAAGGACTATGACGTCCATTTTCAATATCACCCAGGAAAAGCCAATGTAGTAGCGGATGCGTTGAGTCGCAGGCCATACCCAACGCTGAGTTGTGTAATAGCGCTTCCAGAAGGGTTATGTCGAGAATTTAGAAAGTTGGAACTTAATGTGATTATGCCGGAGGTTAGAGCTATGCTTTGCACCCTGGAGGCCCAACCAACTCTCATAGAGGAGATCCGACTAGCCCAAACCACGGACCCTCAACTGGAGCGGATAAGAGAAGAGATATTGGTGGGAAAAGCACCTAGATTCGTAATCCACGAGGATGGGACCATATGATTCCATAATCGTGTGTGTGTCCCAGCTGTAGAGGCACTCAAGAAGAAAATCTTAGATGAAGGACACAATACCCTGCACTCGGTACACCTTGGGGGAAATAAGCTGTATAAGGATCTAAAACAAACGTTCTGGTGGAGTAACATGAAACCAGAAGTGGCTGACTATGTGGCAAAGTGTCTGACCTGCCAGCGAGTGAAAATAGAGTACCAAAGACCGGCGGGACTCTTACAGCCATTGGATGTCCCTGAGTGGAAATGGGACTCGGTGTCTATGGATTTCGTCATGGGGTTACCATTGACCTAAAAGAAGCACAATGCGATTTGGGTTATAGTGGACCGGCTCACGAAGTCGGCACACTTCATAGCCATGAGGAACACGTGGACCCTAGATCAGTTAGGTCGAGTCTACCTCGAGGAGATAGTACGGCTACACGGAGTACCCAACTCCATAGTGTCGGATCGAGATACCCAATTCCAATCGGGATTTTGGCAGATGCTGCAGGAAGCATTTGGAACGTTGTTACGTTTTAGTACTGCCTTTCACCCTGCAACTGACGGGCGGACCGAGCGTACTATCCAAACCTTGGAAGATATGATACAGGCTTGCGCCCTGGACTCTAAGAGCGCGTGGGGCGAACAACTGGCACTAATTGAGTTTTCTTACAATAATAGCTACCACGCGAGTATTGGCATGGCCCTGTACGAGGCACTATATGGGAGAAAATGTAGGTGTTGCATGAAAAAGTTTTAATATTTATAAACCCCAAGTGCAAGGTGTATCGTTGAGTACTTGGGGTGTCGTCCCCAGGGAATTGTGTTTCCAACTACCAGAGTTCACTAGAGCGTCTCAATCTAGGCGAGATCAACAGTGAAGGAGGGGAACTGAACTACGCTACAAATACAGAAATAATCGACTTGGAATTGTGATTTTACCAATTAGTGAACCAACTAACCAATACGAGTCCTAACCTACCCAAACTATACTATGAACAAGAGATGGTCAGTTGCACCATCAAAGACCACCCAAGCCCTCTCTCAAGGGTCATGAGCTAGTCTAATTCGAGTAACCACCTACTTTCGTAGGGTTAGTCGAATTAGACTACAAAACTAGCAACCCCGGACCTAGCTCGATTCGGATACTACTTTCGTGTTCCGAACTCGGCCATTCCCTCTCCCACACTAGCAAATTGACCTCACCTCTCAGCATAAGTCAGTCGCCCAAAAATATGGATGAAAACCCTCTCAGGCATTTCATCGAACACTTGGCGGGCGTGAAGGAAAACTCTAAGTTCTAGGCATAGATTGGGTATGGTTAGGCCTAATACAAGTTCAATTAGCCATCAAGAGGCTAATCACAACCCAAGCCAACTCAATCTACCAACAAAGCATCACAAACATATGAAAACCTAAACTAACAAGCAAGAACATAAACTTGAAGAACGAAACAAAGGCAACGAAATAAAACGAATTTAAACAACTAAAATAACATAGATTAACAATGAAAGCCAAACAAATAAACTAAACACAATCTAAATTAACATAATCAAAATAAGAACAAACAATAACCAAATTGAAATAAGTGGAGAAAGAGAGAAGAAGGCTTATAGATTGATGGAAGGAACTTCAAATCCAATTGCTTGAATCCAAGAACGATCCAATACAACCCAAATCTAATCCTCCCAATGGAGTTTTTATTGGCTAAAACCTAAACTAAACTACTCTAAAAATCGCCTGGAAGAACCCCCGAGCGACCCCCCAAACAGACGCCCGAACGAAGTTTAAATAGAAAACCCGAACAGACGGCGAAACCGGGGAGCACGGTCAGGCCGTGCCACGTGGCACGGCCGTGCCATGTGGCACGGCCCCACTGTGCCACATTGCTGGCACGGTGGGCCGTTTCCCCGGTTTTGCCTGGTTTTGTCCGTTTTCGCCGGTTTTCGCCGTGTTGTCCCGTCTTCGTCCCTTTTGCGACGTTTGCTTGATTTTGAGTTATTTCCTACAAAACATAAATAAAACAAGTAAAAATCCTAAAGATTAAGTTATTATACGGGCGAAAAGTAGGTGAAAGAGGCACGTAAAATAGGTAAATTTACCGTTCAACAGTAGGACTCCGCTTTGTTGGCAAGAGATCGATGAGACCTTGACCAGCGGGCCAAAGTTAATCCAGGCTACTACGGACAAGGTAAGAGTGATTCAGGAACGAATGAAAGCCGCCCAGAGCCGCCAGAAGAGTTATACGGACCGGAGGCGTAGACCCCTTGAGTTCCAGGTAGGAGACCAGGTATTTCTTCGCGTTTCCCCAACCAGGGGAGTCGCGAGGTTTGGAAAGGCAGAAAAGCTTAACCCGAGGTATATCGGGCCGTATTCGGTCATACAGCGAATCGGGGAGGTGGCTTACCGACTAGAGCTGCCGGCTGAGCTTTAGAGAATACATAATGTGTTCCATGTGTCGCAATTACGGAAGTACATTCCAGATTCCTCGCACGTCATCGAACCCGATCCTATACAACTCTGAGAAAACTTGTCATATGAGAGCAACCCATACAGATCCTAGACCGGCGGGAAAAGCATCTCCGGAAAAAGACGGTGCCCTTAGTAAAAGTCCTTTGGGCCAACCATGAATCGTCGGAAGCCACTTGGGAGCTAGAACAGGAAATACGAGGCAAATATCCCCATCTTTTTCCATAATCAGGTATGTATCAGTTCCGTGGACGAAACCTCCTAAGTGGGGTAGCATGTAAGACCTCAGGAATTAAGGATGTATTGGTAATGTGTCGCGGCATAATGAAGTTTCGAGGACGAAACTTTTCTTAAGTGGGGTAGTATGTAAAACCCTGAAAATTCAATTTGGAATTCTTGCCCAGTTGGACCGACCTAGACCAAGTCAACCCAAGTCAGTGTCAATTAACTCTTGTGAAATTCTCTAAATAAAGTCCTTGATATATTTTGGGAAGTATTAAAGTTTCCAAAATTTTCCTTTCCGATTTTTGTAAAATTCCCTAATTGTAGCATTTTATCTTTATCCTACTGTTTTATTATCCAAAAAAAAAACCCCTAATTTAACCACCCACTCTCCCACCTTTTTTTTAACCACCCACTCCCTCACCTTCCCCCCCCCTCACGTCACTTTCTCCCTCTCCCTCACGTCACTCTCTCTCTCCCTCCCTCTCGCTTTCTCTCTCTACTCGCCCCGCTGCCGGCTACCCCGCCAGTTGCCCACTGTGCCACCACAAGCCACCCACAATCCCCTCCTACCCTCTTCCTTGTGTTGCGCTTTTGACGTTGAATTTGAACGAAGGTGGAATTTCCGTCGACCTAGATTCAGTTTTGATCAAAGGTACTCGTAACAATGTTATTATGTAGTTTCATTTTCTTTTTCTTTTAGCCTCAATAAAGATGGGTTATTTTGGCATGGTTGGGTCTAGGCGAGATTCTAGAGATGTTTAACGGGTGTGGGTGAATTTTTGGGTAACCCAAAACGAGCGAAAACCGTGCATAAAAAGGGTCAAACAATCTAGACAGAATTCACACTGTTGTTGACGCCACTTTGGAAATTTGGTGTAATTGTTCTAGTTGTCCAAACATTCTGAAATTTTTACAGTAGTTAGATTAAGAAGTTGAGATTATGTGGGTTTTTGAATTGGATGAATTGGAGTTAAATTGAGAGAGTTATAGCCAGAATACCGAGCCCTATCAAATCTGAAAACGGCAGGCATAGGGTGCGGTTTTTGAATTTTTAGACCTGGTTACGCTGGGAATTTGTGAAAGTTCCAAACATAAAAGTTGTAGTAAACAAAATTATCTTTCTGGATTGGGTAAGAGAATAATTGTTGGAAGTTGGAAGAAAAAGTTATGAGGATCAGAATTTAGAAGTAAAAATTTGGGTGAGGTCTGGGGAAGCAGAATCTGGTCTGTTTTGCCTTCAAGTTAGAAAAATCCCCTAGGCCAGTACTGGTGGCCAAAAATTGTGAAATTCACTGGGTAGGAGCATTTGGATGTGTCAAATAATGCCGTTTTAGAATTGGGTCGTTTAGAGTAGCGTTGTCCGAGGTTTGATAAACTTTGTCGGGACTGTCCTGGGAAAGATAGACCTTGGCATTGCCGAAAGAAACAAAAATTTGACTGGGTTTGGGGCATAACCGAGCCAAGATCTAAACATGAAAAAGATAGAGAATATTGTAAGGTTTCCAGATTGGCCTAGAACACTGAAATTGGAGGTCGGGAACTAGAGTTATAAATTTTTTTAAGTTAGATCCATAACTGGCCAGCCGAACCTTTACCCTAGATAGGGTTAGATGAATAACGACCTAGAAAACCTCCTTTTAAATTTGGGGGAGGCCCGGGGCTACCCTACACTGAATGTGGACTGACGATGAGCTACTTGTGGGCTCAGGTGCGGAACAGTGAACCATCATTAGAGTAACCGAGCCCGTAAATTGTACGGTACTCAGGTAACAGTCATGCCCTAACCTTTTCCCTGTGTTACTGAAATTATGGAAGTTTTGGGAGTTCTTGTATTGATTCCTTGGCATTCCTTTCCGAAAAGAATGTTCGCTGATGTGAAATTTATAAAGGATTCCTTGGTGGGAACTGAATGCTGTGTTTGTTCTGGAAGTTGGAAATCTCCATATTGTAAAAGTTGAAACTTACTATTGTAAAAGTTGAAACTTACTGTGATTGTATTTGAAGCTCTGTTTCTGCATTCTGATTTCTGTTGGGAAAGGCATTTAAATATGAATAAAAGTGAATGTGTCAAGTTGGTGTCCATTAACTGAAAGGAACTAAATAGGGTGAGTTAAATCGATTGGAACTGATTGAAGGCCATAGCCTTCCCCGGGTAATAGGTGCATGCATGTGAGCGGCCACGTACTCAGCCGAGACGTGGGCCAGGTTATCGGTAACCACCCATGATGGTGGTAGGCCAGGAAAGTTAAGCGGTAACCGCCTGAGGAGCGGTAGGCCAGGAAAGAGTTGAACGGCTGCGCTATGTTAGAGCGCAGGCCATGAGACCCACTGGGGTCGCTCACCCAAGACTTATCTGAAACTGAACATTTTGAATGGAACTATGGAAGTATGATTCTGAACTTGATTTGTTTAAGGAAGATGGTGATAATGGGTTGTGTACCTTGAAAAGTGATGTTGTTTTTCCCCCTCTCCCTAAAATGTTTCAAAATGAATTTGTACGTGTCTTTGACTGTTGGGGGTGAATGTTACTGAGTTTATCTCACTATTATAAAATGTTTTGTTTTCAGGTGATTTAGCTGTTCCTGGGACTGGGGACAGGAGAGTAGAGCGAGGCTCGAATGCTGGTTGTGTCTAAAAAGGATTTTAGATGTTGTAATAAAATCTAGTTAGTTTAATTATGGTGTTCAAGTTCTGTGTTAAAATTCCTGGACCCATGTATGGTGGGCTTCGTTTCGTAAAGACTTTGTTTTTAAATGTCAGTTATGATATCCAGCCTGGTATTTCCAAGAAGGAAATACGGCGGTAATACCCCGTTAGGAGTTCCTGCTGCCATTCAGGTTAAATCAGTTGTAAATAAAGAATTAGAAATCTGGGGGTATTACAAAGATTGTAACACCCCGAGTGTGGCTTAAAAGGATCGAAGTGACTACTTATATTACTAAAGGTGCACCTTTCTTTTCGGGAAGCCCACTCTTAAGAACTCTACAGTTAAGCGTGCTTGCTGGAGAGCAATCTTGGGATGGGTGACCTCTTGGAAAGTTTCCCGGGCAGCGTGTGAGCGAGGACGAAGCACGCCGGAAAGACTTGTGATGATTTGTGAGGCCAGTCGTCGATCGTTGAAGCCATTATTGGTAAGACCTGCGACCGAGTGGGGTTGGGACATTACAGATGGTATCAGAGCCGACCCGCGACCGTGAGCTGCGCCAGTGGATGGAGAGCCCATGGGCAGTCACCTAGCGGGGCAAAGATACTTGGTGTGGACCGCCGGTCAAGAGGACTCGTAAGTCGGTCGGTTAGTGAGGCACAACGAGGACGTTGTGCGCTTCAAGTGGGGGTGATTGTAACACCCCGAGTGTGACTTAAAAGGATCAAAGTGACTACTTATATCACCAAAGATGCACCTCTTTTTTCGAAAAGCCCACTCTTAAGAACTCTACAGTTAAGCGTGCTTGTTGGGGAGCAATCTTGGGATGGGTGACCTCCTGGGAAGTTTCCCGGGCAGCGTGTGAGCGAGGACGAAGCACGCCGAAAAGACTTGTGATGATTTGTGGGGCCAGTCGTCGATCCTTGAAGCCATTATTGGTAAGACCTGCGACCGAGAGGGGTTGGGACATTACAAGATATTTCATTCCTTCTTCTGATAAGAATTTTCTAGCTCCAACATCAAAGAGATAATCAAAGATATCTTCTGAGATTGCTCCTTCCACCTTCGTTTGCTCTTTAAACTTATTGTCATAGGTGAAAGTAGTATTTTTGACAATGGATTATCGTTTTTCCTTGTTCAATTAATGCCCAAATTTGATGATAAATGTTGTAAAATTCGATGGCTCTTACTAAAGTGAGATCAGTAACAAATCCTCCTCATTCTGGAAACCAGTCTTGTCGTTGATCATAGGGGTCATCGTAATCAATGATCTGGACAATATAATAGGCTGGTTTGATTTTTTCATTTTTATATTCAATTAGTGCACATTACCTGTGCTGTATGAAATTTTTATTGGACCTTCAAGAGATGTAAAAATCCAATAGATCTTGTTGAACATGCATTGTTGGAATTTGGTTAATGTTGAGAAAAATGGAAACTTTAGATATGGGATTTCCATAAATTAAACGATCATCTCATATTCACAGACTTTAATGAGAGGGTCATTTGGAAAGATTGAGTTGGCTAGGAAGCTAACACCGCCAACTCCAGACTTATTAGGAAAATAGATCATTGTGCTCTAAGACTCCCACATATCATAAGAATAGTTGTGATAATAATCAATGCAGGCTGCATACCACTTATTGAACCATTTTTTTTTTTGAACATAAGAGCTTATTTTTTCTTGGATAGGACGTCTAAGGTAATTAACTTGTAAGTCTAGAAGGAAAAATTTTTGGGCTATTAGGTAGGTAGAAGAAAGTAGACCAAAGCGTCATCTACCTTTTATATGGAATTCTAAGTTATCAATGAGAACTTTACTAGAAGGAGAAACCCGTTCTAGTATGAATAGCATCTCATTGTGGATTTCCTCCTTTTCTAGTAGGAGATCGGCTTTGATGATCACCATTGGCGAGTTCTCGAGTTAGATTATCTACCAGAGAGTTTTTCGATCCTTGTTTATGTTCAATAGAGAAGGAAAATTGGTTAAACCATAATTGCCAACATAGGAGTCGCCCTTGCGCTTGCATATTTGATAAATTCTTTTTCACAAAACCAAGTATTCCTTTGCAATCAGTTCGAATAACAAAAGGTTTGGGGTTAAAAAGATTAAGAACTTTTTAATTCACCTTATGATTGCAAGGGTTTCTTTTTCTATCGTGGGATAGTTGCATTCTGCTTTTTTTAAAACTTCCACTGTAATATTTGTAAAGTTTTTCGCCTTCTTTGATTTTGTGTATTACGCTTCAGTACTCATTGGTGGTATCTGTTTCAAGAAATAAATCATCTCCTTTATTAGGCAAATTAAGAATAGGAAGATTTTTACACATCTTTTTGAAATTTTAAACAATCTTTTTGTCATTAGTGGTCCACATCCAAGTTACTTCTTTCTTGAGTTTCTCCTGCAATGGCTTTCTTAGTTTAGCTAAATCTTTAATGAAATCTGAAGCATAGGTAAGACATCTAAGAAGCCTTTCTAGTTGCTTCCTATCTTCAATTTTTTAAGGAAAATTTTTATTTTTTCCAGAATGTATTTTTGTAGAATGATTTGTCCGGCTTTTATCTCTAGGCCTAAGAACTCAATTTCTTGTTCAGCATAAATGCAGAACTCAATTTCTTGTTCAGCATAAATGCACTTACTTTTTCTAAGTATGATACCATGATCAATGCATCTTTGTGTGATGGCTAAGACATCATCTTTGTGCTGTTCTATGGTTTTGGAAAAAACAAGGATATCATCGATGTAAACTAAACAACGCTGATTAAGGTCTTTGAAGATATTATCCATTCTTCTTTGAAATATTTGAGGTGCATTTTTAGGACCAAATGACATTACTATCCATTCATAATGTCCTTATGGTGCACTAAATGCAGTTAAGGGAGTGCTTCCTCGTCCATTTTTATCTACCAATAACTGCTTTTGCAATCTATTTTTGAGAACCAAGAAGCTCCTTGAATTCTATTAAAAAGGACGGTTTTGTTAGGAATATAGTAACCATCAAAGACAGTATTATCATTAAGCTTTTTATAATTGATTACCATTTTTACTTTTCCTCTTTTTTCTTCCGCATGATTTCTTACCATGAAAGCAGGACTAGTGTGAGGACTCCTGCTGTTTTTGATTAACGCTTTATCCAGAAGTTCTTTAATTTGTTTATCAAATTCTTGGATTTCTGGTGTGTATACACCATTTGTTTGACTCAGATAATAGGGCTAGGTTTAATAGAGTAGTTTTAGCAAATGTTTTATCTTTATCCCAGAACTTTAGTGGATTATTAGAGTAAGTTCTTTGCATAATTTTTCTTGTTCTTCGACAATCGGTTCTTTTATAGATAACTCGAGTAATGAAATTTTCAATGCGACCTCTCATTGTACCATCATTACCTTCTCACAATGCTGGCTGCGTGTAAGTTCAATTTTCTGATGAGTGTAGGCCTTACTTAATTTTTCAATAGGAACTGAGTCACCATTAATTGTGAATATTATCTGGTTTATAGTCTGTGTGCATAGAGAATATAATCTCTGAAAATTATTTCCAATAATCATATCATGAAAGGGTTGATCAGTATCCCATAAAACTAGTATAATGCATTGGGCTCCTCCTAATTCTATGGATAACCTTTCTATAGCTTCATTGTGGCTCATAATGCTATTATCAGCTATCCTTACTTGTAAAGGATTTTTAGCTATTTTTCACATAAATTCTGGAAATAAGGATCTTTTCCCAAAGCATACTGAACAACCACTATCTATGTAGGCGCGCAACTCATATTCATTATATCGCTCTAAACATACCTTCATTGGGACATAGATGCTATTTGGGTTTGTATTGGTGGCCTCATAGCAAATCTTCATAGTTATATTTTTGACTAATTCATCTTCATAGATTGGTTCATTGACAATTCTAGTTTTGTACCGAGTGACCTTTCTTTCTAAACTCATACTCCTGTCCACATTATGTCTTGCGGGTTTAAAACTCATTCTATTCATTTCACTGGTTATGCTAATTGTATCATCTTCTTTAAGTTCTTCTTTTGCTGATAAAGATCCTTCTCTCCAATTTGATCTTGTATTCATACTTCTTAATAGTTGGGGTTTAATGGTGATTTTACCCTCCTCATTGATTTTTATTATGTTTTCCTTATTGATCTTTGTCAGGTCGGCAAAGTTAGATATCTATGAATGATCAATTTTTATCTCCTAAGGATTAGACTTAATCCTCTGGATCTTTTGCATAGGGGTAGGACTTTCAAATTTTTGTGCCTTTATCATAATCATCTTAGTCTTCAGATCTATCGTATTATCTAACTTGTAGATAATTTTCCAAAGATTCTTAATAGATATCCTCCTCTTTTCATGTCCATCGAAGCTATTTTTATCTTAAGGGATAGGAAACTTTTAGCAGACTCATCCTTTAGACTCACATCCAAGTCTACAGTTGAATCTTACCGATCCATTACATAAGTTAGTCTTTATCCATGTGACAATTTGGTTATTGAACTTGGTATGCCTAATATCACAAAGCAAAACACAGAGATCAATATCTTTACCATAATATTGTAATTGTTGATTTGAACTTCGACACTTTCAACATGGATATATCTGTACTTTCTAGCCTTGTTATGTCGAAGGTTGTTTTCCTAATTAATGAGATTAACTTTTCCCGCATTATATTCACAATCTTTTATTTCTAAATCTCCTTCCATCATCTTAGATACGTATTTGCTTTTTAATTCAAAGGCCTTTTATAGATCATTTCTTTCTTGACCTTTGACTTACTTCGTTGTCATTGTCTACAACAAACTTTTCTCCTTGAAGATTACCAAGACTGATTGAGCTACTATCCATCATATTACTTGTTTCTTCATATTAATTGTCCATTATAATTTCAACAATCCCTTTGTTATTACTTAGGGCCAGGTCTAATGCCTCATCTTTACTAAGCTCAATACAATCTAGGCTGCCTAAGGTTTCAATAAGCTTATTATTCTTCCTATTTTTGCATTCATTAGCATAATGTCCTACTTGTCCACATACGCAGCATTTGCAATTGTTTTTCCCTACAAGACAATAACCTGCTTTCCTAAAAAATCTTTTTTTTAAGGACTTGGTTTGTTATAATATTTTCTTCTATATTTCTCTCCCATTTGCTTATTAAAGTTCTTTTTCTTATAAAATTTTCTCTTTCGTCATCTTTCATGTTCTTTTCCCCATTGGCGAAGCGAATCCCAGCAAGTTCTAATTTTCTTTTGCTTTTGGAGATTAAGACATTGATCATTGATCTATTTTCTTAGATAAGAGATTCTCGAACCAAGAGTGTTAATGACATCTGCTCGTTTCAAATATGCAATATATTTTTCATTAATTATAAAATTTATAGGATATGACAATTTGTCATAGACTATACCAAAATTGATTTTATTATGCCCAATTTTGTAATAATATTGACTAAATTCAGCAATATAATTTTTCAGATATCTCATATCTCATAATTTTATGTTATTAATCTTTCTTTGTCATTCTCTTGCTTTTTCTTCGGAATCAAGTTTAACTCCAATGAATTCGGTTTCAATTTCTTTACATAGATTTTTGAACATTGTGGCTGGTGTCTCCATCATTCTTAATGTAATTTTACCATCTTCTGTTAATGAATGATACCAATCAGTTACAGTTCTAGAAAAGCTAGGCTCGATATAGTTTAGGAAATTAGTAGCAGTCCATGTAATATTTAGGTTTAAGACACAATTCATGCCTTTTTTCCAATGTTCAAATATTTTTTCTCTTTTTGGAGCTCCATCTATGTTTAAGATATATCTCGTCTGGCTAATTGGAGTAAGGTCAATCTCTTCAACGATTGTAATTTTTCTTGGGATAAACCCAAAGGAAAAATTAATAGTACATCCTATATTGGAACGTAGCTAAGTCTTATGAAATGAGTATTTCTTCTAGAAGGTTTCTCAAATTCTCTAGGTTTAGGAACAATATTGTTGATAAGATTGGTCTCTATTTCACCCAAGTTGAGTTCTTCTTCAATTTCGTTAATCTCATCTTCAACAATCATTTTATCATGTTTTTTATCTAGTTTTCTTCTAATTTCTTCTAAAGGTAACGCATTAAGATCATCAAGTTTAATAAGGTTCATCTACTAAAATACTTCTTATTGTAATTGAATATTATTAGTCTCTTCATTTTCATCAGATAATACGTCATGTTTATCACTAATTGCGCTCATAATTTTGTTTAATTCTTTTGGATTTTGTTCTCTCTTGAATGTATCCTATAATTCTTCAAGACTATGCTGCTTATACTCAATCTTCTTCTTCTTTTTCTACTTTGTCAGCTAATTTTTCAGCTGATTTTTCTCCTATTTCTTTTTAGATTTTTATCTTATGCAAAGGATTGGGATCTTGTTTTTTGGATTTTGGAAAGAATATTTATACTGAAATGGAATACTAATACTAGAGGTAGATTTTCCGCTATGCCTCACTTCGCTAACTAGAGAAAGGTGAATTACCGATATTTATTTCTTAAGCTCCTTAACTTCAGTCTTAACTTTAGCTAATTTTACTTTTAATTCTAAAACTATATCAGTGATATAGTTTAATTGAGGTGCTATAGGAGAAAGGCCTTCCAGAGAGTGAACAATACGTGAACAATTTGGTCCAGGGCAAGCAGGTGATGATTCTAGCATTGATTATAATTAATCAACTCAATTAATCACTAATTAACTTAATTAGCTTAATTATTTTTGGTCACGTGTCTCTGATACCAGTTGAAAGAGGGCATCGAGTATTACTTATAAGCAGAAAACTACAAGCACAAATTTTGAATTTTCGAAAGTAAGTTTTTAAAGATTGGGTTTTAAATGCAAATTTTAAAAGTTTAAAGAGCTTAATGCAATTTAAAAAGTTCAGTTTGGTCACTTTTGGTTCCAGTAAATATTTGCCCAAACTTGGATGAACCTGAGAATATTTTCCCAAAATTGACAGGTTAGAAAGTTATAAGCCCAAAATTGGGAGTAATTTTTCCCTTATCAACTCCTGGGGTTCTTGGACCTTGTATTTCAAGTCCCTTGATGATCTGCTATTATTCCTTGGTGACCAAGTGTTGTGCTTCTAGAACTTGCGTTTTTCCAACTCCTTTGTGTATTTCAGCTCTTTCTGATCTCTCCCTGCAGCCCCTTGTTCAAGTGAAATCCTTCCTGCTATCTATTGTGATTGTTGTCCAATATGTCCAACAGAAGGTTTAGGTATACTGGTTGTTGTTGCTAGTTGTGATGAAAAATTTTGTTTAGGATAATGAATTGGCTTTCAAGATCATCAGACTAAAGGGATCATTGGCTAACCCTATCTTCCTGGTCGTTCCTTTCATGATAGGATGATACTATGTATATACCACGCACGATCTCCAATGTCAAGCATCCGAATTCATAGAAAATAAAGTCTCGTTTACTCCCCATAACCGAAAACAGTCCAGGGCTAGAATCAAATCCCTAAAATCTCTTTCCCAATTAACTCCAAGAAAGGAGTTACAAGACCAAGTGAAAACCGATGGCAACTGCCAAAAAATGGTTAGATATTATGTACCAAAATATTTAAGAAAATTTTAAGTTATGAAATTACTGTATACAATTTTATGATAAATTGGATGAACCGAAAGAGGTGGTCCATAACCCGGTCAATAATCACTACTGATGATATAGGTGGGCATCAAACAACTCATAGGAAACCCGAAAAATAAATTTTAAATCACAAGTTTTCCAACAACTCCTCACATGATTTATAATTTAGAAAAAACCTCAAAATAAATAATTTTATAAAAGTGAATACGTAAATTTAATAGTTGAACTGATGCTCAATATTGCTGAGTTTCAACCTTAGGAAAATTACTGAACTTACATCTTAAATTAAGATTCCTTTGTCAAATATGTGATCACCAAACACAAGATGCAAGACTATTTTATCAATTACATCCAAGGGGCATTATTATGGATATGTGCACAATATCTTGACTCATGAGCATCCATTAGAGAATAGCCCAAATATCTCATAGTTGCTATCCCACTACTACACTCACTAGGTAAATCTCCAAGAGGAATATGTGAATACCATCCCACAAAATTATGTCTTTGGTTCATTAGGAGTTATCCCGTTTCATTCGTCTCTTTTCAAAGATAGCATTAGAATAGGCTACGTAAAAATAACTCATTCTTATAATTGTCACAACCCCTCTCCCCCCAAACAGCAATTTGCTATAGTCGGGATTCCCACAAAAATTTAGTGCCCTTTTAATGCACCCATAGCCACATTTGTAGTTGTTGAACATTCATTTATGGGATCGCCATACCGCTGGAGACAAGTGTTCCACTCCTATCGATGATATGGTTAGCTTTAAAGCTAATTGACCACAGGAGTCACGTGTCTTATTTTTTCATGCTTTACTTTTCATCCATCGCCACCCTTCTCACACGTAACAAGATCCATTAATTCTGTGTCACAAGGGCATATAGTTTATATAAGAAATTACCCCCCATCAACAATAGCATGCTTGCAATTAAGCAACTCTATGAAGGTCAACAACTTGTAGAAATCAACTTAGCCATAAGAGGTTAAACAACTTAATGTATATCCTAATAATAATTCAACTTTGGCAATCAATAAGTATGAGTTCCCCCCCCCCCCCCAAACAAGACATGAATATTTTATTCATGCACTGGGCTCGATCTGAAATCATTATACTTGAGGCATGCTATCAACTAGGTCTGGCAACGGATCGAATTTGGAGTGGGTGAAGCTCCACCCGCATCCATCCACTCCACCCGATCCACCGTCACCCGCTCATCCCCTCACCCGCATCCAATCCACCCACCACCTGCGGATGAAGCGGGTGGTAAATGGGTGAAACGGATGAAACGCGTTCTATCTCATTTTATTCGTTTATCACTCAAACAAGGTTCAAAAGTTTAGACAATTTAAAACATATAAAACAATAATCAACGGGAACCACACGCCTCAATCATAAATATAATAGTTAACACAAATGATAAAGATACCAAGCATAAGTTTTTACTACATACATACATATATCTATATATATATATATATATATATATATATATATATATATATATATATATATATATATATATATATATATATATATATATATATATATATATATATATATATATATATATATATATATATATATATATATATATATATATATATATATATATATATATATATATATATATATATATATATATATATATACACACACAAAGTGGATGAGGGGTCGGGTGACAGATCAGGTGGACCATCACCTGGATCCGACCTGATCTATCACCCGATTATCCATCACCTATTCAATTCACTCGTTTAGTCGGATTTTCACCTGATTTTTGGGTCAGGTGAATCGGGTATATATCGGATTCGTGTAAAATTGTCAGGCCTACTATCAACTCTTAAGGAGCATAGCATATAGCTCAATCTAAAAAGACTCACTGCACCAAGTCTATAGGAACATCCACAGATACATGGCCGACTTTATGACAATGTTTACATGTATCCAAAAAGACCACAAACTGACACTAGGTCAAAACCCGACATAAACGATATTTATGTTAACAAAGATGCATGGCATATTGACATATCATCAACATACATGATAACACTTGAAATGTACGAACCCCCCCCCCCCCACCCCCCCCCCCCCCCCAAAAAAGTCCAGAATCAATTAATAGCTAAGCATATATGACAATGATAGCCAACAAATCAATTAATAGCTAAGAGAAATATTGAATAAGAGAATCAAACTTCTTCTTCATTGTAATATCTACCGTCTAACTGTACTGGAGGCATGCAACTTCATCCAAACAACACAATGGTAGAGAAATAACAATTTGTCATCTTGTGAAGCAATGCACGTTATGCTTAGATAAAATGAATGTCCATCTTTAAGTACCATCAAAATATGCATTTGAAAAACGTCTGGATGAAAAATTAATAGTATCAAGCGAAATTAAAACCTCCGAAGATGATGAATCTTGATTTTACATCAATAACTTCACGTCATACAGCAAATCTATCTATATAGAATTTGGAAATAAGCATCCAAAAACATGGACTATTTTTTATTCTTTTCTAAGTCGACTGGATACTAGGCAGGCTCCATAACATGCATAAATATTAACAAAAATATGGTACCACAAAACTGTGCAAACCATAAAATATACAGATACCATTAAAATTAAAAAGTATAACTTAAGCCCCCAGAGAATCAAAGCAAGTAATAAGAATATTGATCTTTCATAAACCAGCTAATTTTCGTATCAGGAAATTATCAATACTGACATGTCAAACCGAACAAAATACATGTATAATATTCAAAGAATTTTTGTAGACATGTCAACTCATGAGATATAACCTAGTACGTTTCCTTCGTTACAACATGTTTTGGGAGTGAAATATCACTACAAGAAAGCGCCCAGTTAGAGACCGAAGTCTTTCGGTCTCTAACTGAGGCAAGCCGGTCTCTAAATAATTTTAGAGACCAAACAGAGACCGAAAATCTTCGGTCTCTAAACCTTTGGTAGCAATTCAAATTTAGAGACCAAAAAGCGCATAGTGGTGTCTAATTGAGACCAAATCTGCCGGTCTCTAATTGAGACCAGGTTACCGGTCTCTGACTGAGACCAAGCAAATCCGGTCTCCATCTGAGACCAAAAATAAGCCGGTCTCTAATTGAGACCAAACGTTCTGGTCTCAATTAGAGACCAGGAATGTCGGTCTCTAACAGAGACCGAGTTGGCTGGTCTCGAATTGACACCAACTTCCGTGGTCTCCATTAGAGACCAAATCTACATGGTCTCTAATTGACACCAAAACTGTTGGTCTCAATTGGAGACCAATATATGTGGTCTCAATCCATGACCAAACATATTGTGTCGGTCTCCACTGGAGACCGGGTGTCCGGTCTCAATTGGAGACCGATTTTCATGTTGGTCTCCAACACAGGCTGAGGTTCCTGCTAGCCTGCGTTGGAGACCAAACTTGCATCTCGGTCTCTAACAGAGACCAGAATACCAATTTCGGTCTCCAACCTGGGCATATTGTTTGCTATATACATACCATGTAGTTGAGCATCTCTAAATTAAATCGAGATTACACAAATAGCACCAAAATATCCAGAATTTCGCATTCCACGAACACAACAATTACAGAGTTCCATCGGTCACGTGCATGAAATTACAATGTGACAGAGTACGACGCTGCCTACATCTATACATAGCCGAATTTACAATTAACATGAACATCTACACATACCTACATCTACGACGATGCCTGAGAGTTGTCGGCACGGGTGGGGTGGCCAAGCATTGCTGAAAAGCTATCAAACCGAGCATTAAGCTCCAGCAGCCCAATGCGTTGCACATCCATCTCCTTCCTGGTAGTTTCCAACTCCGCCCTAGTAGTACTCAACTCCTCCCTAGTACTACTCAACTCCTCCCTAGTACTCCTCAGCTCCTCCTCTGTCGAATGAAGTCGAACCTGAGTCGTTTGCAGCTCATTCTGTGTCGTTTGCAACTGATCTTGGAGCTGGGTTACTATGGGAGAAGAATATGCGGAGGAAGTGCTGCCGCCACTACGCCTACACGGGATCGGTCTCTCAAACATGGCTGCACCCTCTCTTCCAAGTCCGTATATGGAGCCCTTGTCACTCCAGCCTCCACTTGCCTTGAAGAACAGGTGATCATCTGCTGCGGAACCGACTTGCACATCAGTTCCCTCTTTCAGCTGCTCATATTTGTCCTGTATCGTTTCAAACAAATCAGGAAGGCAAACAAGTTACATATGCGTACATTTCAGATATCTACGTAGTGAACGAAGCTTGGATAATGATGGGATAGATGGGATACTTACATACACACTCTGAGCGTACTCATCGCACCAAATGCGGTGACCACTCTCGTCAACCTTGGAATGAGTGGTGACAAATAACTCAGCAGCCGAAGGTCTTCTTCGCAGCTGCTTCGCCTGTCACATACACATATTTATTTCCACATGGGCAACTTTTCAAAGTGAAGATAATATATTTCACTACAGCATGTAACTGTTTCATACCAGTCTCTGAGCCCACATTGTTGCAGATATAGACCCCTGACTGTGCCCAATCTTTGCCTTCGGCCCCTCTACCTTGTTCTTCCTGTTTCTCTCCGATCGCCTCTTGAAATCCTCATCTGTGTCCCTCTTGGTCTTCATTGCAGTGCGAATACCATCAGTCATCCAATGAATGATCTTCTCTGGAGGGTCCTTGGAGGTCTTGTGCACTATATCCTTCAGTCTGACTCGTACATTCTGCTGCCATTCCCTTCTCACTAAGTCCTCATGCTCAGGATCCCATGTGAATCGTTCCTGCACATGCAAGTCACAATAATGAATTAGTAACATACGTGTTTATATACGTGTGTATACGTGTACAGGTATGTGCATATGCGGGTGTATGTATATGTATACACATGCGTACACATACATATATATATACCTCGAAAGAAACGGACAGAATTCCGCCTGAAAATTGACCATTTCCCTGGCTAAAAGCCATACATTAACTCCCTGCAATAAATCAAATAACAACACACATTCCCACGCTCAACGGGCCACATGCCCGAAGTAAACCAATTACACATTTCAACGGATCACACATCCGGATTATTGGGGATGACATTCGAAATAAAGAGGACATCCAACTCATTCCACATGTATTCTTCTCTGTATGAACATAAGAAACGCATATTCGTATATATGTACACGCGTTTATATGTATACGCGTCTACGTGTACAGGTATGTGCATATGCGGGTTTATGTATGGGTGTACACATGCGTAGACATATATATATATATATATATATATATATATATATATATATATATATATATATATATATATATATATATATATATGCATATATATATATACATAATATATACATACATACACAGACATATATATATATATATATATATATATATATATATATATATATATATATATATGTGTGTGTGTATATATATACACATACACACACACACACATATAAATATATACCTCGAAAGAAACGGACAGAGTTCCGCCTGAAAATTGACCATTTCCCTGGCTAAAAGCCACACATTAACTCCCTGCAATAAATAAAATAACAACACACATTCCCACGCTCAACGGGCCACACGCCCGGAGTAAACAAACTACACATTTCAACGGATCACACATCCGGATTATTGGGGGTTTACATTACACAAAATCGGGCATCACAATCTCATTATACATTTATACGTATATGTACGAACATAAATACACATACTCAAAAGGGGGAAACAAAACCAGTTTACATATATTACAAAGTGTACCATCCTTACCTTAAAACAATTCCACCAAAACAGCTTGTGGTCCGCAGGGGCGTCCCGCCAACACGTGAAAGCATCCTTGTAGTATGTACGAATGGTCTCGGAGATGGCTCGTGCGACATCTTGATCACCAAACCTGCGATACAACAGTGCGCACAAATTGAAGGAAATCGTATGACGTCCCGGACTTACGAATTGTGAAAGTTACTGACGCTTACCACTTGTCCGTGTTAGGCACAAGGTGGACCCGTGTGAAAGTTACTGACGCTTACCACTTCTTCTTTTGGGTTTTCGCTTTAATAGCAGATTTCCCTCATTTTTCTTCCATTCTCGCTCCTTTGACCACAAATCAGTGCGTCTTTCGTAATTCCCATTATACTTTGGGTTGTGTAGCTGCTCCGCAGCATGTGTTGTTGCTGTCATGGCTTCCTAAAATTGTCAATAGTCGAGACCAAGTCTATGCAATTCACCAATCACAAGTGAGACATTTTACCAAACACCTGGCGTGCAATGCACTTTCAGTCACCAGATGGAACACTTCACAGGAATGGGAGGGGGAATCATACACGAAGCAACACACACGAATTGGAGGGGAACAAACACACGAAGCAACACAGAGGGAGGGGGAATCGTACGAACACACAAACCAACCCCAGAATCATGAAATCAGCAACTGAATTCGCAAGATGCTACACGAATTGGAGGAGAACAAACACAATGCGACGTATATCAGCTAAGGGGACAGAGATGGGAGCCATACCTTCGTCGATTGCCGGTGCGTCGAAGCAGCGAAGGCCACAGAGCAGGTTGAAGGCGGAACGAAGTGAGTGACTGGAGGGAGGGAGATGGCGGACAACAGAGAGGACGAAGATGATAGCGGGAAGGTGGAGAAATGGTAGAGAGCGCGATTCAGAAATGGAGATTTGATCTGAATTTCTGACGAAGCTAGAGACCGAAAATCCCAAACGGTCTCTAAATCAGAGTCCGAAGCTAGTTTTGTCTCAACTGGAGACCGAAGTTGGATTTTGGTCTCCAAAACAGTGATGAACAGAACACTGTTTTGGAGACCGAAACGTACATTGGTCTCTAATGGAGACCCTCTTTTCCACTTGGTCTCTAAAGCTGAGGCCGAATAATACAAAAAAGTTTACCTGGTTGGAGACCGAATATGTTATTGGTCTCAAATGGAGACCAAATCTAAATTTCGGTCTCTGAAATTATTGCATTTGGAAACCGAATGATTTGGTCTCCAAATTTATTTTGAGACCAATAAAGGGATTTCGGTCTCTGAAATGCCCAGATCCTTCTGGAATGCTGAACCATTTTAGAGACCGAAATCCCTTGGTCTCTAATTGAAACCAGGTTTAGATTTCGGTCTCGAAATCTGAGACCGGTAACAATTTGGTCTCCAAAGATTTCAAATTTGAGACCGATAATTGTGTTGGTCTCCAAAATCGGAGACCGAAACTTATTTTGGTCTCAAGTGGAGACCGCATGGAAATTTTCGGTCTCTAAATTGAAAGTAATTTGATACCACATATTTCGGTATCTGATTTCGGTCTCAAAACTAAATCGGAGACCGATTTTGATTTCGGTCTCCAAATTCCGGTCTCAATTAAACCGGAATCTTGTAGTGTATAAATCATATATACATGTAATTACATCGAATTTGAACATGTACATCATAAATACAAGCTCTGTAGTATAAACAGTGACGTGTATAAATCATGTATAAATAAATAGAGTAGAGAGAACAGAAGCTGTGTAATAGAAATGGGTTGAAGCACGCTAGGAACTTCTCTGAAAAAAAGCAAACACCCCTACTGTACTGGTAAAAATTTCTTCAAATGCGCTCCTCTCCCATTATATCATCACAACCCATCGGATTCTTTGGATAGCAGTGAGCGGAATTCTTGAACCAACTACTTTGACTTGAATTGCTCAAAATACTAATTTATAGAATTAGTTTAAGCTATCACCATCAATTAAACAATTTAGATGGATAAATAATATTGTGTATGGAATGAATTTTGCAAAATGTCCCTATTGCCAAGGATCAGAATCTATAGAAAACAAAGTCTCATTTACTCGCCATAACCAAAATCAGTTAGGGGCTAGAATCAAGAGGTTAAATCATTAAAATCTCTCTCACACTTAACCAAGAAATAAGTTACAAGTTCAAGTTAAAACGGATGCCAACAACCAAGAAATGGTAAGACATTGGCCCTATTTTTTTCGGTGACAACGGGTAATAAGTTTCCAGCTTACAGTTGCTTACAGCTTCTTATAATTTCTTCCAACTTCTTATAACTATAACAAATTACTACATCTCTTTTCATCTTCTTACTGTATAACGAATTATTGCCCAATGGATGCAAGGCAGAATATTTAATTTGTCCACCCGGCCTTGTCTGGTTTCATTAAACGCGCTACAGCAAGCCGAAAAGGAACGCAGATGGGCAGCTAGGCATGCATTGATAATGCATGTCGAGTTGTGGTCCTTGTGGGACCATCTGCCGATCAGAGGCTTATTAGTGTCGCAGATTTGGTTTTTTCCTAACATTTTTTTCCCCTGAAACAAATAGTAAATGCACTAGCGAAATATGTTTGAGTGTTAGAATTGTCGTATCTTTAGTATTTCCTTCCTTTTTAATGGCTTCATTTAGAAAATTGATACTGCAAGTATTTTTAATCTTTCAACAATTTTTTTAACTTCTGGTTAATTATTTTTAAAATACATTGACATAGTGTCGAAAGAAATTATTATATCTACCAAAAATTTCAAAAATGTTAAATATATGACTTTGTGTAGTAGGAGGAAGCATTGCTTACTAAATCACATTGAATATGAAATATACTGAGCTCATTAAATATCTATCACAACTCACTAAGTAATTAGCATAGTTCAATAAAAACAATAGTGTAGGCACTAAAAATTTACTCGTGTTATATCAAAATTAAATTAAATTAGTTAATTGGGCCAATCCTTTTAATTAATTTAATCAATCCCAAAGACTCACAAGTCAGTCCCGAAAGACTCACAAGTCAGGTCCAAGATGAAACCCAAATGACTTCCAAGTCCAGACTTAGTCAAAGCCCAAACCGAGACTCAAGACTTCTACCAAGTTCAGTCACGACCTAAAACTCGAACGAAGTCATGACGTGGTCAAAGTCAAAATTCAAAGTCAAAGTCAAAGGTCAAAGTCAAAGACCTACATCGGCTTACAAGTCAAACGTCAAAAATCGACTTCAAGTCAACGTCTAATCAAAGTTCGAGGCGACTTCCAAGTCAACGCTCGGCCCAACCCCGGAAGACTCTCAAGTCAAAGTTAAAGTCAAAACAAGCGAAAGTCAAAGCAGTCTAGGGAAAAGCCTGATTGAAAGGTCCAAAACTTAGGTCAAAGCCCAAGACCCAGGTCAAGGCCCAACTTGACTTTCAAAGGGGAGACTTTCCTATAAATAGCCCCCTACCCCTCTTTATTGAAGGTTGAAAAATCCATCCTTAAAAGAGAAAGAATCAGAGGATTGTATTCATAGAGATTGTACCCAATTCAAATCAATTGAAATCTATAAAAGTTCAATCTTTGTAATTTGTGATTACAAATTTGGCACACCCGGTTGGACGTCTCTACCTCTCATCTCTTTCTATTAAAAATCAAGACTTTCAAGTCACAAGCACATCATCTTCGACGGAGATATGGCTACAAAGAATGTCGCCGCGCAACCTGCGAAGAAGAAGAACATGGGATGTTTCTCTCTTAGATCATGTGAAGCGAGCGTCACTTCTAGCAGGCATGCTCATGCAATGAAGACCAGGAGCATGTCAAAAGCTGCTCCGTCGACCATTGCTATGCAGACTGTGTCGCCCACATCCAAATTCCAAGACTCAAAAACGCAACACAAGGCATCGTCCTGGATGGATGAAATTCAAAAACTTAGCCTTCAGTCTCCAATCTGCGAGGTTGAAGACTACTACAGTAGTGACTCTTCTGCGCCCTCGCCAAATGGGGCGCACATGTTAGAGATTGAAGCTGAATCTTCCGACACTGTCATCATACCAGTCATGATGACAGGAGCTGCTAACCTTGAAGAGCAGCTGGCAAGTATGAAGGCTACCTTGGATAGACTCTCTAAAGAGAGTGCAGAGAAGGACGCCCAAATCAAGCGCCAGAATGACTAAAGTGCTGAATTGACAAAGAGGCTGGAAAAGAAGTTCTCTGAAGCTTCTAACAAGGGTTCGGGTGCTGAAGACTCTGAAAAAGAGTCACATCATAGCGAGGAATCTGACAATGACCGCAAAGCTAAGAAGGACTGCTCCTTAGGCTCAATGTCGGTTGAGCAAATTCAGAGCTTGATAGCAAACGCAATCAAGGCTCAGCTAGGAGGAGGTTCTCACAAGATCCACTTGTACACAAAGCCTTATACAAAGAGGAGTGATGCGTTGCGCATGCCTCATGGCTATCAACATCCCAAATTCAACCAGTTCGATAGCAAGGGCAACCCCAAACAGCATGTCGCACACTTCATTGAGACGTGCAGCAATGCTGGCACAGAGGAAGACCGACTGGTGAAGCAGTTTGTTCATACTCTAAAAGGGATTGCGTTCGACTGGTACACAGACTTGAACCCGAGTCCATTGATAACTGGGAACAGATAGAGCAAGAGTTCCTCAACAGGTTCTACAGCACTCAGCATGTTGTCAGCATGACTGAGCTGACAAACACAAAACAGTGGAAGGACGAGCTAATTCTTGGCTACATCAACCGCTGGCGCGCGCTAAGCCTCGAGTGCAAGGATCGGCTGTCTGAAACTTCCGCCGTTGAAATGTGCACCCAAGGCATGCACTGGGACTTGCTATACGTCCTACAAATGAGCAAACCTAGGACCTTTCAAGAATTGGCGACCAAGGCGCATGACATGGAGATGACGATAGCTAGTCGTCGCGCTAACTCCTTCTATTCTATTGAATCAAAGAGGGACAAAGTTGACTTCGAGAAGAATGTTAAACTTTCTAAGGGCACGACCAAAGAAGCGATGTCTACCTCTACAAGTAAGCTAATTCGCATTATGGAAAAGCCAAAACTAGGGGGCAAGAAGAGCTCGTCGTTCAAAGTTGTGACAAATAAGCGTCCTACATTGAAAGAACTTCAGGAAAAGAAGTATCCATTTCTTGACTCAGATTTGTCAGGCATGCTAGATGACTTACTCGAAAAGGGTGTCATCGAATTACCCGAGCCAAAGAGCCCAGAAGAAGTTGGGAGGACCACTGACCCCAAATACTGTCGATACCATAGAATCATTAGTCACCCTCTTGAAAAGTGCGTTACACTCAAAGAGCGCATCATGCGACTAGATGAGGAAGGAAGAATTATTTTAGATTTGGATGAAACAGCAGAAGTTGGCCACGTCACAGTGCAAGAGGCTGATGAGTCAGATTCTGAAATGGATCATGCTGAAGTACTAGAGGGCTCAAGAGACTGCTTCATACAAAGCTTCTTTGATAATGTGGCTGTCTACACAACTTTATGTTTCGAAATTGACGATGACGAAACAAATGAAGAATTGAATGTCCCTCCTGAAGAAAGTGGTCATGGCAGTATCCAGCCACAATAACAACGGAAAGAAAAGAATGAGAGGACAATTTCATTCTCGTCCGTCAAGCAAGCAAATGTCGCGGCAAATTCAGGGCGCCAGTCTTTGAACGCACAAATCCTAAGAGTGCAACTAACGTTGAACGCAAGTTCAATGAAGTCAACTGGTGCGTTCTGAAAGAAAAGGGTGTGCTTCCAGCTCATAAGATGAACCCAAGCAAGTTGACCAAGATTTCTCTCCTTGGTTTTGTTGCCTCTTCTAAAGGCTCGCTCCAATAAGAAAGTGAATTGTCAAAATTGCGCATCAGCGATGGGTGTGATTCTAATGCGCACAAGTTAATGAAGAGCTCCAGCCATGACTTCAACCAGCCATGACTTCAGCCAGCCAAGACTTCAGCCAGCCAACATCTTTGGGGCATGTGATCAAGCTAAGCCCTACAGACTTGACAGCGCGCAAAGGGCTTACAAGGTCAAGGGGGGCAATGCCGCAACACCTAAAGTTGGTCTTAGCTACATACCGCTGCAGCCTATGAGGATTTCGGGACGACTCAAGGATAAGCAAGCCCTCACTCAATATATCACAGCTGAAGAAGTTGATGATAATAAAGGTGAAAATGCCAAGAACAACCCCAAAACGACGGTGTTCAATAGGTTGCAGCCATCAACGTCGCGCCAATGCCCTTCTGTGTTTAGAAGGATTGAAAAGGATAAAATCCCGAAACCCGCTGTCTTCCATAGGTTGAAGATGGATGAGCAACCTAAACCCTCGCTCTTCGCCAGAATCAAGATAGGCGAGACGTCATCAAGTGCACCGCCCTCACAAAAAAGAGATTCAGCGTTCAGCCGCCTCGGCAAAACAAATGAAGTCCAAAGTTCAATTCCTTCACGCATGAAGCGTGTTTCCACTTTGGATGTGAAGGTGAATGACTTATTGAAAGTAAAGAGGCGCGTTCTAATTCTCACTCGCCAAGGGGCTAAAGCCAGTTCAAAAGAAAGAACTAAGAAGCAAGCTTTTTCCAGCTGCAACGCAAGCCAAGATGTCGGTGACTTCCCTTGAGGAAATGCTGGATTAGCTCCTGGGCAAGAGCTTAAACTGTTCACCACCAAAAAAAAAAGTTCACATACATTCAAGAAAGGAGGCGGCTCCTGAACAAGAGTCTAAACTGTTCACATGCATTCAAGAAAAAGGAGGCGGCTCCTAAACAAGAGCCTAAACTTTTCACACGCATTCAAGAAAAAAAAGAAGGCTCCTGAACAAGAGTCTAAACTGTTCACACGTATTCAAGAAAAAGGAGGCGACTCCCGAGTAAGAAGCTAAACTGTTTGCATATTCAAAAAGAAGACTCCCGAATAAGAGGCTAAACTGTTCGCACATTCAACAAGAAGACTCCTGAACAAGAGGCTAAACTGTTCGCACATACAAAAAGGAAAACTCCCGAACAAGAGGCTAAACTGTTCACACATTCAAAAAAGAAGACTCCCCAACAAGAGGCTAAACTGTTCACACATTCAAAAAACAAGACCCCCGAACAAGAGACTAAACTGTTCACACATTCCAAAAAAAAACATAAGACTCCCGAACAAGAGGGTAAACTGTTCACAGATTCAAAAAAGAAGACTCCCGAACAAGAGGCTAAACTGTTCACACATTCCAAAAAAAAAAAAAGACTCCCGAATAAGAGGCTAAACTGTTCACAGATTCAAAAAAGAAGACTACCGAACAAGAGGCTAAACTGTTCACACATTCCCAAAAAAAAAAAAGAAGACTCCCAAACAAGAGTCTAAACTATTCACACACATCAAGAAAATGCTAACTCTGGAGCAAGAGTAAAAATTGTTCACTCAAGCCCAAAAAAAAAAAAATGTACTACTCCTGGCCCGCAAGAGTACAAACTATGAACGGCAAAACAAATGAAAAAAGGATACTTAGTTGAACTACGTAATAACTTGATCTTGTGAGGAATTGCAATTATCCATAAGTACGTAGACCGCATCAGCAAATCACTAAGTACAGTCAAACACATCACACCAAAAAAAAGGGAGGCATAAAAGAGAAGAGGTCAAAGACATCACCTGTCTGCCGCGCCAGCTGCCCCTCGCTGCTCATACCACTTTTGCGCGTATCAGTTCCGTTCAAGGCCCGTGGCCAAGCAGCGAACCGTGTCGCAAGTGGTTCTTCAAGTTTTCATACTACTCTCGTGCGTATCAGTTCCATTCAAGGCCCATGGTCAAGTGGTGAACGATGTCGCAAGTGGTTCTTCAAGTCTCCATACCGCTTTCATGTGTATCAGTTCCGTTCAAGGCCCATGACCAAGCAGCGAACTGTGTCGCAAGTGGTTCTTCAAGTCTTCATACCACTTTTGTGCGTATCAGTTCCGTTCAAGGCCCATGGCCAAGCAGCGAACCGTGTCGCAAGTGGTTCTTTAAGTGTTCATACCACTTTTGTGCCTATCAGTTCCGTTCAAGGCCCGTGGCCAAGCAGCGAACTATGTCGCAAGTGGTTCTTCAAGTTTTCATACCACTTTCGTGCGCATCGGTTCCGTTCAAGGCCCATGGCCAAGTAGTGAACCGTGTCGCGAGTGGTTCTTTAAATGGCTCCTCAACCGCATAAGCAACAATACAAGCGCAATGAGACTCCTCAACCTGCACAGGCAACAACACAAGCGCAACGAAAAAAAGGGAGTCTCGGCATTCAAAAAAAAAAAAAAAAGCACAAGCGACAGAAATGCGATCTTTCAACAAGTGAGCATGACGCCATGATGCGCGAAAATGCGACCACAAAGAATACGATGTTACAACGGCACAATCAGCCATGAGAAGACTTTTCAAGCTAATGAAGTAGCTTCCTCCGGACTCATGTTAGTTAAAGTTATCATATTCATTGCTCATGGTTGTAAAAAAAAAAAAGGGGCAAGCCTTTCAAGACGCAACATTGCAAATTTCAATAAAGGGCCAAGTTACAGGCAATCCATGACCCATGACTCATTGAGCATTGAAAAAAAAGGGTGATCATTCAAAACCCAAGTTTTGATCATGAGGGCGCGCTTCAATGTTTATCACAATCCAAGTGAGAGATTCAGCATCAAACCAATCTCATATCTATTATGAAAGTCCCAAATCAATACAAACCCGAATTTTCCCCCCCAAAAAAAAAAAAACCCCCTTATTGAAAACCCAAAATCAACATGTGCCAAACTTCCCAAATCAAAGCAAACATAAGTTCAAAAAAAAAAAACACAAATTCTGAATAACATCCTACTAACAGGATGATTTCTTTTAGCAAGCACCAAAGTTCTAGCAAGAGCATCATGCAGCAATAAAGTCTCCAGTGTGCAATCAAAAAAAAAAGTGAGGCAAGACCTTGGTGAAATTTCGCACCAACTACTCCATTTCTATTTCCCAGAGAAGCCAAACATAAACAGGGACCAAGCTTTTGTCTTTTTCACTCCCTTCCTTCCTCTCACACATATCCAGATCATTGTGTCATTCTCTCTATGCCTCAGCACTCCTTTCCTCATTCATTTTCATGACCATCAAACCAACAAAAACCAACCCAAAAAAAAAAAAAAAAACCAAGCATGAAGCATACCCACAAAAGCATGAGGTGTTCATCCCACTCACCAAAAACCGGCCCAACACCAAGTGACAGCACCAAAAGCATGCTTCATCAATCGCACTCGGTGAAGATGGATCCAACAACCCAGAAGAACCCAACTGTATCAAGCTCCAACTTTCAGAGATTCAGGTATATACATATAAAAAAAAATCGAAAGAGGAAAAGTGGGAAAGTCGATACCTTGGACTAGCCACGAAAATGGGTCTCAGCTAGGTGCCTTGATAAAATTAGGCCGCAAAGGTCAAACTTTAAGGGGGTCTCCATCATGAATAGCAGCAGCAGTGAAATAAGGAAATGCTCGGGTCCGGGCGCAACTAAAAAAAACACTTCAGGCATTCTATCAAACACCTGGCATGCATAATCCAAAATCCCACAGGAGGTATAAAATTGGATAAGATTCTTACCAACGTGCATTGATCAGAGCTCCACAACCTCAATATGGTTCCTCCCCCTCCTGATTTGCACGCCGCTGCAGCTTTTGCTCACCCCAGTTCGATAAAGTCACCATCAACGGGTGGTAGTGCAGCCTCAACAGCCACAACCTCTACTTCTCCAATCGGTGCTTCTTCGGCTGTAATGGCTGCTGGGCCAGCTATGAGCTTCATTTATCTAAACATGGGGAGCAACGAGACTCTGTTCATGGCAATTCTGGGCAATGGTGCATATCCTTTCCCTATTCTTACCCATGTTGGAGTTGCTCCACCTCACAGAGGATCCCATCCTCAAACAAGGTCCTTCTTGAACGGTTCATTCTACTCATCCCAGATGATACATCCTTCTTAGCCTATGCAAATCCAGCAGCAAAATCATTAGAATCCAAGCATCTCTACTGCCTCCTCGTCATCCTAATCCCAACCGAGGGAACAGAAAAGCCACCAATCTGATCCATTTGGCAAGTCCAGCGTCAAGGACCGCCAGCGTCAAGGACCCATCTCTGATCAAAAAGGGTTGAATTTTTGCACCTAAATAGACTAGGTCTCAGCAAAAATGGAGAAAAGGTTTGATCTTTCATGGAAAAGAAAATGGGACTATGAAGTTTATTTTAACCATCCCAAAAAAAAAAAAAAAAAAAAAACGAGAGAAAATGAGGGGAAGAAGATGAAGATGGTGGGTTGGCTTGCCCTGGAGAAGGATATGGGCTGATTGAGATGCGCACAGTGGCGGCAGAGAAATGAAAAAGATGGTTAACAGTTGGCCCTCTGCAATTTGGAGGCCCTCATATTTCACTGAGGTGCCCTTTTTAATTAGTGGCAGCTCGTATTCCTCTAAGTGCCTCTTTTGCAATTTGGTGCTTCTCATGTACTCCGCATATCACAATTGGGTTAGTCAAATGCTGTTGAACTGAAAGTATGGCCCACCCAAATAATGTGTACAACTTAACGGTCGCAAAATTGTGAGATGGTCCCCCACTGGGCCATAATATAATTTCAGGGGCTGCACGGCAAGTTGACATTTGGGATTTTACAATTTAGATAGCGTTATGGGGCACCTAAAAAAAAAGGGTTGCCTGAAATGGCACGTTTCAGAAACAAATCGAGGCCTTGGTCACGCTCCAACGATAAAAGTTTTGTACGAGACCTCGTCTCGAAGGGGCAATTTGTAGGCACTAAAAATTTACTCGTGTTGTATCAAAATTAAATTAAATTAGTTAATTGGGCCAACCCTTTTAATTAATTTAATCAAGCCGAAAGATTCACAAGTCAAACCCGAAAGACTCACAAGTCAGACCCAAGATGAAGTCCAAATGACTTCCAAGTCCAGGCTCAATCAAAGTTCGAGTCAAAACCCAAACCGAGGCTCAAGATGTCTACCAAGTTCAATCATGACCTAAAACTCGAATGAAATTATGGCGTGGTCAAAGTCAAAAGTCAAAGTCAAAGTTAAAGGTTAAAGTCAAAGATCTACATCGGCTCACAAGTCAAACGTCAAAAATCGACTTCAAGTCAACGTCCAGTCAAAGTTTGAGGCGACTTCCATGTCAACGCTCGGCCCAACCCCGGAAGACTCTCAAGTCAAAGTCAAAGTCAAAGTCAAAATAAGCGAAAGTCAAAGCAGTCTAGGGAAAAGCCTGATTGAAAGGTCCAAAACCTAGGTCAAAGCCCAAGACCCAAGTCAAGGCCCAACTTGACTTTCAAAGGGGAGGCTTTCCTATAAATAGCCTCCTACCCCTCTTTATTGAAGGTTGGAAAATCCATCCTTGAAAGAGAAAGAATTAGAGGATTGTATTCATAGAGATTGTACCCAATTCAAATCAATGGAAATCTATAAAAATTCAATCTTTGTAATTTGTGATTACAAATAGTACATATCATTGAAAAATAGTTTTTTCAAGTTTTGAGTTATATGATAGCTCACTCATTTTTTATTATGACATAGGAGCATTTGTATTGTATTTCATTCAACTAAATTTATGTATTTTTTATTCAACTAAATTAAGTCTATTTTACTCTTGCCCTCTCTCTACACACACACAAACACACGTATGACAATCACTAAATTTATATCATGGCTCACTAAAAGACATAGAACATTTAACTGATACATAAATTTTTCAAGCATTTGCTCACTAGATATATATTATATCCCTAACCAAAACATAATAATAGAAATAATTCACAAGAAAGTCAAAGTGCAAGTTTCTAAATTTATCAAATACGCCATTCTTGTATTTAAAAAAAATCTTATATTGAAATTAACCCAAAGATATCATAGCATACTAGAAGATAAATATAAAAATTGCTCACTAAATAAATGTCACGGCTGACCACAAATTATGTTGGAGCTCACTAAGAAAATAATACTATACATCAAAAATGGACAAGAATGTGTAATTCTATATTGTATTATTTGCTCACTCATTTTGAGTAGAAACTTGAGTGATACCCGTGCGTTGCACAGATGTGAAATATTTGCTCATTTGTTACAGTGTGATACATCTTAGTATGCATGCAAACATATTATAAGATTGTATGAATAGTTTTTTATTGATAATAATAAAATCATAATGGATATAAAACAATGAAATATTTATTATAAAAATATAATTGAATATGTTATGAAAGTATTAGTGATTGATACGAAAGTAACATTTTTATAACATATTAGTTTATATTATGTGATGATGCTTAAATGCATCATATATTTAACCATATGATTGTCTAACCTACGGCTCCTCCTTTAAATTTAATATTCCACATGATTATTTGACCATCGATGGCCCAATTAACTCAAGCAATTTCATAGTCAAAAAAATTCTATGCCTCATTATATTTTCAATCATGTCCATGTTCATAACCGAAGCTTTTAGATAATTATTACTTTTGCATTTATCTTTATTACCATTTAATGAAAGGTCGCTTCAATTGACTAAAACAAACCAATTGAAGAATATGAAAAGTTAGCAAAGATTAAAACAAAATAAATTAGAGGTATGGAGATATGTTAATTATTACAAAATATGATATAAGGATAAAACATAAATATAGTGTTAGCTGCTAACTTTGAGACACTTGTCAAAAGAATATGTTAGCACTCAATTTTACATATATCTACATAGATAGTTAGTATTGTTCACTAAATCATATTGGTCTCTAAACATGTCTTGTAATTCACTAAATATCTATTTTAACTCACTAAATAAATATTATAACTCACTAAACAAACATAGTACAAGTGATTGAAACTTTTTAAGCATATCATTCTCATGTAATTGCGAATCTTATGTGCTAGTTAGCCAAAAGATATATCATAGTAAGCACATTAGAAGATATAGATATAAAGTATTGCTAACTAAACATAGACTATGACTTAACAAAAGCTATAGTGCAACTTGAAATCATGCTTCAAAATATGAACAAGAATTGTTATGTGCTTACTAAAATTATGCATTATATTTCATTCATTTTTTATTATAAACAGTTAGTACCATTCACTAAATCATATTTAGGTTTCAACGTATAGCTCCTAACATCTCTGTACGTCTCCTTACATCTCCTTACATCTCCTTACATCTTCTTGAATCTCCTTATATATTTTTTATAATATTCAACTAATCATCTATTTTATTTCTCATATTTATATAGAAATATGTATATATTTTTTTATATACTACAAATATGAAAAATACAGCTTTTTTATGAATACAATATTTGTATAAACATGAAAACAAAATTTAATGCTGTGAATCAATATTTGATTTGCGACATGAATTATATATGCCATTATAGAAAAAATAAGCCAACATATTTTAAAATTGTAATAGAAAAATTACATTTATGTTTGAATTTCGACATGAATCATACATGAAAATAATTAAACTGTAGGTGATGAAAGCATTTCAGCTATTTCATCCATACGTTTATTCATGACAACTTGGTGACGGTCATCGTACAATTGAACATTAGATTAAATTTAATTTCAAAATGTTAAATTCAAATAGGATTTCATTCCTAGGGTTCTATTCAATTTTGTTGAGAAAAATTGTTATTTTAATTTGCTTATAGAAAAGTGAAACTTATATTAACTCCAAAAAATCACCTCAAGTGCAGAACATATTTGGCTTTACATATTTGCCAGCTTGAATTTATCTTATTGATATTTAATTGACTTGTTTAAAGGTTGATTTTCATTAATTATCTTATTTCAATATTATTTTCTACTATCCAAAATAATAATTGTAGAAAAATAAATTTTTTCTGTAATGTTAAAATATAATTTGTTTAATGATGTTATAAAATTTATTTCATAAATATCAGTGATGCACATAATTTATTTTCATGAAATAATTCTTTTTATAATTCTTACATTAAAGACCAACAATTATACATACATATTTAAAATTTTTACTATGCAACTTTTTAATAATTCAATAACTCTTTACATCTATCCTTATAGTTTCTTATAGCTCCTTACATCTTATTACAGTATCTTACATCTTATTATATCTTTTTACATTTTTTACATCTTCTTATAGCTCCTTGCATTTCCTCACAACTTACAACTACATTTTATCACCAAAAAAAATGCCCTAAATATATTTCATAACTTACAAAGTATCTATCACAACTCCTAAATATCTCATTAAAAAATAGTACAAGTAACTAAAATGTTTTAATACATATGCCATTCTTGTGCATTTTAAGAATCATATGTGTGAATTAACTAACCACAAGATACATCACGCCATGTATGTTAGAACTAGAGTTAGAAAAGCCTGACCTGATATGATAACTCGACCCGAACCCAACTTGAAGTTATTGAGAGAAACACGAACCTGACACAAACTGAAACGATTTCAATCCGAAGCTGACATGATTTGACCATTTAGCTCGAAAATAAGTTATTTTTCATTCTTTAGTAAATCTCAACTATTTTCAAGGCTCACACAAAATTGAGTTATTTATTAAATGGGTCAACCCAAACTGACATGTTACCCAACTCTAGTTAAAATACGAATATAAAGTATTCCTCATTAAACATATATTATAACTCACCAAAAGTCACATTACAACTCACTAAGAGATCATACATAGAAGAAAAATATGTATGTGCTAACTAAAATTATATTATATGTTTGCTTACTCTTTTTTTTATTAATAATAATTAGTACTACTCACAAAATCATATCGATAACCAAATATATTTCATCACTCACCGAAAAAGTGTTACAGATCACTAAATAAATATTATAGCACACTAAAAAAAATATAGATAACTAGAATATAGTTTACTGAGTTTAGGATGTACAATAACATTTTTTTTGTGCAATAGTACATTTAATGAGCTATATAATGTTTTCACTAAATGAATTTCAAAAATATAAGACACATTTGGTTTGGATCTATGTGCTCACTAAAAGTATCTATTAGTTTACTAAAAATATGTCTCAACTCACTAGAATGTTTTAGTGGGCTGTAGAGTAATCTTAGTGAGTGAAACTAGGTATACGGTAGCATATTTTAGTGAGTTATATAATATTTTTAGTGTGCCGAAATCAAGTTATATAATTAGTCTTGTACAATCGGTTGCACGATATAATAATTGCCCAATGTATGTTTTTTTCTACTTGTTCATGACATCTTGAATTTATGACAAATGTTTTATGACATCCTAGTTGTCATTTTTTCCTCATATTTATTTAATATATATAATAGAGGTATAAGCCTAATATTTTTGTATATACTAACAATACAACAAATTTGTATGTATTTTTATGAATATAGCACTTATAGAAACATATTGTTGAAAATTATCGTGACAAATATAATATTTATTTAATAAATATAACATAATAAACCTATATGGTGAATCAAATTATGTTCAATAAATGTAGCATAACAAACCTACATATATTGCTTTAATGCTAGCTTAATATTTTGAAAGTTTTATTTTTATTATTTTCTGGTAATGTTATCTTTAAAATTTTAGTTTTAAATTGTTAACTTTAAATAGTTCTAAATTTGAAGGATTTTATTTAATTTTCCTGAGAAAACTTGTTATTTTATCCTCAAAAGGTTATTTTAATTAAATGAATCTTGCTTTGTTTGCTTACAGAGAGATAAATTAATTTTTTGCAAAATAATCTCCGGTCTAGAACATATTTGGTTCCATAAATTTATGGTTAAATATTTATTTTATTGTTATTCAATTGGTTTATCAAAGGTTTATTCGCATTAATTATGATATTTTACTATTACTTTTGTTCATTTAGATTGAAAATTGTAGATAGTTGAAATTTATATATATAAATTGTTAAATCATAATTTGTTCAGAGAAGGTACAGAATTAATTTCATAAATATAACGTACATGTTAAACATAATTTATTTTCATAAAATAATATATTTCACAAGTCATGCATTGTTAGAGACGAACAACTATGCACACAGATCTAAAAGTTTATGTATACAATTTTTTTAATAATTTTACAATTGCTTACATCTATCTTTATAGTTTGTTACAATTTTTCACATCTTTTTATAGTTTTTTCACATGCTCTTATAACTTCTTACACTTCTCATAATTCTTATAGTTTCTTACAGTCTTTTATAGCTCACTATATTTTCTTACAACTTACAGTTGAATTTCATCACAAAAAAGAACAGACCTATTATATACCAAAATGTTTAACACATTATTAAGTTATGAAATTACAATATATAATTTATACTGAGTTGGATGAGCCCAGAAAGATGGTGCGTAACTAGATCAATAGTCACTATAGACAAAAAAAAGGTGGACATCAAACAACTTCAAAAAATGCGAGAAATAAATTTTAAATTTCAAATTTTCCCATTGACATAAAATCAACACTAATCTTCTCATTTTCTAATAGTTCAATTCTTCTATTTATATATATTTTTCTGTTTAAAACTTGAGTTACATCATTTTATTCAAATGCAGCTATCTATAAAAGTTATATAAATTATTTTAACCAACATTTTTCATTTAAAAAATCAAAGTTAACCATCTTAATGAATATGTATTTTATATATATTTCTAATTCCTAAATAATTTTGTACTTAATAGTATAAAACTTAAGTTTGAGGCCACCAATGTTGTTTGATCCCAACAACAGATATTTAATCGAAGTATGCATTTGATTTGATTAAAATATTTCACATAATTGAAAATAACTTAAATTAATTATGTTTAATTACGTTTGATTTATTTTATGAAGTAAGCTCATCTACAGTTCATTTCTCATGGAAACATTTCAGTAGGTTAAGGCACGCGATGTGAAGGGGATTGACAATTACGAGATGCCATGCTTCGATGGTGAGCATATGTGGATGTTGACAGGAAGGAGTCCACCGGAATATAAATGCATGTATCGATAACCAGACCAACTTAGGGCCTGCTCTTTTCGTTGGTCTTTTTGAATTTACGAATTTCAGCATATTTCAACCCATTTCAATCCACTTTGGAAAAAAAACCACTAACTTCAACCCATTTTAACTAACTTCAATCAACTCCAACCTACTTTAACCAATTTCAACACACCTCCTTCAAAATTTCATAATTTGTAAAGTGTCATGTAAAATCTTATTATTTTCGCAACCAAAAACTTACCATACTAGTTTTTTGCAAATTATCATACTTTGGAAATTAATATGGTTTCAAAATTATTATGTTTTGAACATATCCCAATGAAAAATTACTATAATTTGAAAATGGTGGAAATTTGTAAATCATTGTAGAAAAAATGCGAAAAAATTTATTCTATCTGCAACCATGAAATATGATAATTTTGTAAATTAGCATGTAAAAAATCCATACCTTGGCAAATTATTATTTAATTGCAGTGTTTAATCGTAACACAATGATAACGATATAGAGATAGATATGAAAATGATTACAGGAATTCATTGCAAAAATTAAGCGATACAAACATTTAAGCACCTATCATTGCCACCTTTGCATACATTTGATATGAAGTGGAACGAGATCTCCAAATTTCATTGGCTATTTGATTCCTATTTTCTTTCATGGCATTCTTAGCATCCTGATCAAAAAGGTTAACAAAGGGCCTTCGGTCAGTTCATAATGGCCTTGGAGAGATTTGCATCCCTTTCTCATGAAGACGGACGATATTGTGAAGTATACATATTGCAATAACAATTTTAATTTGTGATTCTAAACTCATTTGATGCATCTTGTCATCCACAATCTTCCAAGTCACCTTCAATACTCCAAATGCTCGCTCAACTACTCTATGTAAAGACGAATGATGATAGTTAAACTCTTCTTGAATACCTTGTGACCCATGCGGCCACTTCTGAATTCTAGAATGTGGTACCAAATAGTCTTCCCTGAATAAAGAACCAAGTACCCCGTCGTATTTGGATACGCAGAATCCACCAAATAATATTTTCCTGGAGGAATATAAGACAAAGAGATCACATGAATTTTATGTTACGTTCAAGCAAATTACCTACAAACACGACATTGAATTTGTTAGTACCTGGTTTAGGATGAGGGAAATCAAATTTATGGTCACTCAAACTATCCTTCAGCATAGATAGATTAACAGAACTCCCTTCCCAGCCAACATTCATGTATTAAAGAGTTTTAGGCAATAAACAAGAATTTTGTCAAAACTTTTCTCTGCTCTCTTCAGCCATGCGTGAGGTACATATATTTACATACAAGAACAATGCAATGCAAAACCCTAGTGTGAGACTTAAGACTCCTAATTCAAGACAAAGTAGAACAAGAGAATAATTACAATAATTACAAGATTATATGTAATCCTAATACATATACGATTAATGCCTAATACTCCCCCTCAAGTTGGAGCACATGGATTGAGGATGCCCAACTTGCCCATTAAGAAGTGAAACTGCTGTTTGCCAAGGGCTTTGGTGAAGATGTCAGCAACCTGATTCTTGGAGCAGACATAACCAGTCGCGAGATCGCCTGAGAGGAGACGTTCACGTACAAAGTGACAGTCTATTTCTATATGTTTGGTCCGTTCATGAAAAACAGGATTCTTTGCAATGTGAAGAGCAGCTTGGTTATCACAAAATAATATCATAGAAGAAGAGTGATAAATGCCCATGGCAGCTAAGAAAGACTTAACCCAGATTAACCCACTCGTAACAGTGGCCATAGAGCGATACTCGGCCTCCGCGGATGAACAGGAAACAAGACTTTGTTTCTTCGATCTCTAGGAGATAGGAGAACCTCCCAAAGTGACTAAGAAACCAGTGAGAGAATGCCAAGAGAGGGGGCAGGCACCCCAATTGGGGTCACAATAGGTAGATATCTGTAAATTCGAATCACTATGAAGCAGTATACCTTGACCAGGATTTCCTTTAAGATACCAGAGGACTCGGCGTGCAGCTTCCAAATGATCTTCCTTAGGATTTTGCATGAACTGAGATAAAATATGAACCGAATAAGAAAGCTCTGGTCGAGTGATAGTAAGATAAATGAGTCTCGCAATGAGTCTGCGATACTGCGTGACGTCTTGCAAAGGAGACCCGTAGCTAGGGCTAATTTGTGATTAACCTCCATAGGAGAGTCGACCGATTTTGACCCCAACAACCTGCATTCATGAATAATGTCAAGAGCATACTTGCGTTGACACAGGAGTAGACCTTGTGAACTTCACGCTACTTCAATATCGAGAAAATATTTGAGAACCCCAAGATCCTTAATATAGAAGCACTCGTGCAGGTAATTTTTGAAAGAGGCACATAGGGTAGGATCATTGCCCGTAAGAACCAAATCGTCCACATAAACCAACAAGGCCATAAATTTACCCCCCTTTTTATAGGTAAAAAGGGAGTAATCCGCATAGGTGCGACTAAATCCAAGCAGTTTGGAGGAGAGCTTTGCAAACCATTGGTGGGGTGCTTGCTTTAAGTCATAAAGAGATTTATGTAACCGACATACCTTGTGTGGATTGGAGTCACGAAATCCAGGGGGCAGGAGCATGTATACTTCTTCGTCCAAATCGCCATGAAGAAAAGCATTATGGACATCCATTTGATGCGACTCCCATCCCTGGCAGCAGCTACTGCCAAGAAGGTACAAACGCTCATCATTTTGGCAACAGGGGGCAAACGTTTCAGTGTAGTTGAGGCCAGCGACTTGTTCATCACCTCGAATGACTAAACGAGCCTTGTATTGCTCAATGCTTCGATCAGAGTTGTATTTGACTTTATAAACCCATTACAATCAATGGGCTTTTTATCGTCAGGGAGATCAACAATACTCCACGTGTGATTTTTCTCAAGAGCTTCGATTTCTTTGACCATAGCATCTTTCCAAAAGGGATTCTTGACGGCTTCAGGGAAGAATCGAGGCTCTTCAATTTTGGAGATAGCTGCCAAATAAGATCTATGCGAAACAGATACCTTGTTACAGGTAATATAATTAGCAAGTGGATATGGTTTACCTGAGGAGACCTTAGGAGATGGGTGTGGAGTCGTAAGTTGGTAAGAGGGGTCTTGAGGACGTGCTAAAAAACATATGTAGTCGTGAAGATGAATTGGAACCTTTCGGACCCGCCTTTCTCATTCTGGCCTGGCAGCAACTAGTGGGCTTGTTCCCATATCCTGTGGGCTGGAAGACGAGGCCTGGGTTGGTGGACTGGACTCGGGGTCTTCATAGCTGGGCTGAGGTTTGTCATTGCTAGGCCCGTATGATCCGCAGCCGACTGTGCTAGTGGGCTTGTTTGATGCTGGACTGGAATGAATACTCCCCCTGTCCTCTGGGCTAGAAACAGACGGAGCCCCTTCTGCCTGTGAGTTGGGCTGCTGCTGTGCTGGGCCACGCATGCCATGCTCTTCTGAGCTGGGCTGTGGCTGGGCTAGAGAGACTAGTGTGTTTGTGGGCTGTTGTGACCGAGTCTCTCTTTCCCAATCTTCATCAATCAGCTATCCGAATGGTTAAAAATTGGAGGATGGAAGGAGTGATCTTTTGCCGTATATGTAGCAAACAGAAAGTCATGCTCATCAAAGACCACATCACGGCTTACAAACATGTCCCCTGTCTCAAGATCATAAACCTTCCATCCTTTCTTTGCATGTGGGTACCCTAGAAAGACACATTTGCGACCTCTTGGCCCAAATTTATCCTTGGGTTTTTGGTGCTGATAAGCATAACAAAGGCAACCAAAGATTTTCAAATTATCATATGAAGGTGGGGAGTTGAACAAAATCTCATAAGGTGTCTTTCCTTGCAAAATAGAGGAGGGAGTTCTATTTATTAAGTATCCTACGGCCAAGGCGCACTCACCCCAAAACTCAATTGGTAGATTAGCCTGAAAACGTAAAGCCCTAGCCACATTTAAAATGTGACGGTGCTTTCGTTCAACTCGACCATTTTGTTGTGGAGTGTCAACACAACTGGTTTGATGGATAATCCCTCGCTCTCTATAAAACTTTTTTCATGGGTTCAGATGTAAACTCATAACCATTATCACTCCTTATAGTTTTTACCTCAGCTCCAAGTTGGGTGTGAGCCATAATGCAAAAGGCTCTCAAGTATTAGGATGCTTCACTTTTTGCATTCATTAGGTAAATCCAAATGCCCCAACTGGCATCATCAATAATTGTTAGAAAATATTGAGCACTACTAAGTGACTTGACACGATAAGGTTCCCAAATATCACAATGCACAAGAACAAAACAACTAGATGCTTTATTTTCACTTACAAGAAATGACATATGTGTTTGCTTTGCGTGAAGACTTACATCACACAAATCATGTTTATTCCTACCCCTAATTTTGTTGGAAATGTAAGATAGTGCTTGACTCGATGGATGACCTAATCGACAATGCCATGTATCATACGTAACAACCTTGTTTGCTTGCTTCTTTTCTGGTTCTGCATGCTCCAGATAATACACCCCTCGTTTTGGCTCACCCACTCTAATCTGGCTCCTCGTAGTAAGGTCCTGCATCACACAAAGCTATTTAGTAAACGTTACTTCACAAGTATCATCATCAACAAATTTCACAACAGATATTAGGTTGCAGTTTAATCCAGGAACATAAAGTACATCCTTTAGACTGAGCTTAGAATCAAGAACAAATGTTCCCTTCTTGATTGCCAATGTTTTAGACCCGTTTGGCAATTCTACATGAAGGGGGCTAATGTCTTCAGTATCGATTATCATCAAGAGCATATTTGTCATATGATAGGAAGCCCCCGAATCCAACAACCAGATTTCCTTACCCGAAAGTTTTTCATGTGCAGAGTTTGGAGCCTTAATAAGACTCAAAATCTGCTATACCTGGTCTGCCGTGAACCCCGTTACTGCAAGTGATGATGAGGTATGCCCACTGCTGTCATGCGAATCATCTGGATTTGCCTCACCGTGAATCTGTGCCCCAAACGCCTGCTCTTGCCCTCGTCCTCGGCCTGTTATTACACGACCGCCAGCTTGACCGCCACGCCTCCTGCTCCGTTCTCCTCTGCCGCAGGCACTCTAGCCTGCCAAGTAGCCAACGATCTCATAGCAAGAGGTCTCGGTGTGATCGATTTTGCCACAATGCTTGCATGTTGGCCTTTCCTTCTGTATGTATCCCAGGCGCATTAGGTGAGACGTGGCAAAGGCAGCCATAGTCTCGGGTCGAGCTTCCCGGTTGGTTATGGCACTCCTATGGTTCTCTTCCTGTTGAACCACATTAAAAATTTTCTCGATAGACGACAGTGGTTCCATTGCTAGAATTTGACTTCATATTGTAGAGTATCGGTCATCGTCAAGGCCCATCAAGAATTGGTGGATCTCACCTTCCTCCATCGTTTTCACTATCATCTCTGCAGAGCCACACTTACATGGCGGAGTTTTTACGTAGTTGTCAAGTTCATTCCAAAGGCCCATGAGCCTCGAAAAAAATTCAACAACTTCCTGGTTGTTCTGTTTACAAGGAGCTATTTCCGCTTTCAGTTTATGTATCTTAGGGATATTTGCCACAACATATCTTTTCTTTATGTTTTCCCACAGTTTGTAGGCTGAGTCAACATATGCCACGCTTTTATGGAGCTTGGGATCTATTACATTCATTATCCATGATTGAATCATAGAGTTCACTATCTCCCAAGTATTGATTTCAGCCAAATTTTTGCCATCCGTACCTTCCAGTTTTACGATCGTCTTGTCAATAAACCTAAGTTTATTTTTGGCTCTTACGGATGTCTTAACCGTGCTCTCCCATAGTTCATAATTCTTGCCATCAAATTTAATTGATGTTATGATAGCTCCGGGAGAGTCGAAGGGATGGAGGAAGTACGGGCTTTGACTGTCAATTATAAAGTTTGAACTTTTGGTCATGGTGCCGTTCACTGTGAGGGTTGGCTATGATGTTTTTTTTTTTTTTTTTAAAATGTATTATGGGATATGCCCAGGTAGAAGCTCTGATACCATAAAGAGTTTTAGGCAATAAACAAGAATTTTGTCAAACTTTTCTCTGCTCTCTTCAGCCATGCGTGAGTTACATATATTTACATACAAGAGCAATGCAATGCAAAACCCTAGCGTGAGACTTAAGACTCCTAATTCAAGACAAAGTAGAACAAGAGAATAATTACAATAATTACAATATTATATGTAATCCTAATACATATACAATTAATGCCTAATACGTATGTAAACATCATGTCAAAAGAAACAACACACAAAATGTTCTAACTCTTTTGCCCTTTTCAATTTCTAAATCATTGGCCAGTATCATTTCCTATTACGCATTGAATATGCGTCCCATCTAAAGCTCCAGTGCAGTCCTTGAATGAAAAATGATAAGCTAAGCGTAGTTTGACATATGCTTATCATGATACAAAAGTTAAAGTGTGTGGGGAGGTAAAAACCATACCTTAAAAAAAGGCCAATAGAAGCCTTTTTTCTCGACAATTTCAATAGGCAATTCATCTTGACTTTGACATGGCCTAACAATATTAGCAAACAATCGCCCTAAACCATCGAGCACTTGTTTATGATATTTGCCTATTGCTGATGGTTAATGCTGAAAGTGATCTTCAGCCTCCTGATAGCTTGCACCTCTCGCCAAAATAAAGAAGGTTATTGCAACTATTTCAGCTGCTTTTACAAAACGACCCTTTTTTAATAAACCCTTCTCCATGAATATGCTAACAAGATGTGTGAAAACATCTTTGTCGAGGTGAAAAATTTTACAACATAAATATAGATGATTCCCATACAACAATTTGTGTATGTAATTCGCCCTACTCTCCCTACAAATTGTTCTTAGCAACCTTTCTTTCAACGTGGAGCAAGGTCGCTCCATATGAAAACGTTCTAGGATGTAAATGACAATAGTGTCAATAGCATGGCCTTCCTCCTCATCCATTGTACAATCCTGCTCATCCATTCTACATCATATCATCGCACAACAATTAGCAAGGTCAAACACATGGAAATTATGTAAAGGCAAAGTCCCCACAACATGGTATTCCTCCGCATACAATGATACAATCATGTAGACAAACAACAACATAAACAAGCCATACAAGACCAAGGTTGTCCCGAACAAAGAAAGCAACATGTCCATGACAACATAATGCTAATGCAAACAAGTTCTTAGAAGAAGCACACACAAGAAAACTAACACATACATACACTTATCCCCATGCATAGTCAGATCCAAAACCCTTTTGATGTCACGTATCCAACCACAAACTCATCGTCCAAATCCAAGAAAAACTTTTCTTCCCTTTTTTCTTTGATGCAGTCCATCATACTCCATATGAAATCCAATCCCATGGTAGAAATTTGGGGATGTTTCTTCAGCTGTGCCTGCACCTGTTTGATAAGGGATGGTTGCTGCCTTGATTCCTCCCTCATGTGAAGAATAGCAAGGGATTGGTGCATTTCCTCATTTCTTGAGGACCAATCAAGAAGTTCTTGCCTTTTGCCGTCACTAGAAGCGTCACCTTCACTTTTTCGCTTGCGAGAGCTGTGTACACTTTTAGGAGGAGATCGACTTTTCTCTGCACCAAGGCTTTTGATATCAACATCGGAACCATCCTCATTCGCTTCGTCACTATCACCTACAGATTCTTACATATCAATCAATTTTCCCTTTAACTATTGGGTTTGATTGCTAGGAGAAGCAACCATTGTAGGAGCGAAGCTCATTTCATCAATGGCGTTCTTCCCATAGAATGCCAATTTCATCTTCTCCAAGTTTGCAGGAACCTTCTTGCGAAACGATTTATACTTGCAGCCATTGCCACCAAATTTCTGCACACCACAACACATATACATGTATCACATTACAGTTACCAACAACCATGTCATTCATAATGTTCTAAACTTATAAATGTGTATATCATTTACCTGAAGGAACTCTTGCCAAGCTGAATCGGACACAATGATAGCCCCAATCTTGTAATCAACACCAACACCTATTTTGCTTATAAGAAATTCCCAAGTTATCAACTTTTTTCCCAAATCATTATAACAGTTTTTGATTTGGGCACCCTCCTAATTGATCCTTTCATTTTTCAACATTGCTCTCACTAAACTCCACCCAAATTTAACTGATCCTTACACTCTTTATTCAATTAAAATATCCAACAACTTCTTATCATCTCTGTTTGTCTAATTAACAGATTTTTCCCCGGAAGCAGCCATCACTTTCAATTTTCTATATCCATCAATATCTCATGGTCAGACCACAAAACACATAAATAAGCAGGATGCAAATTTACCATTGCATTTTTATTGTTCATGTAGGAAGGGGGAGTTCACTTATAATGTCATAAATTAAGTACCATTCATACACTATTCACAAATGGCCACATTCAACAACAAAGGGAAAATGGATTTTGATGCTTACTTATAATGTCAGTAATTAACATTTTCAAAAGATAACCATTCATACAAATCTCATTCATGAGGCATTGTTGTGTGTGTCATTTGTGAGTCTCATTTGACAACCACTCATATCAGATCCATAAACCCACCATAAATCTGAACAAATGGGAACAGAAAATCCCACCAAACAAAATGAAAATCCTATAATTGCTCTAAACCCCCAAAATTTTCCGCCCACAACACAAACATTGACAAACATTATCCACCACAATTGGCTAAATGAAATGTGGGCACCGAGTTACATACCTATCCCATGAATGCATGAAAAATGCGATCTGGGCCAGCCTCCTCGCAACCACGGTGTGTCGCGGTCTGTACGGAGTCAGGCAGGCACAGTCCCGGTGCCATTCATGCGACTCACAGCGATGAGGCTACTTCGGTGAGCGTACCATGGGTTGGGTGGCGCTCGTATCTGGGTTGAGGAACATAGGGGGGCCTTGGGGTAAAATAACAGGGGAGGGGGCGTTCCTGTGCTTGTAAAAGAGAAACGAGCATGAGATTCTCTCTTATTATTCAGGCAGTGTTAGATTTGGGCAGATATGATTCCATTTTTGTTTTTAAATTATCATGATATTGTTTTGTTTGACATTGATTTCAAATTAAATCATATTTTTTATTTTCCATATCAGATTTATTTATATACGAAATTAAGAAAAAATATATATATTTCAAATTTGAATTTTCTGAATTTGCTAATTTTATATTTAAAATTGATTTTTATATTTTAAAAGTAACAACAAAAATATATTGCTAAATATATTTTTTAACAATTATCAGCATACTATTTTCTTATTTTACATCTGAATTTTCTTAATGGATATATACAAAATTGTGATAAATAAATTTTATTATGCAATTCGTTCAAAATAATTGAGAAGTTGTAATGTAGTAAACTTTTACAAAAATAGTTACAAAATTGTTAAATTAGCATTCAATCCAAAAGTGCACTCAATTTCAATAACTTCAAAAATTATCACACATAAATTATATTCTCATTATTTTAAGCCACTTCAACCCACCATATAAAAAATATACCAGCTTCAACATATTTTAACCCACTTCAATCAACTTTAAAAAAAAAAATACGAACTTCAACCTATCTCAACCAACTTTACTCCTTTTATCAAACCCAATTTACTAACGAAAAGAACAGCCCTTAGTTGAGTTGGAGAAGCCATTACTTTTCACTTTCAGATCTTGGTGGCAGTAATTTCTAATTCCGAAAGAGGTCATGGGTTGGGGGTCTACGTTTGGGCTTTCGTTGGCTAGTTCCCAATTGGTTCAAAATTGAAGATTAACACACTTCTATGGTAAACAATCAAACAATAAAGTCGTTGTTGACTTCACGTTGAAATTGCCATATTCGTGCTTATCCATAACATTAGATCAGATTTAAATCACATTATTGCATTAGATTCAACATTTCCTATCCTAACTTTAATAATGCTTTGAGATAAAAATAATAATAGAGATTAGACTTGGCAAAAACCCACCCGATCCAAAAACCCGACCTAGACCCGCCTGAAAGTTTTAGGTTTTGAACATGATTTTTTCTACCCGAACCCAAAATAAGCCAAACCCGAAAAACCCATAAGATTTTGGGTCAAACCCACCTCGAACTCAAACCTACCTGCTCAACCCGAATATTATATCCTTATTTTTTATTTTTCTTTAATTTTGCCCCCTTAACAATAATAGTTTTTCATTATAATGAATCGTTTAGAGAGATATTGTATAACTATCGCATCCTTTTGAAAATTAGACGATGACATTCACTCTTTTCCAAAATCATTCCCATAAAATAACATCATATACAACTTATAAATGGAACAATTTAGAAAATGGGCATGAAATATCTAGTTTTAAGAAAATTAATTTAGAAAGTATTAACAATGTTCAAGTCATACCACTATATTCTTAATGAAATGAATACATCTAATCGCATTTTAAATAATATTACTCTGTAATAATCTAAAATTTTGATGTTATAATTCACAAATAATTGTAATATCTTTTGCATCTATAATATTCTTTTATTTGACTTCTTTCTAATTGGTCTCGAACTTGATGTCAGTGTTGGGTAATAGACCAACTTGTATTCGTGTTAGGATCGACCAATTAATAAAGCATATATGATTAGGTAATGGTAAGTTAATTAACAAAATATTGAATCATTAAATGAGTTATTAACAGATCCAACCGATACAACTGCTATCATGCTTTAGATAAGCTAGCCCATGAATGACCCGACCTATTATTAATATTTTAATATACGTATCAACTTACTTAAATGTGACATATTGTCCACCTGTACATGGTGTTCATATATCACATTGAATAGTTTGAATTTTTTTTATGTTCTTTTAAGAAATTACAATTAGAATGCTTGTCCATTAAATACAGATAATTTTAAATAATAAATGTGACAAGATTTTGATTTCGACAAAAAGAGAAATAACTTTACTAAAAAGGCGCTTCAAACTTGTTGGGTTGATCTGAAACCCGTAAGATCAAAATACACCCACCCATATACCCGAATCTAAAATATATCTGCTCTATATTTTATTCGAACTCAAATACATCTGATTTGTATTTAACTTGTCCGTCTAAATTAATAGGTCTAATAGAAACCCATCATCTATCAGTGTTATTTATTTAACAAAAAACAAAATGCTTGCGTCAATCAATCACTTGATGTAGCTATGCCCCTCTTGAATGATAACACATCATATTGAGATATTAGGCCGGCGGTGATGAGAACTGAGACCACAAAAGTTGATTATATTTCAATAAACGTGTCACACATGCTTCCGTACAAGGTTCAATTATTCCAAGGTTCTGTGCATTGAGAACTTGAGATTTTCCGGTAAGTGATGATGAAAATTCAAATCAAAAATCTTATCTTATGTCTCTTATACAATCTTACATCTTGTGTCTTATCTTATATTATACTACAAATTATTTTAATAACATAAAAAGATCTGGTTAATTCTCTTTTTAGTTTTGTTATTTTACTCTTTTTTAAGCCTCCTTACTTTTTAGACCCATATAGATGAATATATTAATTCAACGTATAAACCATCTTTTAGTCTAATTAAATTCATTCTAAATGGATATAGATTATATAAATTTTATCATTCAAACAACATGTATATTAACTTCATATATATATATATATATATATATATATGTATATATATATATATATATATATATATTATATTATAATATATATATATATAATATATATATATATATATATATAATATATTATATATATATATATATATATATATGTTATAATTCACATGAAAGATGGTTTGGATTTACATTTCTATAACTGGCTTTTACATTTGCTTGAATCCATGCTTTAAAAACATTTTCTTATAATTATGATTTCTCAAGTTTTTAGTTTGTGATGTCAAACTAAAAATTTGGAAAATAGTTCATAACAAATTTGTATTCTAATTTCTTTAATGTCTTGGGAAAAAACTATGATATGAGAGTGAACATGAATTATTATATTACCATTAATTATTTATTTTTAATAAATTTATTTATGTACACTTAAAAAAATAAATTTATACCATAAAAACATTTATGATATGGGAGCATATAAAATGCACAAGTGATAACGTAATTCTAAAAAGAGAAAGGACTATATTGCCAATTATTTTTGTATTTGTGCACACACTACATATAGAATTATCCTTTTTTTTCCTTTTTGTTTTAATTACAGAAATATTTCAGATGCTTATAAAATTATAGTAATTTGAAATATTACCATTTGACAGTTACACTGAAGTCTAAAAAGTTAAATGTGAATAGATTTTCGTCTTAGAAATGTTGCAATATTTTCCCCTAGGTTGACAATAATGAACTTTCCCCACTTTTTGCATCTATAGCAAAATATGTTCAATATTTTGGCCCCCTTTGACATAGAATCCTAGCTTCGTCATCACATAAATCATGATGACAATTATCAAATTTCTCAACTAAATAATAAAAAACTCATGATTTACAATAGAAATAGTTTATAATATGAATCTCATGCATTACCTGGGTTCTTAATGCAAGGTTTTCTTTTTTTTTTTTCTTTTTTAAAAAAAGGTTTCCAAATGGCTAAGACCAAAAAGGTTTCTCAACTAAATTGATCCACGACTATAAGTTTCTAATTAGAGGTGGAGCTCGAAAATGATGACATGGACAATATTTATATACCATCAATAGCTCCCTTGGGCGTGAAATTGATAATGCTCTTGCACTCATGAAAAGAATCACGGAGAGCCACTCCCGCCAGAAAAGGATCATTACTAGACTAGTATTGCCACAGCTCATGAAATGCATGTGAAGTTGATCTTTAGCTACTAGAGTCACGTTCATTAAAGTTATTCATTTAGATAGTAAATGACTGTTTAAATAATGGATTATTTTAGTAGCACATATCTATTTTAATTTAATTTTTAGCCAAAACTAATTTTAGGTTGATCAAGTCAAAAAACTAATTGGTGGAATATTACTTTAAGCTAACATTTAGATTACTTAGAAATGCTAATATAAACACTAATTTGCCAACTATAAATTTTTCTCAAATGCTAATATAAACACTAATTTCCCAAATATAAATATCTCACTAGTTAATATATTTACTTGATTAAACCGCTAAATGCTATTTTAAATACTGCTGCTGAACAGTGCATGAGTTTGCCTTATAAATAATTAAGGATCCATTGAGTTAGTGAATGCACACACTTCACAACCATGACGAAGATGGAATCTTGCTTTTATGTGAAGGGGGCTCTTCTCATGGTTCTTGTCATTTTCGCTGCTTCTGTTTCATCCTGTGAGTGTCTAACCTCTCATTTCTCATGGGGTCTTTAAAACTCGATAGAGAATCATAATTTAATAAATCTTTTATTTGTACAATTGAAGATGGAGATGAGTGACTCTGTAAAGAACAACGGTATTATGGAAAGTGATTACTTATTATTATTATTATTATTATTATTATTATTATTATTATTATTATTATTGTCGTTATTATTGTTATTGTTATAATTACTATTGTTATCGTTATTACTATTATTATTGTCATCATCATCAATATTATTTATAGCAAAATAATATACAACTGTGAGGGCTAGTTACATATCATTCTTCTTGTTTTAATTTATTTCAAGTAGTGCACAATGGAATACCATATGACACGCTTAATCAACCGAAATCACCAGTTCATACACACACACACACATTATATTCAAGTTTTTCTTTTCCCACTAGCTTCTTCTATTTTCTTTTACGATTTCTTCTATTTTATATAGTTAAGAAAACTAAATTAAAACACACAACTTGTTTGGATTTCTCTC